>CM028129.1:1712822500-1712892500 GCA_016271365.2 Neoceratodus forsteri | reverse complement strand
GTGTATGGGCAGTCCTACACAACAAGACTGTTATTCATTCAAGAGGTTTCCGTGGTAACAGGAAACCTCGAGAGCACAGCTCAAGAGGTCTCGTTACCACGTAAACCTCGAGATAAAAAAAAAAAAAAAAAGGCTTGTGTATGATGGCTCATACAGTCTTTTATAGTGTATGGGCAACCGTGCATTCACAAATTTGTCCTTACTTTTTTTCGGTTTTGTTTAGTGCTGCTGTCTGCTGGGGTCAGCTTTCACTGCCGCAGCCATTTCTTGAAGAGCAGAGGTTTGAGAAATGTGTATGCGCAAGATGTTCAATGGTGTTGTACCATCGTAGTGACATTCTCAAGAGGGTACAACAACCTCTTGACGTACATACGAAGAAGCCAGCAGAAGAAGGCCATTTGGTCTATCAAGTCTGCTTGTATTGCAGGGTCCACAGCTTGAGCTGATGTCCCTGCCCTCTCTCCCCCACTCCTCCCATCCTCCCTACCCATGATTCTTACTTTCCCCCATGCCTATCCTAGCCTCTCTTAAAGCTGCCCACTGTCTTCAACGAGATGACCTCTTCCTGCAGTGCATTTCAAGTGTCCACCACCCTCTCTGTGAAGAAGCGCTTCCTGACCTCCCTCCTAAACCGCCCCCTCCTTAAGACTGTGCCCCCTAATGTTATGGTTACCACTCTGCTTAAAGAGACCCTCCTTATCAACCTTATTTATCCCTTTCAGGTACTTGACGGTCCCAATATGTTCAGTGTCCTCAGCCTTTCCTCGTATGCCTTATCCTGCTGACCCACTATCATCTTTTGTAGCCCTCCTCTGGACCTTCTCAAACAGGTTAATGTCCTTTTTGAGGTGTGGGCACCAGTACTGAACTCCATACTCCAGATGTGGCCTTACCAGTGTCCTATACAAGGGCAGTATAACCTCCTCGCTCCTACTACTGATTCCCCCTAGATATGCATCCCAGCATCTTGTTTGCCTTTGCTGCTGCTTTTTTGCACTGTGTGGAGTGCTTCAGGTCACTAGTGATCATCACTCCCAGGTCCTTCTCCTCCTCTGGTGCAGATACTCTGACTCCACCCAGGTAGTACTCTGTCCTGGGATTCTTGGCTCCAGTAAGCATAACTTTGAATTTCTTGGCATTGAAGCCATGCTGCCAGATCCTGGACCACCTCCCCAGCTTTTGCAGATCTGCCTGTAGGTCCTGTATCCCTTCAGCTGTGTCCACTCTCCCACAGAGGTGTGTCATCCTCGAATAGGCACATTTTGCCCGTAATACCATCCCCAATGTCATTGATGAAGACAGTGAACAACACTGGCCCCAGCACAGAGCCCTGTGGGACCCCACTGGTTACCTCTCTGGTACCAGGTAACTCTTCCCTCCCACAACCATCCTCTGGGTTCTGTCCCTCAGCCAGTTTTCCACCCATCTGGTCATCTTTTCCCTAACCTCAAGATTCACCAACTTCCTGATCAACCTTTTGTGGGGCACAGAGTCGAAGGCCTTGCCAAAATCAAGATGGAGGATGTCTACCGCTTGTCCCCTGTCTACTGTCTTAGTGACACAAAGAAGTTGATCAGATTCGTTTGACAAAATCTCCTCCCCATGAACCTATGCTGCCTCTCATCCTGGAGACCATGCTCCTCTAGATATTCCACCAACCTTTCCTTTAGTATGGTCTCCATGAGCTTGCCCACAATGGAGGTCAGACTGACTGGTCTTTAATTCCCTGGGTCATCCTTAGGACCGCTTCTGTGGACATCACAACAATACTGGGATTGCGCTGATATCCATATGAAACAGTGGTCTCCCATACACTATAAGTACATTGGATAAACAGAAAAATAAGAAGGGTTGACTGAGGGTTATGGGATAGGGGCCATGTCCTCACACTCTTGACTTTTCTGCCTGTTCCAGCTGAGAGGGAGACGGCCCATACCAAGTACTGCCTGCCCATGAATGGACCTACACACAGACTGAATTACCGGTAGATAGATTATAAGTGCCCCCCCCCCCTTTTTTCCCCCTCAAACCTGGCCCTTGGGACCGACACCTCAAATTGACACAGTATTGCTGCACAAGGTGAGGGGAGCTGCACTGATGAGGTACTGTCGGATGAGACATTAAACAGATTTCCCTTCTACCCATCTGTGGTGGCTGTCCAGGTGGAAGTCCAAGATCGTATTGAACTTAATTTTAAAAGTTGGGGATTTTTCCCGGTGTCCCAGTTGGCATTCCTCCTGTCAGTAAAATAGATCCAGGGGTCAAAATTAAGTTTTGCAGTAAAGCCATTAGCTAGCTAGCTGGGCTAGTGACTGGGAAAATTAATGGGCCCCACAGAAATTTCGATTGTCCCAGATGATGTACTTATTGAAATTGTAATGAGGGTGGGGGTTAATTCGTGCCCTGGTTAGGCACTGATCTCGAGCAGACGCCGAGAGACCATAGGGCCTAATCTGCTGTTTTTTTAGTATGTTAGTAAATGCTGACTTTTCCAGTAAACCAGTGGGGTTCATTAAAGGGAAATTCTGCAAGCCCACTACAAAATTCACCAGCATTTATCTAGTAAGCTGGTGCCAGTTTGCCAGTTTTAACCCTTGGAGATTCATGTACCTCCCCAACCCCACTGGTGGCACCTGGAATCAAACTGCTTCATCTAAGTGTGCCATTCCTGATCAGAAAATTACAAATAAATACTTGAAATCAAAATCAAACAATTTAGACCTTGTTTATTAGGCAGAGCTTTAGCACATCAGCTTTCCAACTAAGACAAAATGTGGAGTCATTTATAAACTGTAGTACTTCACTGCTTCTGGCTGGACTCCCATTACAAGAAGTGCAGGAGACACAGATCAAAGGACAAGTCTATGTAGATTTCTATTAACCAAAAAAAAAATATGCTTGACATTTCATCTCCTGCCTGATGTTTCTCACTGCGTACTTAAGCTGTGGTGCTACACCACAGCACCTGCTAAGAAAAATGGGGATTTTGGCTGCAGGAGTCAAAATTTAAGTTGTTCAGATACTAGCAGGCAGTGCTAGTGATTGAGAAAAATAAATGTCTCCCTCAGACATTTCACTGGCCTAAATGGTGTACTTACTGAAATTTTACCTGCAGTAAAAGACACCATCTGGGCTAGTACAATAAACCTTTGTACTGCCCAGTATAAAGTCTTCAAGTATTTTGCTGATTATGCCGCTAACAGTTACAAACTTTGCACTACCAGAGGTGTTTCCTTGGCAGTCCAGCTGGTTAATGAAGACTCCTGGGTCAGTGGTAAGAACGTAGTTGGCGGGGGTACATTTTAATTTATCCCTAGCCTAGAATGACTAAGGGTTTGAATCTGTGGGCATCCACATAGAACACGTTCCAGCAGTGCTCATGGTGCCAGTGCCCTGACATAATAGCAGGCTGAGTCACCATGCCCACTTCATGTATATTAGATACACAAAATGGAATGTAGCGTGCTTAGATAGTGACCCCCCACGCACGGCTGACAGTGTTATTTTAAATGTGGAGGACTGACTCAAAAACTCCTCCTTTGTTACATATGGGAAATTTAAAGGGGCAGTTCACATTAGAAACTCTTGTGTCAGTCATCCAGGATTCTTTTGGTACAAAGTTTTTGTAATAGCAAATGTACTGTAATAAATATAAAAACAGACCCACTTTAAAAAAAAAAAAAAAGTTGCGTAGTTTGGAGGCAACGGATCAGGAAGTTGGTCATTCCTGGTAAACCGTGAATAAATAAATAATTGAATGAATGACTTAAAGATCTTTTTAGGATTATAGGCTCTGTGTAAATTTTATATTCCATTAGCATTCATAGATGGACCTAGTAGTACCATAATGTACTAAGATAGTTAATGTTCAGGATATGCAGGGATCGGGAAGATACTCATTCTAAACACACACACACACACCGACATGTATATAACATACTAACATACTAAAAGCCAGCACAGTAGGCCTAATGGTCTGTCATGTCTGCTCGGTAGCCAGCCACCTAGTATATATAGTAGATCTCTCCCTCTCTTTCTCTATATGTATAAAATATGTGTGGCGCTATCCTGTGGGCTACTAGCCCTGCCTGCGTGACTAGGCACAGGTTAAGAAGCCCGAGCTCGGTGTATGGGTGCCTCCACCTGGTTTGGGGTAGTGTAGCTGCTGTTGGTATAGCCCTCCAGGATGCTGTAAACACCCACCAACTCTTCTAGTGGCCTAAACAGTTCAGCAGCAAGACATTCACATGTACCATATGACAGTAATAAGCTCACACCCCTTGCACTTACCACCAGAGCTGGATCTTCTGCAATTGCCCTGGAGACACCCTGGAAAATAAGACCAGTAATGCAACAATACAGTGGCAACACACTATCCCCACCAAGAAGGTACACACTAGCCAGGATAAACGTGAACAACCACAATCTGATTTATTCAGGGGGATGAGAACAAGGGTGGGACGTGAATCTAGCAGGTGATTAGCAGATCTGATTAAATTCAGCCTGAACAAGCATGCACAGTGAGTCCCTTTAGCACAGTCCTCACAACCCTGGATACTCAGTATGGAGAACAGGCTAGCTTGAAGCGTTGCCTGGGTAGGCCAGCGTTGCAGCTGTTGTTGGGGCCCTTAGGAAGGAAAATAATTAGCATGCACTGAACTCAAATATTTGTAATCCGGAGCCGGATGGCTCAATCCATTGCAGTAAAACCCAAAACAAGCAAATCTGATGACACGCAATGATTGTAGCTTATGTTGCAGGGAGCTACCCTGTTTGTACTCAAGCTACCCAGACCAGGATGCAGGACAGACGAAATGAAGACCTCAGGATGTTGTACTGGATTGCCAGGGGAAGCAGGGCCTACACGACTCGCAGTGGTGGTCACTACCTGTTTGGTGGTGTTGAGCAGGGGGCCGAATCCCCGAGTGGGTCTTTTGCCAGAATGTCTCTGAATCTGGAGCAGTGACCTAGGCCGAGGTGTCAGGGCCCAGCAGATAGTTTGGATGCAGTCTGTGATGAAGTGCTGGAACAGCCTTCAGCTGGTGTAACAGACTCACCATGGGGAACCAAATTATGACCCATGATGCACATTTGGCACACTTCTAAGCACTTAGAATAATTTGCCATAGTCCGGATACAGTCCATTTGCTAACTGCAGGTTCTCTGCGCAAACCTTTTGATCTGAGGCTTGCTTCGGTACCTGGTGGGCCGATCGCTTCTGGAGCAAGTCTTCTGTCCACTTGGCAGGCAGCAGTAATGCACTTTTCTCTTCAGGTTCAGGTCTCTGTCCAGTAATCTGATAAATCCGACCTTCACTCCAGGCAATGCTTCACTCTGGAAGATGTGACAGGCAGGCCATCAGAGTCTTCCTGCCGATTCTCCTGTGCTCCTAGGAGGAGCAGCAGCTCGATGGCTTGAGCTGTTTATTCTCCAAACTCCAGCTCTCAGTTGACACACTGCTGCAGGCAGTTCTAGGCTTTCCCAGTAATCCAAAAGGTTCGGTTGGCTGAGGCAACTGTGTGTCACAGAAAGGACTCCCCCTCCAGGTCCATTTGGGCGCCAAACCTTAAAAAGTACAATTCCTACAGAATTTCAGTCCCACAAGATCTCTGGGAAGTGGGAAAAGTCTCCATTTTAGGTCCCTGAAGTTCAGTTGGCCCAACACTGGCAGTCTAGAACCAAAGTGGTGGCTCTTATGCAAAAGTTCAAGCTGCAATGGAAAGCAGGTTAGACAATCTCCTATATTATTATTATTACAGCAGATAAACAGTAAATAATTACTTTCCCTAACAGAGCTCCCTCTTCGCAAATAGTGACTGCAGAATGAAGCTGAAATATGGACTGTCTGGCTGGTCGTGAGCCTTGAATCACTCAGACCCAGCCCAGACTAATTTTCACACACGTCACAGATGTTCGCTTAAAGAGACAGGCATGGAGGCTTACTGGAGCACTCGCATGCAGACGAAGAAAGCTACTTCAGACACAGGACACCATCCTGACAATGGGCATTAGGCAGCCCAGGAAGAGAGACATTTATAGGAACCCCTGTTTGTAGGGGGGGTTACATATATACATACACACAACATACATACATACATACATACATACATACATACATATATACATATATATGTAGGAAAAATCATGTTTGCTGATTGGTTGAAACACATCACATGACTGTGCATATCTCAGAGCGTGACCACACACCTGCACTTTCACCCTCCTCCAAAACAATTTTGCCATTTTATTAGATGGATAACCCACTCTAGGGTGTGCGGTTGCGCTCTGATATATGCACACCTTGGGTGGTTGACGCATTCAGACACCAAGGCGTGCGTCTATCAGAGCATGGCCACACACCTTAGCGTGAGTTATCCATTATATATATTCATTGCAGAAAACTTTGTTAATGCATCAGTCAGGGTTGAAGTGACAAAAGTAGGGAAATGGGTTAGGGTTGAGACCCTAACACCCCACCCTCCACAGACCAACAGGCAATGGGGTGTGAGAAATGTTGCATTATCCATATGGGCAGACGCAACCTGAAACACCAGTACATAATAGAGAGTATCCCTCTGACTCCAGAAACCTGTGAACGGGATCTGGGAATTATAATCAACAGCAAATTATTATTTAAAAAGCAATGCAGTTCAGTTTTCACAAAGACAAACAGAACTGCAGTTGCGATAAAAAGAAATATCAAAAGCAAAGACATCGAAGTATTAATGCCATTATACATATCTTACGTTAGGCCCGTCTTGGATTACCGCAGTCAGATATGAAGCCCATATTTAAAGAATAGTATCAGTAAAGTAGAAAGGGTACAGAGGAGATTTACAAAATCAGTAAATTCAATGAAACCTTTACCTTCCAGTAGATTGAGGCAACTAAAACTGCATAGTTTAGAAATTGGATGTCGGAGCGATATGCTGCTCTATTATGATATTCTAAATGATCCAGTTCTGATGACAGAACTTCATATTGAATACAAAAAGTGATGAGATTCACACTAGGGGTCACCCCCTTAGAGATCAAAACTGATTTAGAATAAATAATAATAAATAATAATAATAAATAATAGAATAAATAATAGGAAGTATTTTATACCATGAGAGCAGCTAGTCTCTGGAATATCTTCTCTTCTCAATAATATCTAGTACAAGCAAAGAAAACTTTAAAACTAACCTGGCCAAATGTAGAAATATATAGCTTCAAATGGGGACAAGAAGTTCTACTCTCTGTTTAAACAGGAGCATTTTGTGGGCCTTGGCCTTTTTTTGCTCCTTTAAACCTAGTGATCAGGTTTCTGGAGCGTGCGCCCATCTGTCCATAAGTGTACAGATATTTGAACTGTCATCTCCCTGCGCTCCCAGTATTGCATAGTGGATGGCCCAGCAGTCCCATTACTGCATAATGGTATCCATATGTGCCGGGCCTTGAGCTCCAACCTTCCTGTAATTGTAGAGACTCGGCCCAGGCCTAGAAACATTCAGAGTAACCCTTGTGCTGCAAATGGTGCAATATCTCAGTAACCATAGCAACCTTGGAAAAAATTCCACTGCAGTTGTCAATCAAGTCTTTTTTATTTATCCAGGCGAACACCATTGAGCAGGCTCATTTACACGGTGGACCTGCGTTATGCAAGGTCAAGAATAACACTTATGTACAGATAATAAATAGACATGATTTTATACAGAAATAGAAGAAAAAATACGCAGAGCAATAACAGGTATTTCAGGTATGGGGTTAACAAGTTTAGGGAGAATGGTATGAGAAGGGGAATTGAAACATTCTGAAACAGCCAGCCTATTAACTCATTTTCAGACAGCACTGCACATCATTGGTCAGGACATATACAAACTTAAGGGGCAGATATGGAGGGGAGGGTTACAGGACTGCAACTGTTCTAGAGGGGTGCTACTGTAGATGGGCTGGGGACACATATGTTAGTCTGAGGGTAAGAAAGGTAGTGGTTTAGCAGAAAAAAGGGGGGTATAGGTGGAGACAATCAAGGGGGGCAGGGTTAGGTGGAGATGTAGTGGGCAGGTAAGCAGTAGGCACCCTAGCACGCTAAGCATGCTGGAAACAGCTGCATAGCTCCTTAACAGCCTTGGCATACAAGGTCTTGAAGGTGGTAAGACTAACAGGGAGACTCCGTTTCATAGATTTCTGTAGTTTGTCCCAGAGTGAGGGCAACACAAAGCCTATGGCCGCTCTCCCAAAGTGTGTATTGCCCTTGGGTACCTTCAGCAGAAGCAGAGAATAGCTTCTGAGTGCGTAGTTGCCTACCACGTATAACGGCAGTCAGAAATGTATTGGGGTAATTTGTTGGTAATAGCTCTGTAAGTCCAGAGAGCCGCATTTCTATTCCTTCTGTACTGAAGGGAGGTCAACCCCACAGCTGCATATAAGAAGCAGTGGTGGGTGGTGATAGGTAGGCCAGTTATGAATCTCAAGGCTCTGTGGTATAAGGTGTCCAGTTTAAGACAGGAGGCATTACACTGGCTATAAATGAAATTGGAAGTCAGTTGTAATCATGGACTAGTAACCTGCATGCATGCTTAATACACCTAAAGGTGTACTAAGTTGCATTTAGTGAAAAATCCATATCTTGAACTGTTTTCGAGATATAGGCACCGAAAAGGCGCTGTGTTCGCCACAGTTATCCTATGGGAAATTTCTCAACTTTGGAATGCCAGAACTATGTAACTAATGTAAATGTTTACACCAAACCAGCATAAGTCACATGTCTGAGACACCCGATTTCTACCCTGCAAATTTCAAGCCAAAAGTCCTAACTGTTTCTTTGCAGTGAAGTGGCAAAGAAACAGCAACCTTTAAAAATCCCTGTTCGTGAGCTGTCAAAATCTTTGTTCTTGAGCTGAATCCCTGTTTGTGAGGTGTCAGAATCCTTGTTCGTGAGAAATTCCTGTTCGCGAGATGGGGCCATCTGGTTGTCCCCATACGAACAGGGATTTTGACACCTCACAAACAAGGATTGGAAGTGTCGCGAACAAGGATTTTTAGAACTTCAAAACACATTTCGGGACTAAACTAAAGTAAACCAAAGGCATGGGTTTGTAGAGGATGTCTCCCTGAACAAAACCCATGCTTGGTTTACCTCACAACACACTTCCCTGAGTCAGCTTATAACCTTTTGTTTGATGAGGAAAAATGAAAACAAGATGGTGGCTTGTGAACAGGGAATTTTTTTTTTCTCATGAACAGGGATTTTATAAATCCCTGTTCGTGAGCTGTCAAAATCCTTTTTTGTGAGGCAAATCCTTGCTCGCAATTTATATACCTATCCAAAAGACTGAACTGAGCATGCTCTGAACCCAAAATTTCAAAATGTAATAACTTTGGAACGGATTAATATTTTTTTACCAAACCAATGCTGGCTTGTTCTTTGGGGCAAACTCTTTCTACTCTGAAAATTTCAGACCAAAAGTCCAAATAGTGTAGCCGCAGTGCGATGGACAAAATTCGGCAAAAAAATGACGGGGGGGGAGGTGAAAAATGCACATTTTTCACTGCGCTGCACGAAAATTGCACATCCGAGCTAAACGAAACTTGACATGTCAAGAGATCTACGCCACAGTACAGTGCATACCAAATTTTGTGCAAATCCGTTGAATGGTTGCAGAGTTATTAAAGTGATTTGAAATTTAACATTTAGACTGCTTACGCAACTCTTACGATAGTGGCATTACCGTGGATATATGTATCTGTATTCGTTGAAAAAAAACTTATTGCGTCAGTTAGGGTTGTTACTAAAGCGACAAAAGCAGGGTAATGGGGTGTTGGGGTTTCAGCCTAACACCCCACCCTCTGAACACTGACAGGCTGTGGGGTGTGCCTTGGGGTCATTGGCCTGATGCTCGCAGTACCACCCTGCAGACATTGACAGGCATTGAGGGTGTGCCTTGGGGTTGTCGGCCCGAACGCTCACCCCACTCTCCTATACTAGACCCATCTCAGGTTATTTACTTATTGAATGGGGTGAACATTCTGGACAACAACCCCAAGGCACACCCCCGACGCCTGTTGGTGTCTGCAGGGTGGTGATGGAATGGGGTGTGCGTTAGGGCCGATTACACCAAGTCACACCCTTGATGCCTGTCAGTGTCTGCAGGGTGAGGGTGGGATGTTGGAGTTGGAAACCCTAACACCCCATTTCACTGCTTTGGTCGTTTTAGTAACAACCCTAACTGATGCATTATTGAAGTTTTTTTTGCAATGAATTGCCTTACTTTTTCAGATAGTATAATCATATCCTCACTGTATGTAGCCATGATAGCTTTGTAATTTTTTGCTCATTTTGATCCCAAATTTTTAAGTCTTCTTATCACCCCACCTCATAAACCCCATTGGTGAAAATTTCTTAATCCGTGACAAAATGCCATTCCATGCCACAGGTGCCAAAACTCATTTTGGGCAGGATTTGAGAAACAGCTGTACTGTTCATGAGGTGGTGTTGAAAATTTGGAGTGAAAATATGAACAACTGGCAAAGTTACACGAATGCGTAGGAAAATGTCAATGACCGTGCGTAACTTGTGTTTTTTTTTTTTGCTCTAGATTTTTAACGTGGTTTTTGGGACCCCACCCTAATGAACAGTGTCGTTGTCATTTTGTTACTCGTCCGGAAAGATAATTTCACACTACAGTCGCACCAAAGGTGCAAAATCACATTTCAGTCAGGAGAAATGATAGCTGTACTGTTCATGAGGCGGTGTGGAAAAATGATTGTTGAAACTTTGAAGTGAAAATATAAAAAATTGGCAAAGTTATGCATGTATGTAGGAAAATTTCAATAACTGCATGTAACTCAAGTGTTGTTTTGTATTTGAGCTCCAAATTTTCAACATGAGCATTTCGGGACCCCACCTCATGAACTCTGGCACTGTCATTTTGTTACTCTGTCCTGAAAGGTGATTTTTTGTGCAGCATCTGAGAAATCACCTAACTGGTCCGATTAACGAAATGACAATGAAGTGTTCATGAGATGGGGTCCCCAAAAGCCCATGTTGGAAATTTGGTGAAAAAATACCTTAAAATGGCCAAGATATCAACATAAGTTCCAAATGCCACTTACCTCGATTCTTCAGTTCGTGGTTCAGCTTTTGAAGAGTGCAGACGTGTTTCGGTGCACAGAAGATGACACTTGACGAACTCCATTGATAAGTATTGTACAGGGCGGGGGTGGGTGGTGGGTGCTCAATGGGAGGGTCAGGATGAGGGAGGGTCGGGAGATGAGATACTGTTTTCTTTTCTTTTTCGGGAAGGGGTGTGGGGACTGTTTTCTTTTACAGAGATAAGGTAGTCTTTCAGGACACTGAGTGGGCTCCCCAGTGTCAGTAAACTGGTGTGGGGGGTTGCAGTGCTGACAGGGGAATGGCCCCCAAACAAATATAGAAAACACATTTTTAGACATTGGGAGTGGGATCCCACACTGCTTGGGGTCTTACATTGCTGACTGGGGATTGGGTACCCAGCAGTGACAAATTAGAAAAAATAAACATGGTAATAGGAGGGTTCTTGAGGGGTGCCAGTAGGCAGGGGGCAACATAGTGGGAGGGGTGCCACTAGACACCAGGGATACAGGAAAATAATGGGCGGGTAGGGGATGCCAGTAGAAAACCAGGCTCCCTGCGACAGTATGAACCCTGCTACGAAAACAAGCTACCTTCCTGTGAAAACAAGCTTGTTTTCACACAGCACACCTATTTTTTTTCCCCATAGGAAATAATGGGAAATTAAAAATGAAATAACTTCACAACAAATTAATATTTTATCACCAAACCTTCAAAAGGCACATCTGTGAGGCAAAGGCTTTCAGCCCTGAACATTTTAGACCGCAGCAAAAAGCTGTTTCTAAGAAATGGCTGTCAAAAGAAAATCCAGAAACCATGTAAAATTTGCAATTTTCACCACGCTGTATCTCAAAAACCACAAAAGTTGACACATGAAGAGACCTTCGCCTAGCTGCAAAGCATGCCAAATTTGTGCAAATCCATTGAACGGTTGTAAAGTTATTCAAAGTGCAAAATTTGAGGTTTAATATTAAACTGCCTGGTCATCCCTACCTGTACTGGTGCAAGTGCGCCAGTATAATACACATATATTGGATATACTTCATTATGCACCCATTTTTAACTCTTCCACTCCCATGTAGGGCCCTGTTAATTTTTATTTCCAGCTCCACATTCTGTTCTGGCACGTTTAATTTTATGTTCACCAAGTTAGGGTTTTAGTTTTGTGGCCTGGAGTTAGTCCTGATGTTCTCCATGTCCCAGAGGCTCAGGGAGCAGCAGTGTCTGTTGTGTGCTAGTTTATCACAGAAAAGTTCAAATACAACTAAGAACATTGAGGGAAGAAACTATGGGTTGAGATTTTGTAATAGAGCTTTTCTTGTAATTATTTCGAATCTTTAAAAAATTGCTTAAAAGGAATGTAAAAGATTAGTTGCCCCCCCTAGGTAGTAAGATGCTCGTCAATCTTCATTTATAGGATCTCTCATACTTCACATGGATAGATTCCAAGTCTCATTTTTATTTAATTTGTTGTTTTTAAAGCAGCGGTGCAACAATCTGGTGAAAATTTTGACCTATACTTTTTTTATGCTATTTTGGATTGCCACTTACCTCCTGACTTGTATGATAGCCCTCTTTCCACAATTTGAATCTGCTTTAGTACTTTTTTCATAGATGAAATAATAAAAGGAGCGCTTCTTTTAATACGGTGTGAACCAGGTTTTCATCAGTATTTTCACCTGTTTTTGTCCATCAGTTGTTTATATATCTCTTCTGTTGTGACTAAAAGTAATTATGCAGCAGGCTGTGCTCTCTGAACTTACAGAACAATAGTTGTTTAAAAACAGCTGCAAATACTGATTAAAACCTGGTCCGAGCCATATTAAAAGGCACGCTGCTTTTATTATTTCAGACATGGAAAAAGTAGTCAAGCAGACTCAAATTGTGGAAAGAAGGGTACCATACAAGTCAGGAGGTAAATGGCAATCTAAAATAGTATACAAAAGCATAGGTCAAAATTTTCACCAGATTGTTGCACTGCTGCTTTAATCAGATGCTGCGCAGTACTTACTTTCTGCATCATGGCCGCGTGTTTGTTTATCTGCTGCGCCCTTTGACCTCATGCTCCTGGAGAGACACGAATCTTGCCGTTCTGCCTGTGCCTGTTCTGCATCGCCATGTACTATAAAGGCAGAGAGGAGAAATGTCATCTGACAAGAGTGACATTGAAAATGATGCTATCCATCTATTTTTACCTGTAGATCCCATTGCTTCGAAGCCTCTGGCTCCAGTTAGGAGACGTTCCTGTCCTGCAGACAGCAGCAGTGTCATAATGGCCTATGAAACACTGATGCAGCAATTGGTTAGGATGCAGTGGTTATGCAAAAGGTTGGAACACATCAAGGACAACAGTCAGCTAGGCAGAAAAATTGCAAAAATGACAAGTGAGGATTCTTGTCGGGTGACTAATAGTTATGAAAAACTTTATTTTTAAATATTGACATACAGTTTATGCAGCTGTCCACATCGGAAGCACACATTGGACACTGGTAATTTTGTCTGTGGAGAGGGTCATGAAAGCACTCCCTAACCTGAAGGTGAACAGAGCTATAGAGCCAGACGGGGGACATCCAACGGTGCTGAGGGAGCTCGGGGAGGTACTAGCTGCATCTCCAACAGCCCTGTTTAACAGATCACTGGAGAACGGAGTGGTCCTGGAGGAGTGAAGGACAGATGTAGTCCCACTTCACTAAAATGGTAGCAGGGAAGAGGCGGGCAATTACAGACATGTCAGCCTGACCTTGGTGGAGTGTAAGTTGATGGAAACACTACTAAAGGAAGGAATTGTGGAATATCGTGAATCCAACAGGCTATAGTATCCGAGGGAGCATGGATTCACAGGGAGAAGGTCATGCCAAACAAATCTGATAGATTTCTTTGACTGGGTGACCAAGGAGTTAGATATGGGAGGAGCAGTAAACGTGGCCTACCTGGATTTCAGCAAGGTTTTCAACACCATTCCACATAGGAGACTAGTAAGCAAGTTGGGTAGCTTAGGGGTGTGCAGTAAGGGTGTAACTTGGGTAAGAAGCTGGTTAGGGGATAGGAGACAGAGGGTAGTGGTAAACGGAGTTTGCTCCGTGGAAGGGAGGGTGACCAGTGGGGTACCTCGGGCATCAGTGGTGGAACCAGTCCTCTTTAATGTCTTTATAAGTGAGATAAAGGAGGAGCTGGAAGGGAAAGTCTGCCTGTTTGCAGATGGCACCAAGATCTGCAGTAGAGTGGACCACGACACTCGGGGGGGGGGGGATGATCAGGGATCTGAAAAAACTGGAGGAGTGGTCAAGGGTATAGCAGCTGGGTTTTAATGCAAAATAATGAACCTGGGCCATAAAAACACAGGGATGGAATACAGAATGGAGGGAGTGGTGCTGACCACGACTAAGCAGGAAAGAGACCTAGGTTATCATATCGGATGACTTAAAGGTGGCCAAGCAGTGTGACAGGGCAGTCGGGAGGACTAGTGGGATACTGGGATGCATAGGTAGGGGTATCGCCAGCAGGAAGAGGGAAATGGTGTTACTCCTATATAGGTCATGGGGAAGAGCCTGCCTGGAGTACTGTGTACAGTTCTGGAGACCACATCTCAGGAAAAACATAGACCGAGTAGAGGCAGGCCAGAAGAGGACTACCAAAATGGTGTAGAGTCTGCATCAAAAGCTGTATGAGGAGAGGCTAAAGGAGCTCAGTATGTACACCCTGGAGGAGAGAAGGGAGGCAGATATGATAGACCCTTAAATACCTCACAGGAGTTAATAAGGTACAGGTGGGGGAGATTTTTCAGAGATAAAGGTGCTCTACAACAAAGGGATGTGCTGTGAAGATGGAGTGGGGTAGATTCTGGAGAGAGATGAGGAAGTACTTCTTCACAGAAAGGGTGGTGGATTCCTGGAACAGCCTTCCAGTGGAGGTAGTGGTGGCAAAAAACAGTGATGGATTCAGAAATGCCTGAGATAGGCACAGTGGAATCGTTGGGGTAAGGAAGGAGGGGGAAGAGACAGCGCCATAGATCAAGTAGGGTCTGCAGCAACAATGAAGGTGATAAAAATGGACAGACTGGGTGGGTCCAGCGGCCCTTATCTGCTGTCAGTTTCAGTGTTTCTGCATCTGCAATTACGCTGTCTGAGCACATGTCAGATTGGGGCTACTGAGCAAAGAACAGGCACAGACTGGGGCTACTGAGCAAAGAACAGGCACAGACCATTCCGGTTTAATAAATAGGCTGTATTTTAAAAAGCAGTGGCATTACCATTTATTGATCAATGTGACAAACCCTAATGCCTAGTGTGTACAATTGATATTCTGCATTCATGCACTGCTGTCCGCAGCAGGGCTGTGGTGGGAATCACTGGCATTACACGGAGCATACTTACAGTGCTTGGACAAGAGTGACGTGCATGTGCTCGGCATCCACTCAGCCGGATCAGAAAAAGTCAGCAGCACGAACGCAGAATGCTCCAAAAAAAGGAAGAGCTGCAAAAATCATACATACAGTATGAAAAACTGTTCTTTTGAGACGTTTTTACATGCAGGGGCATATATAGAGAATATTGGATGGGCAGCCATGCAGACACAGTGTGTTCTGCCACAGAGGGGTTCTGATTCCCTCTGACCTCGAGAACGAATCTCGAGAGATCCTAGGGAATTGGATCCCCTAGGTGACAGAATACAGTGGTTCTGTACTGGGTTGCCCATCCAGAATTTTTTATAGTGTATGATGCCTGAAAGCATAGTTTTAGCATCTTATAATAATGTTTTCATTTCTCGTGTTTCATTTAGTACAGATTAGTGGCTAGTTGCTAGGGTCACTGGTCGTTGCTAGGGAACCAAACAAACTTGTATTGCCAGCACATCTTTCTATTGGCTGTAAAAATATTTAGGGAGGGTCTTCCAAAAAAAAAAAATGGCCGTATTGTTGTTAATCAAGAGAAGATGAATCGTGGTAGTTTCTATTAGTATGTGGTTGATCCTGCGCTGTTTTTGTTTTTAAATTAAGTGGTAAGTTAATTCAAGTCAACTTATCTGGTTGATCCTGCCGTCTGTCCAATAAGTGCAGTGCGTGCATGTAGCTTTTAAAATAATTGAGCTTTTGAATGCTTAGAATGCTGTTCTTCATGTATGGGCTGAACAGCGTTCTGTGCACTTTATCTGTGGCTGAACACTTTTCAGCACAGAAAAAAATGAATACGAACAACGTTCTACCATACACTATAACAATTTGTAGGTTACAGATATTGTGATTAGGTGAAGAAACAGGCTGGGGCAGTTGATCTTAATGTTGTTGACATTTTGTAACATAGTTGTAAATTTGGGATGTGTGAAGTCTGTTTTTATCACCCCGGTGTATTTTTTTCTGTTTGTTTTTAGATGGTCCGATTTTTCTTTATTTAGGACTCTGTATTAATTCAGCCTTTTTCCTACCCAATAGTAATTTTTTCTTAATTACTTTATAGTTCAGGAACACAGTAACATCATTTGAGCTGAAGACTACAATAAAGTGGAACGCAGAGAAAGACAGCTCATCCAGTGTCACTGTGTTCTGCTTCATTGCCGTCTTCAGCTCAACTGATGTCACCGGGTTCTAGAATGGCAAGTAATTTACAAAGAAATGGTGGACGGAAAAAGGCTGCATTAATATGGGGCTCTAAATAAAAAATTGGACCATTTCAAAGCAGTACACTGGGGTGCTTAAACAGGCTTTGCGCACACTCAAATTTACAATTACATTAAAAAATGTAAACAAATTTTGTTCATGTTTTCTTTAAATTGACTCTAAAGAAAGGGCAGCTTACAAGATAGGAGGTTAAATCAGGAGTGTGACTAGGAAAATAGTTTGTACACCATGACCTTGTTTGTTACCTCCGCCCCAGTTCCTTGCCCAACAATTGAATACCCAGATGCTTTGCTTAGTGTGGGAGAAAACAAATAATGTTTACTTACATAGAGCACACATCTCATAAAATCAGAGGGTGGGGCTATTAGTGCTCCTGCAGTAGGGCAGATGTTGCCCCTTACAAATAAAGTTATACACCATGGCTTAAGTGTTGCGTGTATCCCTGTGTTCTTGAGATAAATATAGTTTTAAGAACTCCAATTCAAAACATAGAATTTGTTGGCAGATAAGGACTGCTTTGCACACCCAGTCTGCCAATTTTTCCCTTTCTATACTTTCACCACAGACTCTACCTGATCTCCGGCTCCCCCCCTCCTTCCCAACTAAGATTACCTTGTACCCATCCCATACATGCTTGAAGCCCACCCCTGTTTTTGCCCACACTACCTTCGCTGGAAGACTGTTCCGGGCATCCACTGCTTTTTCAATGAAGTACTTCTCCCATTCCTCCTAAATGTTCCCCCTTCCTGCTTCAGTGCATGTCCCCTTGTTGTCATCCACCTTCTTCTCTGAAAAATACTCTCCTCCTGTACCTTGTTCAACCCCATGAGGTATAGGCTATCCTATCCCCACTGTCCCTCTTTTCCAGGGTGTACATGTTGAGATCCCCGGTCTCTCCTCATAGCTCTTCTGATGCAGTCCTTGTACTATTTTAAGTTGCCCTCCTCTGGATAGCCTCCACCCTATCTAAAATGCTAAAGCAAGGGCTACACTAAAAATATATTGGGTGCGGGACAAAGTGTTACAGAAAAATAAATTTCCACTTGCGCCTTTATTAGTGTATACATGCATCCCTGTGTCCTTGTGATACATATAGTTTAATAACTCCGTGCAAAGCTCTAAAGAAAGGGTTACATTAAAGATGCATTGGATGTGGGACAGAGTGTTAAAAACAAATCTACACTTACCCCTCTTTTTCCAGAAATAACAAACAATTAACCCCTCACCCCCCATTGATCACTCTGAACAACTTCTGAATTCTGAACCTCCCTTTACTCCGTTTTTGTTCTCTTCACCTCCTTCCTGCCTAGAATCTCGGTCATGGCTAGACTGGTCTGCACTTCCTCACTCTGCATCATTTTACTCTGACAACTTCTGACCCCCCACCCTACCCAGTTTTATGATCCCTGTACCCCCTTCATAGTCTGGAACCATAGTCATGGCTGCACTGGTCTGCACCACCGCACCCGGCACCTTACTTTACCTGTATTCTGCACTACAGCTGGCATAACTAATACACTTCTGTTCCTGTACCTCATTATACCATGTCTTGAGTTGTAACCTTGCTGTTATCTTGCCTGTACTGTCTCTGTTTATTACATTGTATGCTTCACTTTGTTATGTTGTATTATCCCCAGGACACATCTGGAATCAAGTGTACCTCGCTCAGTATGCCTTCCTGGTTAAACTCTGAAATAAAATAAATGCGAGGATTTGGACTATTTAGGAGTTTCTGACTCAAATCCTAAAAGAATCTTGGAATCGGATTTGGAATTCTAAATCCTCATGTAGAAATATGGTTTAGGATTCAGTTCCAGGATTAGGATTTTTGGACTGTAATTCTGAAAAACAGGTTGGAATCGGATCAATCTTATTCTGTTTGGTGGATTCCAAGCAGCCTAATTATGGAGTAAGCTGTGCAGATCACCATGAATGACTTCGGGCTGACTAGGCATTAAGCAACAGTATAAGGTGCCAAAAAAACTCTCCGAACTTTGCAAATGATGACATCTGCTTACCACAAACATGTTTCACCCTTGTTAGGCTTCAATAGCCTGCTCAAGCTTTTGCCATAGTCTAAGATGTCATGGTTGAGCCCTCATAACAGGGTTTTGAGTCATGGTGAGCCCAAATGAGGTAAGTAATTTAAACAAATATTTTTCCTGATAAAACCTTGAAATAAATGAAGAGAACCTCGATGCAAAAGCACCGAGAAGCAAAGGTTACATTGAAAGTGTATTGGCTGCAGAGCCAAGTGTTGAAGAAACACAAAATATTCTGTGATGCAAGGCATCATGGGCAATACTATATGCATATCGTGTGGCTGGGGACTCCAAATGTCCCAGACTGAAAACCACATAACAGGGGTTTAACACATCTCTGTCCCCCCCCCCCAAGCCTTTGCAGACTGTTTTTTAAGGTCTTTTAGCACATTACTGTCTTAAAGCTTAGCCAGTTGCTGGCCCGGTAGTGCTGAGGATTGAGGCACTGGACGCCACACCTCCCACTACACCGGCAACCCGAGTTCAGGAATGGACTGTGGTTGTTTAGGGGTTGGCCAAGGGAGGCAAGGATTATGCGTCTGAAGGACTACTGTCCTTCCTCGGGGGGGGGGGTTGTGATGCGCACGTCAGCACAGCAAGAAAGGATTCGGTATGTGCCCAGGGTGCTTGGCTGCCTCCGTAGAGGTGGAGACAGCTGCTGCACCCATTGCACGGGCACAGGGGAGAAAAGAAACCGAGGAAAATACCGGGACCTGGCAGGATCCATGATGGGCCAGAGGATGTACCCCTCCGAGGGGAGGAGGTCGTAGCCCCTGCCAGGTTCACGAAGGTGGTAAAATAATGTTGTGAGTGTGTAAAAGAAAAAAAAAAAAAAAAAAAAGCAAAGCGTAACCAGTCTAAACTCCTTTGTGGTTTTTGCATGTATTACCCATGATGCCTTGTATCATGAGGGGCATATATAATTTTGTTTCCTTAATTATACTTTTGCAGATTTTTACATATTTAGAATTGGTATTCAGGGTATTAAACAAGCAGAAACAATTGATTAGCAGGTTTATTCATGAAGTGCTAACAGTTGCAAAAATGCATATCACATGGCACAGAATGATTAGCAAATGTTTAAAAAATAGGTATCATTAATTTTGTCTACTGTGCCATGGATTAACTCAAAAATGTTGGTCTGCTGCTACTCATAGGATGTTACGAGTCTTATCAGCCATAGGCAATTGCGACTCGGCTAGTCTCGAGTAGAATGAGTTCGCTCTCCTACCCATGTGTTTGTCCAGTGGTAATTTAAAAGCATACAAGGATTTACGTTCAACCACTTCCACTGGCAATGCATTCCATAGGCTCACAACTCTTTGGTTAAACCAATAACCCCTTTTATTTGTTCTATAGTTTTCTCCCTTTATCTGATAACTATGCACTCTAGTCTCAGTTTTTATTTATTTATTCAATTTTGGTAACCGGGAAGACCCACTGAGCCCCAAAAGACAATTTTTCAGGGGTGACCCGGAATTAGTTACATACAGCTCGAGGTAATAACATTTTGCTTAAAACAATACTTAAGAGTAGACCACATTTGATTAGTATCAGGACAGTACCCAGTGGGGATCAGACAATTACCAACTGATATTTTATATTTCTGTCCCGATGAGGACTATAACAGGGCTGTGAAAAATACCTAGGGCATAATTAAGACAGAGCAAAACAATGAGTTTTTTTTCTCTCTAGAGGTTTTTAAGGTCTTCCTGTCAGTCGATATCAGAAGTATAGTTCTGCAACAGTGCCAAGCGTATTCATTCTAATGCTGGTGCACTCCTACAGAAACATACCTGTAATAAGGAAAGAAAAAATCTGAAAAAGCTACCATTCATGATACAATTTAGATGTATTTTAATAAGATTAACTATCATTCTCTCCAGGCTTACACATTCCCATAGAACATAATTATGAAAAGTTTTATATACTAAACACAGATCATCTCCATGTCTTCCGTATTCCAGAGAAAACAAATCGAGTTCCCTCAGACTCTCATCATACGATTTGTTGGTCACATTCTTAATATTCCTTGTAGCTTTTCTTTGTAGTCTTTCTAAGAGTACAACACTACTTTTTGTGTTTGGGGCCCAAAACTGGACACATTACTCCAGATGTGGGCGTACCAAGGCCCTGTACAGTGGCACCATCACCTCCCTTTTCCTATGCCTAATGGTTCTCAGTATGCACCCCAGTATCCTGCCTCCCTACACTACTCATCTGGGAGTAATTTATTATTGATGATTGCACCTAGATCCCTTTCCGAGATGGTATCTTGTAGTTTTGTCCCTCCTAGTGTACACGATGCCATCCTATTTCTTGTTCCTAGATATAAGACTTTACACTTATCGAGGTTAAGCACCAGATCATGCTCCCTTGCCCGTGTCTGCATGTCTGGAAGGGGTTAGCATTACCCCATTTTCGTAGCATTTTGCTATGCTATACTAGCTGTTTAATACGCTGGTATTTAAAATTGAATGCCAGCAGCCAGGAATTGGTATCCCACTCTTAAATTTTGGTGTGCTCAGATTGCCAAATGAATATCAAATCCGAGCTCTCCTCTTTTGGATTAGTCTTTCTTATTGAAAGGCCAAAAAGTAGCTTGTCAAAGATTTTGAATGAATTACAATAATTTACTCTTTCAGAAGGTCTTAGTTGGAATCCATGTCATGTGTTGTACAGACTTCAGGGTGCTGTGCAAACTACCCACACCCTAACATACTGAGGGTGTGAGATATCTATGGCTTCTAGTCTAACATAGTTATAACTGAAATGAGCAGGTCCCCCCGAACGCATTTCCAGCGGGGCAGACTATTCTATCTCTCCTCAAAGATGCCCATTCTAGAGTGGGGAACAATCTGGAATGCTGAATTAAATGGTTAGTGTTTTTTCAGCACCTGATTAAGTAAACAATAACCCACGACAGGGTATGGAGTCATAGGGATTTAATCCATGCCCTGGATGCTTTGTGAGGCATGTGGCCGTAGGCCAAGTGACTTCACAGCACCCGGGGCATGGATTAAATCCCTATAACCCCATACTCTGGAGTGGGTCATTGCGCTTATAACATGGGTTGTTCATTTTTCCTCTCCAAACATTTAGAAAACATTTTTTTTTCTGTGTTGAAGTGGCAGAACTGTCACTGCATCCTGCCACTGTTAAAGAAGTCTGCAGCAACAGATAGATATTTGATGTATGTCATGGAAACAGATATGTCAGACATACAGTGCTCTCATGCTTTCTGACATTTTCTTCCATAATATACTTCCAAACATTTTAAATAATGCTTTACATCGCCCTCCCCATGACAGACACTTCTCAAAGCCTATACTTACTGACCTGCAGTGCTGCTAACTGTACCACTTACACCATTTTAAAAAGCTAAACAGCAACATGGGCAAGTGCACGTCATCATTGGACATTGGCTCACCGTAACACTGTATAATGACAATGACACTGCCCTCTCTCAGCATCTTTCTCCACTCACTTTCTCTCCTGTACTGTCTCGGCTGCTCAACTTGCACTCAGCAGTTGCTCTGCATGGAAAGAAAGTGAGTGGCTGATGCGCTGCTGCAGCACTTGCCAGCAACCTCTGTATACAGAGAGAGAGAGAGAGAGAGAGAGAAGCACACCATGTGGCTGAAAAACATACCAGGACACAACACTTGCCACCAAAATCAGCTGCACTAACTAATGCTTACTTTGTTGTTCTCAGCTGTAAGGGTGTGGGTGTGTGTGTGCGTGTGTGTGTGTGTGTGTGTGTGTGTGTGTGTGCGTGCGTGCGTGCGTGTGTGTGTGTGTGTGTGTGTGTGTGTGTGACACGGAGAGAAACTTATGTTTCTAATGTAAATAGCCAATGCAATCATGTTCCTTTGCTGAAATGTGCATCACAGGGTGAAATGAGCAGCAACATGTTAACTAATTTTATTCATTTGTGGACACAGAGTGGGAGCGAGCAGCTCACCGCATGTTCCCCTAATTGCATATGGCTGCTGTCTCCGTTGCTTTCATGGCCAGGGAACGAGTTCCAGCAGTGCTTTCTGGTGCTTTTAGTGACTCGCTTCACCGAAGCGTGGATTAAATAAAATACTTAATCCACAGTCAGGTGATGGACTTTCACCGATTGTGTTTTTTTTTTTTTTTTTGCAAACCCATGTTATACCACAATATAGCCTAAACTGAGACATCTCATTTTCTGCAGGGCCCCACCCTGCTTCTACCTAGTTGTTTGGCCAGAAGGCTGCAGCACAGGAAGGTCACACAGTGTGGAAAAAGGCTGAGGTGGTCCTCAGAGCAGAGATGGCCTGTTTCATTGTTCAGGTGCTGACCGTGTGGTCTAATGATTGGAGCTTGGGAACCAGAAGATCACAGGTTCAGACTTCAGCAGAACCACATACTTGCTGGGTGATCTTGAGCAAGTCACTTAACCTCCTACTGCTCCACCCAGCTTTGGAATTGAGTAGAAGCAGGGCCCCATTGGAAATGATACTGCATCTCAAATGGGCCGTCCTGAGTAAATAAGCAGTTTAAATAAAATAAAAAAAAAAAAAAAAAGACTCACCACTAGACCAGTAGTGCCTTCATGTAAATACATTGGGAAAGGAATTTGCAGAAAATAAAAACTTGCGTTTCGTATTACAATTTTGAATCTCAATAACCCTGAATCTGCATTTCAGACTTTGGCATGAAGTAGAAATTTAACACGTTATCTTGGCAGAAGCTAAATAATTCATAACTAACTAAACTACTTGTGCATGCCTACTTGGGTTGGTCTGAACAAGTTTCTAGTTATAAGAATACTGACATATTTTTATATTGGTTGTTGAAGTGAGTGGAGATGCAGGCCTAAGCAGTTTTCCCTTTTTTTTTTTTTCTTGGCACATGACATTTCTTATGTTTACTTTTTTCTTGGAGAAAGGCAGATGACATCTTGTGACTGATTTGATTTTTTTTCTTCTTTTTAACTAGATGCCCTGTCCCTGTAAAAGGAGCTTTTGTCAGTGTAGTCAAATGTTTTACCTCCGTTCATTTGGTAAATAGTCCTGCAGTCACATTCTTTCCACTCTGAAAACTGACTAGAGTGTCACATGGTTA
The DNA here is from genome assembly GCA_016271365.2 of Neoceratodus forsteri. Classification (NCBI taxonomy): domain Eukaryota; kingdom Metazoa; phylum Chordata; order Ceratodontiformes; family Ceratodontidae; genus Neoceratodus; species Neoceratodus forsteri. Next base: position 1,712,868,655 of record CM028129.1, on the reverse strand, counting down.
TAATTACTGTCAGCATATGGCTAGGTACTGGAGAACCTTAACCATTTCAATCCTGAATGGCTGCAGAGTGCTGGTACTTGCAGCTCCCCTTCCATCCCAAACTGAAGTGTTTATTTCAAAAGTTTTATCAGGAAGGAGATAACTGAGCTGTTAGTGGCTCATTTCCAGATTTGTCCTAAGGGGGAAGAACAGATGATAAACAGGGTACAGTAAGTATACTAACTTGACAGTTGTGCAAAAGGCAAATATACCAGATACAGAGAAACTCGATGTAGTAAGCTGCATTAGGTTAAATCAGTTTGCAAATGATTAAATACTTTTGCTGTGATGTTAGTTTACAAGTATGGTGAACAAGTTCAACTTGGTGGGTAATAGCTTGCCAGTTGCATCATTCTAGCTGGAGTGTTATGAGCTGTGCCGAGATGTTCTGGGTTATTAAAGAAATACTTAAAGACTTACCGGCCTCAGCGCACCATTACATGGTGTCAGAATGGAGCACTTATCACCCCTTCCCCACCACCCTCAATCTTCAGGGTAATTCGGCAGTGAACTGGCATAGGTTTAAGCAGCAATTCCAGATCTTCCTTGCGACCGGCGTAGTCACTGAGAAACCACAGAAAATACAAGATATGACTTTTCTTCATGTTGCTGGCCCTGCAGCCCTAAAGGTGTGCTACACTTTTGACTGGGAGCATGAAGGAGATAAAGAAAAGTTGTTACAAATTATAGACAAGTTCAAAAGATACTGTGATCCCAGAAAAAAATGTAACCTATGAGCAGCACATGTTTAATATTCGAAACCAAAATCCTGGTGACTCCATGATGCTTATGTCACAGAATTGAGACAGAGAGCTCAGTCTTGCAAATTGGGAGAGCTGCGCGTGATTCACTCATTTGGGATAGAACTGTCTGTGGTATATAGAATGATCATGTAAGGCACAGACTGCTTCGGGAGTTGATTTGACTCTGGTTAGAGCTATTGATATTTGTAGAGCAGCGTAGCTCAGTGAGAAACACGTTCAGTGTTTAAGTGAGACGCTTCCAGAGGAACAGTATGTGCATGCTGCAACTTTCAAGAAGAGGAGAGATGATGGTGGCATGAACAAAAGTAGAGCGAGCATAGCTGTGCGCACGTACAAAGTATGCAAATGTGGAAGGTGTGGCCGAGAGCATTAGCCGACAGTGTCCTGCTTTTGGACAAAGGTGCAGACTGTGTAATCGGAAAAATAATAAAGCCAAAATATGCCGCACAGAAGAGAGTACAAATATTCATGTGGTTAAAAAAAAAAAAAAAAAGTCAAGTAGCGAGAGCACCTTTTGTATAGAAAACACTGACCGCCAGTACACTGGAGACTGATTGGAAAGTTGTCCTCAATATAAACAGCAAAAATGTGAGCTTTAAGTTGGATACAGGAGCACAGTGCAGTGTAATGCCTCTTAAGTTGTACCAAACTTTGTCAAGAGAGGCAGTTGAGAGATCGAGAACAAGACTAATTTCATATTCTGGGCACCTACTTAATCTATGTGGAATGTGGTAAAAGCATTTTGACCGCGTGTTTCAAAATAAGTATCGCCTTATTACGTTTCAAGTGGTGGACGCCAATGTCATGTCAGTGATAGGACTGCCGACTTGCCTAGAAATTAAACTTGTAAAGAAACTGTTCCTGGTAATTGCGAACAGTGATAAGCAAGGGGACACTACTGAGGAGATATGGTCGAGCTATGCGAATATTTTTCAAGAGTTGGGCTGTTCAGACGGAGAACATGATATTAAGATTGACAAATCTGTGAGCTCTGTAACTCAGCCACCTAGAAAAATTCCCTTTGCATTGAAGGACAGAGTTAAAGCAGAGCTTGAGAACTTGGAGAAGCTGGGAGTTCTAGAGAAAGTGAAAAAGCCCACTAGCTGGGTCAGTTTGATAGTTGTGTGCTGGCCCGATGGCGTAGAGGGTTGAGGCACTGGCTCCTTATCTCGACCCACGCTGGCGACCCGGGTTCGGGAATGAGCCCAGGTCATTGAAGGTCGGCATGGGGGTGGGGAGGGCAGAGCTGGATAGAGCTGCTGGCAGGCAAGCTCTCCTCTCCGGGGAGGAAGCATGGCATCCCTTGGCTGATGGTGACCACCAGTGGAGGCTGGGGGTGGCATGGGCCCAAGGGTACCTAGGCATTAGACCGTGGGGTGGGGGAAAGGGGTTGGAACCGGGGCTGTATGGTGCATGCATGCCTCCATGCGCATGTGTGCATACTCCAGGGGCCGCCTGGGAGAAAATCGGAGGGGAAAATATGCCGGTCTGCAGGAAGAAGACAGACTCCCTGCAGGCGACTCTCCCTGGCCAGGCAAGGTAAGCGTTGGTAATTCCAGGGGACGGGGCTGGGGGGGGGGTCTGACCAGCAAGGCGAATAAAGTGAGAACCTGCTTCGATCCACAGGATTTGAATAAAGCCATTAAAAGGGAACACTGCCCAGTGAAAACAGTGAAAGAGGTAGCAGCAAGGCTCGCAGGAGCCAAGATATTCCCAGTGTTGGATGCAGGTCATGCATTTTGGCAAATTAAGCTTGACGAACCTAGCTCTAAATTGGTGATCTTTAAGACTCCATTTGGGCGTTATAAGTTCAAACACATACCACTTGCTATTTGTTCAGAACCAGGTTTCCAAAGGAAGAGTTCTCAGATTGTTGAAGGACTATAAGGTATTGAGGTTTATATGGACGGTATCCTAATCTGGGGTACTGATATTCAGGAACACAATGACAGACTCCAGAAGGTCCTGCAGAGAGCCCGGGAATGCCATTTAACGTAGAATTTGCAAAATTCCAAAATAGGACTGAAGTTTCGTACATTGGACACAAGATAAGCAAGGATGGTCTCATAGCAGATCTGGATAAGATTAAGGCTGCTGTGGAGATGCCCACCTCACAGTGTAAAATGGACTTGCAGAGGTTCGTGGGAATGGTGAATTATCTAGCAAAATTTATTCCAAGCTATCCACCATCAACAAGCCATTAAGCGGCACGTTGGTAGTGCTGCTGCTCGTGACACTGGTGACCTGAGTTAGAAAGCAAACCTGAGACATTGGAGGGTCGGCTGGGGAGGAAGCCTGAGCATTCATGGGACAACTCTTCCTCGGGGTTGGGGGGGAGTGTAGGACTTGGTGCTTGACTGGCCTTTGGTGGAAGCCTGAGGCAAGATGAGCCTGAGCTCATACCACTGGGGAGGCATGACTGATGTTGACGCATGGCCTTGACATCAGGCACACGTTATGCCTCAAATGGCCCCTGAGCTCTGGGATGACTGAACGTCCGGCATCACGTTGGATCTCCCCTGCCCAGTCTGTGGCCCCTGCCTCCCACCGAAGTGACGGAAATTCGAGGGAGGGGGCGTCTTGGTCCCTGACTGGGGAGTAAACCACAGCTACATGGGGGAGGGCCGGCATCACTGGTTCATAGGCATGAAGGGACACTAGCTTTGGGAATGCCTTGGCAACTCGAAGCTTGGGGGGGGTTGGGAGATAAAATGTGCAATTAAAGATGCAAAAAGCCATTAAGAGACTTAGTTGAGAAAGATATTGTATGGCACTGGGAGGACCAACATGATAGTGTTTTGGGAGATGAAAAAGGTCATCATGCAGCCTCCAGTTTTAGCATACTGTGATCTGAATGAACCAGTGTCCCTGTCTATTGATGCGTCTTCTGAGGGACTGAGTGCTTGCCTACTGCAGGATAGGCAACCTGTCACATTAGCATGACAATCGCTGAACAAAGCAGAAGGAAACCATGCCCAGATTGAAAAAGAAATGCTGATCATTGTGTTTGGTTGCTCTATGTTTAATCAGTTCATCTACGGAAGACAAAGGGTCCATGTGGAAACAGACCACAAGCCCCTGGAGAGCCTTTTTAGGAAGCCACTATACATGGCTCCACCAGGGATTCAACGTATGATGTTGAAGTTGCAAAAATATGATCTGTGTGTGAAATATAAAGCAAGAAGGGAACTCTGTATTGCTGACACGCTCATCAGGGCTGTCAGAAAAACGTCAGTTCCAGATTGTGATATTGATAAATATGAGGTGCACACAACTGGCAAGATACTGATCAGTGATGAGAAACTAAGACTGTTTCAAGCAGAGACAAATAAAGACCCTGTTCTTTTGAAACTGAGAGACACTGTCCTGCAGGGGTTGCCTTCTGAGAGCGCGCAACTTGACCCAAACCTCCGACAGTACTGGCTGTTTCGAGAATAAATCACCATAGAAGATGGACTATTACTAAAGGAAGAATGACTGTCCCTGCATCATTAAGGCAAAAAAAATGCTTGTAAAAATACATGGTAGTCATTTAGGCATTGAGAAATGCAAACGAAGAGGGAGGGACATTGTCTTCTGGCCAGACATGAATAGCCAGATAAGTGACTTTTTCACCACATGTGACATTTTGTAATTGCTATAGGAAGGCCCAATCAAGGGAGCCAGTGCAGCCACATGAAATCCCAGACAGAACTCAGCAGAAGGTCGGAGCAGATTTATTTGAATTTGAAAGGGAGAACTACTTGGCAATGATTGATTATTACTCAAAGTTCATTGAGATTTCCAATGTGAAAAATGCCATCAGCGAGACTGTTATTAATCATATTAAATTGCAGTTTGCAAGGCATGGTGTACCTGAAGCACTTATTACAGACAATGGCTCCCAATTCTCTAGTGCTAAATTTGAAAATTTTGCTAAGTGTTAGAGTTTGTGCATATTAAATTATCGCTCAAATATCCACAGAGTAATGGTATGCTGGAAAGAGCCATTTCAGACTATAAAAAGATTGCTTAAGGAAGCTCAGTGGGACCACAAAGACCCCTATCTTAGATACATAGACAGTGTCAGCAGATAAGGGCCTATGGCCCACCCAGTCTGCCCATTTGAGCTTGTAAGTTCAGTTTGTTTTCCTAAAAGTCTGTTGCACCTTACCCCTGACCTCCAGAATTTTGTCTATCCATGCATTCTTAAATCCGTGATTGTTTCAGCCCCCACCACTTCCTCTGGCAGGGTGTTCCACTTGTCCACCACCCGTTCTGTGAAGAAATTCTTTCTCATGTTTCCTCTGAATCGTCCTCCTCCAACTTCATCCCATGCCCTCTAGTCCTGGAACATCTTTTACGCTTAAAAATAGTGTTTTCCTGCACCCTGTTCCTCCCTGTAAGATACTTGTATGTCTCTATCATATCCCTCTCCTCCCTCTCCTCCAGGAGTACATGTTCAGTTCCTTCAACCTGTCTTCATAGGACTTGTGTTGCAATCCATGCACCATCTTTGTTGCCCTCCTCTGAACCTTCTCTACCCTATGTCCTTACGTAGGAATGGTCTCCCAGAACTGTACACTGTACTCCAGGTGGGGCCTCACTAGTGTCTTGTATAGCGAATTATGACCTCCCTTTCCTGCTGGTAATGCCCCTGCCTATACATCCCAGCATCCTATTTGCTTTACCTGCTGCCTTGTCACACTGTTTCCTACCTTGAGGTCATCAGAGATGATAACCCCAAGATCCCTTTCCTGCTTGGTGCATGCTATATCCTCACCCCCCAACTGATATAGTGTGCCAGGGTTTTTGTGCCCTATATGCATTATCTTGCACTTCTTTGCATTGAATTTCAACTGCCAAACCCCTGACCATTCTTCAAGTTTCTGCAGGTCGCTTCTCATTATGTCTACATTCTCTGGTGTGTCTACTCTGTTACAGAGCTTTGTGTCATCAGCGAACAGTGAAATTCTGCCTTCTAGGTCCTGCGCCATGTCACTGATGAAGATGTTGAATAGGACCGGTCCCAGCACTGATCCCTGTGGTACCCCACTGGTCACTCTTCCCTCTGTGGAGTGACAGCCATTTACCACCACCCTCTGTGTCCTGCCACCCAGCCAGTTACCTACCCACCACACTACTGTCCTGCCCACACCCATGTTCCCCAGTTTGTGTAATAGTCTTCTATGTGGCACAGTGTCAAAGGCCTTGCTGAAGTCCAGATAGGCCATGTCCACTGCCCTCCCCTGATCCACCTCCCTAGTCACCCAGTCAAAAAATTCAATGAGGTTGGTCTGACATGACCTCCCCCTGGTGAAACCATGCTGCCTTGGGTCCTGTAGTCCATTGACAACCAGATGTTCCACCAATCTCTCCTTCAGTAGTGCTTCCATGATCTTCCCCACTACCGAGGTGAGGCTGACTGGTCTGTAGTTCCCTGCTTCCTCTTTGTTCCCACTTTTTGTGAAGGGGACTACATCTGCTGTCCTCAATCTTTGGGTACCTCCCTGTTTCCAGTGATCAGCTAAACAGGATAGCCAGAGGTTCAGCCACCACCTCTCTTAGTTCTTTAAGGACCCTGGGGTGCACCCCATCTGGCCCCATTGCTTTATCAACTCTTATTACTTCCAGTTCTCAGGACCCTTTCTCGTGTAAAGGGACTTGTGTCCATTTCTGCACCATTCTCACCCTTGTACTCCTTCAGACCCATTACCCTCCTCTTCCTCAGTAAAGACTGAGCAGAAATACCTGTTCAGTATGTCAGCTTTACTGTTGTCATCCTCCATGTGGCCTCCATCCTCCCCTTCAGTCTCACTATCCCTCCCTTTGTCTTTCTTTTTCACTTATGTACCTGTAAAGGTTTGTCCCCTCTACCACTGATTTTGCAATGTGTTCTTCTGTCTGAGCTTTGGCTTTCCTTACTGACCTCCTGCCTCCCTTTGCTTCTCCTGGTACTTCTCCCTATCCCTTCTGCCTGTGTCTTTTGTATTGCCTGAATGCAATCTTTTGGCTTTCACTTTCTTTGCTACCTCTTTGGAAAACCATAATGGTCTCCTCTTCCTTTTCCTCTTGCTAACCTGCTTATACATAATTATGTTGTTCTTGTAATCCCATTTTAAATACTGCCCACTGTTCCTCAACCCCTGATTCCTGTCCCATTCCCCTTAATGCCTCTTTCAAGTATCTCCCCATTTTCCCAAAGTCTGCCCTCCTAAAATCCAGGATACATGTTTTTGTGTGGTTTGGTTCTGCTCTTTCTGTGATTTCAAACCACAATGACTGGTGGTCACTGTTTCCCAGGTGCTCCCCACTGTTACCCCCATCACACTGTCCCTGTTTGTGAGCACAAGGTCCAGTATTGCCTTCTGCCGAGTTGGTTCCATGACCAGTTGCTTGAGGAAGGCACCCTGAAGGGAGTCCAGGATAAATCTGCTCCTAGTTGATGCTGCTGCTGGGATGCTCCAGTCCACGTCTGGAATATTGAAGTCTCCAACCAGTACTACCTCACCCTTGTCTGCCATCCTTTGGATCCTTTGGATCTTGCATTACTTGATTTAAAAATATCCAAGTGGAGGGATTGTGATCTCTAGCCTAACTGCATATGGGCCATAGAACAAGTAAGCATTAATGTCCGACATAAGAGGCTTCTACTGGGGAATTAATGCATGGTTTTGGGGGGGGGGGGTTGTGGCACGAGGCCTTGGCCGAGTGCCTACAGCCACCCAACCATGCATTAATTCCCCATTAGAAGCCAGCTTTGGAGGGCATTAATGCATTTGTAACACGGGAATACATGCGTCGTTGTTGTTTTTTCACTTTTGCAGTTCTGTTCAGCTTTGTGTCGGCACATTGAGATCCTCCGTATTCGCTGCGGTGTGTGTTCTGTTTGCTGCTATGACACCTAGTGGTGTTAGAGCTTGACCTGGTGACCCCATGAATAATAGTTGGAGTGGTTTTTACTGGGGAATTAATCACTGCTCCAACTTTGGTCATGTGTTGTATTTGGTCCAATGAGATTTCTTTATTTGCCGTTTCTGTTTGATGCCGTGTTACAAGAACTTTTCATTCCCACCAGATTAGAGCTGTTGAGGCCAAAACTAATTGAGACAGACACTTGAGCTAAGTTGCACAGCCCGCAACAGAAACAGCAATTTTATTACAAATCTACATGTGCACCCACTTTCTAGCCTGGTGCCTGGTCAGTCAGTATATCTGTGCACTTGTGAGAATGAGTGGATACCTGCTGTTGTCCTTACACCTGCCAGAGAGTCTTTATCCTATCTTGTCGAAACTAATGGGGAAAAAGTACTGTCAGAATAGGAGAGATCTCCTCGAACCCCAGGGCCACTGACCAGATCACCTGTGATAGGGCAAGATAAATCTTTTGTCCATGAAGGGAGAGAGAATGAGAGAAAAGGAGAGAACCAGCTGAAATGGGGAACAACACACTTTTGTAGGGCAGCTCATTCTCTGAACTGCAGCAGTCGTAGGACCCGCCACCGATGACATCACCTACCTCACAGGGCATGTGCAGCCAGTCTACAGCCAGTGAAAATCCTCCTGTGGTAAGCTGGGTTAGTGAACATACTGTTCGGAAGCCTGGCAGATACTGACACAATTGGGACTAATATTGGTAACAAACACATTACTAGTTATGAGGTATGATGTGACATATCTAGCTATATATATGTGTATATCTCATTTGTTAAGGGGGTTATTACTAACTTAAAGGGGGCGAGATGTAAGGATAAGAGCTGATGTAATGCTGATGTTGTAACGCATGTGCATGCTGTATAAATGTATGAGCTTGACGGGGTAATAGCCTGCCAGTTGTATCGTTCTAACTAGTGTTATAAGCTGTGCTGAGCCATTCTGGGCTATTAAAGAAATATGAACTAAGACTTACTGGCCTCAGCGTATCATTACACCTGCTAGTAGTCTTTAGCACAGTTTTAGAAAGAACACGTTTGTCTTACTCCATTTTAACAGCAGCGTGGACACGATCTGTGCTGTAACATGGGTTAAGGTAACCATGTTTAAAAATAAACATTCTCACCTTCAATATTAAAAAAAAAAAAAAAAATTATATATATTTCACACAGGGCTGTGCTCCCAGTGCACTCCCAATTCTGATGATATCATTCCCATCCCAATGTATTAAGGCATCTGCTCACGATTATCCCATCATGTATTAGGGCACCCGCAATGCTTTGCGCTGGTGTTGCAGTCATGCCTGGGAACTCGCTCGGGCAAGCACAGTTGTTGGAGTGCAGTGTGGATGCTCTGAAAACCGTGCTTGGGGCTGGTTTAGGAAACATTTTTTGACTCTGTGCCTAGTGTGTACAGGGACTAAAACTTATTCATAGATATTGTGACGGGACCTCTGTGGCACTGGGGTTATGTTTATAGTCTTTATGTTGAATTAATTAGTGGTCTTGGAAACCTTACGATTGAACAGTATGACCTAAGCCTGCACATAGGATGCTGTCTGAATGCAGCCGAATGAAAAGCAGATCAGCACTGTGGTGCTCAATTCACTCTTGGGTGACCAGACTGGTGCACGTTAGCTAGAGAAGTCCCGAAGCAATGTATGGGACACCACAGTGGTAACCCAGAAAAGTTGGTACAGCACAAACCTTGAGCTTAAAAGCTGCATTAAACAAGGACAAAAGGCTTCTCAACCTTCTTCTGTTTATTCTAATGGTCAGCTGATGTTTCGCCTAGTTGGCTTCCTCAGAGCTGACTAGGCGAAACGTCGGCCGATCATTACGTGGTACATGGTTTTCAGGATGCACGTTACTCTGTTCAAGCTGCCGGTATGATTTTATGCAGCGATTGCACCACTGAGGGTGTCTGTGTCCTGTTTGTTTCTGTTTTGTCTTAATGTACTGTCGCTGCTGTTTTTGTTTGCATTTGCACTTCTTAGCTACGAGTACTGAGCACTGTTTTGAAAAAAAGAGAAGAAAGGTAAGAAGCCTTTTTTGTCTTTGTTTTAGTGCAGCTTTTAAGCTCAAGGTTAGTGCCCTAGTAACTCTTCTCTGTTGCCACTGTGGTGTCCCATGCATTGCTTTGTGAATGAAGTTGAGTGCCAGCACTCTGAGATGGCTAGTCTATTGGCTATTTCAGAAAGGAAAGGGCACTAAATGTATAAGGGTCTGAGAGCCCAGTCACTTACTGCAACTCTGAGACGTAAGTGCTTTTAACTTGCAGTATTTCAAAAAAAGCATCCGATTTAAAAGTGTCTTGTACATGAGCATTGAGATTCTTAGACCGTTTTGTTTTAAAATGTTGAGTACACTTTTCTTTACAGATTGCTTAAGCAAAAACACTCTTTAATGCATTCTTAAGGTTTGTGTTTTTGTTAGTATAAAATTTTAGATGGAGCGTTATTTGTGATAGCTACCCTGTTCTTAAATAAAATGTTGCACGGCTATGGTTGTAGTGAGCATGGGGGCATACCAATCTAGCTAGGTTTTTTTCAATTAATTTATTTGGTAAAAGTCTGGACAATACAGGGGTCAAAACTGGTTTCTGTAGTCCGTAGCTAACTTTGCTGTTGAATGGGTGAATACACTGGCTCCAAAGACTTTTTCACTGTTGCAACTAGTTAACTTGTTGAAATGTTACCTTACCAGTACAAGCCAGTGGAGCTAGTTAATGGAAAGTCTTAGTGGGGGGGGGGGGGCGTGCTAATGAGCAGCTAACCGGACAGATGCATCCTATATCGCTCCATGCCGATAGCTGGTTAATTAAGTAAATTTTAAAATATAATACCTCTGATTTCTGACGTCAAGTGTGTGAAGAGGTTACCGGGAGCACCATGGCCGAATATCTCGCCCCAAATTTGACCAACAGCCAGCGGTTAGCGAGTAAAAGTGGGAAGAAGTTGGCTATCACAATGGCTGAAAATATTGGCCTGATCTCCCTGTCTGCAGAGGTGGCAGCGCTTGGCAGAGAGGTTACAGGCCAAGTAATAGTGGCACTGGAGTCACGCTTAACTAAGTTGGAAAGCAAACTCGATTCAAAATTACAGGAGGTTTTGGAGCAGCAGACTGCGCATGCTAACAAAATAACGGAGGCTGAGTATAGAATTTCTACCCTGAAAGACGAGTTTGTGGCAGTCCCGGGTCAGGTTCAAGCGCTGCAAAAGGAGCTGGAGGACTTTCAAGAAGCGTTAGATTATCAAGAAAATTATCAGCGTCGACTCAGTTTGCGCCTGAGAGGGTTGCCAGAGGGAAAGGCGGGGTCCAGTATATTACAAATTTTGCTCGAAAATAATGCCAAGGTTGTTAGGGCTAAAGCCCAAAAACTGGCATTACAAGATGGAAAGAGCCCACTGTGCAGTGATGGCCAGACCCCCTTCTGATCAACTCTCAGGGCAGATAATGCGTTTCCACAATTTCCAGGATCGAGAGGCTGTGCTAAGAGCTTATAGGGAGAAGGGGCAGATGGAATACGATGGGATTCGTCTGTTTCTTTCTCAGGTTTACTCGGCCAGATTATTACAACACAGGAAAAAGTTTAATGGACTTATGGCCCAGCTCTGATCTATGAAGGTTGAGAATTTCCTGGTATTCCCGGCCACTCTGAAGATCCGGTATGAGGGGGCAGTGTTTTCTTTTTGGGACGTGGCAAAGGCCAAGCCGTATGTGAAATCCCTGTAACAGAAAATGGGTTGAGGAACGTAACGCTGGGCTAATTTGTAAGATGGTGATCAAATATACCTTAACTTTGAATTGTGTGGATATGTGATCAGCTGTCTGTTTATTTAATTTGAGCATTCGGTGAACTTTGAGTTTTCCTTTCTTTCTATGGCTTGAACAGAAGAACGCGGCCTGCCATGACCCGGTCTGGAGACCTGAACAAGGAACTTTACATTGTTGTAACTGAGACGAGAGGGGGAAAAAAATGGGGTTAATTGTGTTTTTTTTTTTTTGAAAGCGCTGCAAAAGGGTAAAGTGGGAAAGTGAGTTTATATCAAATATAGAAAAGGGAAGAGGGAGACAACAAGGGAACAGGGGTGAGCTTTGACATGAAGAAGGGGAGCGATGTGGTAAGGGGACATTCTCTGTTTATTTAAAGCTGGGAATGCTTAATGACATTGTCGATCCTTGGTGGGGTTGCCTCCAATCTTTTTCTTATCTCACTCTGGAGTCTTTGCCACTATGGATCTAGAGACCCGAGGAGGGGGGTTGGATGGGGTAACTGTGGGCCTGGGCGAGTTAGGCCCTAGTCGGATCCTTGTGGCGCAGTCTCTATTGTGGGATCTTGCATACTGGAAGAGCCCTGGACGGGAGAGGGACAAGTGTTGAATGAGGAGTACTTTGAGCACATAATATATGGTCAGACTAATTGAAGGCTGAATTGGGACCACTCTCCCCTCCGAACCTCCTTTCTGAGGGATATATTTGCTTTAAGGAATGGCTGGGATGGGGATTGAGAGATGTTTTGACTTTTGGGGAAGGTAGAGGTATGGAGTTCCTGATGGAGTTGGGAATAGTCTCACGAGCATGGGACTACACTAAATTTCAGTTGAGGTTTCTCCCCTAATGGGGAGGGCGGTGGAAGGGTGGTATACGGCTGTCTTGGGGGGGGGGGTGCGCGATGGGATGTACATGTCAGAAGAGGGTTTTGTATGACACTCTTGCTTGTGAAGCAGTTAGTGTCATGGACGGGTTTGGGAGCGGGGGAGTGGTATGGAGGAGGGAAAGGGTTGGGTGGGGAGGTTACTGATGCACAACAGAATTCAAAGGATGGGGTGGGATAAAGCAGCTTAGAGGATTTTGGTAGACGGGGAAATGGGAAGCAGGTTGTACACAAGGGAGGGAGTTGCAGAGACGAAAGGGAGTACTGGGGAAGTGACTGTCTTTAAATATACAACTTTGGTATGTGAGCAAAACTCCAATCTGGGTAGAGCGGGGTTGGGGGGAGGTTGCATGTTTCTGATTCTTGGAAGTTATTGTTCAAAATGTTTTTGCTATACTCTTTTTAGGTGCAGAACTTGTTCAAAGTGTATGTATGTTCATAGTGGCTTTCAAATGGAAAATTCAAGATTGTGGATCTCAGTCGAACGATGATGTATGTTACAGTGCTAAATGTTTTGGTGGGGAGCTCACAGATGGGGATGTACTGAATAATGGTTAAAAGGCCAATAGCTCAGGTGGTTTTATGGAATGTAAGGGGCGTAGCATACCCAGTGAAACAAACCTCGTTAACTGCTCTGAGGCAGGTAGGGACACAGGTTGCTTTGCTCCAAGAAACACATTTGACGGAGGTGGATCATAATTGTTTGTTTAATTGTTTAATTAGTATTTCGGAAAGACCTTTGAGCGTGAGCTCTTTTACAAAGGTTCCACGTCAGGGTGGACAGTAAGACAGTACACATATTCAGTGGTTACAGAGGCCTGATCATTAGGAATTAAAGAGTGATTACGTGACAATTAGACAAATAGGAGAAAAAAAAACTGAACAGTTGTAATTGAATACTAAGCTATTTCTAATTGGTTTCCCTAGGTAGCACACCCCTGGAAACCTTCAAATCCATTGATAGACTATGGCAGAGTAACTGCATAGGGTTTAACGCTATACCAGATGGGGAGAGGCTGGGTGACAGTGAAACAAGGGGGATTGGGTTTGAAACCAACTGCAGAGAGCGAGAGGTGGGGGACAGTGAAATGGGGACTGTGATGGGAGGAGCAGCTCCAGAGGGCTTTGTTTAGTATGGTGTGTGTGTGTGTGTGTGTGTGTGTGTGTGTGGTTTGGGAGGGCAGTACCAAGTGCGTTTAAAGAGGACTGATAGCTTACTTAAGCCCTTGGCTAGGCTGGAATGGAGGCAGGGTTCTCTAGGTAGCCCTGCTGGGTGTTACCTTGGGGGTAGGCCTGTCTATCAGGTGGTGCCTGAGAAGCAGGTGCATTTTGAGGTAGACATTAGGTGCTGTTTGAAGCCTACTTTGAATTGAGACAGGCTTTTGTTTGTTTGTAATTTCATCGGGAGTTCATTTATCCAGAGGGGGGCCCGATAGGAGAAAGCACGCTGCCCTAGTGAGGTTCGTCGGAATGGTATGGACAGTGCTTCATTCTTCCTCTGTCTGGTGATGTGTGTTGAGAGAGAAGCCTTGAGCAGGTTTCCTATACAGGGTGGATTTTTTCCGAGGAGTGTCTCTTTTCTCAGGAGGCAAGTTTGGTATTTGATCCTGTCTTTTAGGTTAAGCCAGTTTGTACGCTTATACAGGGTGCAAGTATGAGCGTAGTGATCTGCACACAGGGTGAGGTGGCATGCCTTGCTGAGTGCAGTTTGGACCCTTTTGAGCACTGTATCAGTAGCAGCTCCATAGACCACCAGCCCGTAGTCTATCGTGGAGAGTATGGAGCATAAAAAGTTAATTCGTAATTGGGTGGGTAAATGTTATGCTGCCTCATTTTCCTCTCATAAAAGGGGGGGTGGCTATCCTTATCCATAAGGCTTTCCCTTTTGAAGTGAAAAAAGTGGTTAAGGATCAGAAGGGGGGCAGATTTGTCTTTATTTCTGGGGAATTACATGGTGAACAGGTTACCTATGGCAGTATATATGCCCCGGCAGTGTTTGACCCGGAGTTTTTTGAGTCTCTTCTGGACTTATTAACTAAGGAGCAATTACCAGGGTTAATATTAGGGGGGGATTTTAATTGGACGATGGACCCAATTATGGATCATTCAGAAGGAAAGGGTAGGGCATCTGCTGTCATGAGACAATGGCAGGAGGGGGTAGCAGACTTGGATTTGGTAGATGGGTGGTGGGCTCGCAACCCGGGGGCGAAAGAATACATGTTTTTTTCCAATCTGCACAGAATTTTGTCCTGTATAGACTACATCTATCTGCCTAGAACGTGGTGTGGGAGAGTGCAAGACATAACACATGGTCCATACATGTATCAGTTCATGCATTGGTGATCCTTATGATATATGGTAAAAAATAACAGACTGCCCCCCACCCCCAGTGGCGGTTCCCCATATACATGGTTAAAAATAGGAATTTAGAGAATATCTGGAGGAACAGTGGAGATATTATTATGCTGAGACAAATACTAACTTTGATACAACTTGGCAGGTTTTTTGGGACGCAGGGAAAGCATATATGCATGGGGCAATCATAGAATATGCTGCATGACTTAGGAAGAAGGAAAGGATACAGAGGGAAGAGCTAGAACAGGACTTGAAGGAGTTGGAAAAGAGTGTAGCGGGAGGGGAGAAGGGGGGAGTAGAACAATTATTGAAGACTGCAAGGGGAGCTTTGAACACCTCGCTCCGGGAAGAAGCGGGTAGATCTTGGGTATATTGTAAATGTCAGGTCTTTGAGTGGGGAAATCAGCCAGGGCCGCTGCTTGTTTGCCTTATGAAGGGTGGACAGTGTCCAGTCAGGATCACAAGCATTAAGAATGGGGCGGGAACTATTTGTACAGATACTAAGGGGATCCGGGAATGCTTCAGAATGTTCTATGGCCAGCTATATAACGCTGAACATATGGGAAAAGAAGATCAAATGATGGCCGCCTTAGACAAGTTGGAGATGCCATGTCTGACATCTGCACAAAGGGAGAGATTGGGCCCGTTGGCGCAGCGGTGGGATTTCTGCTTGCGACCCGGGTTTGGGAACAGATCCGAGGCGTCGGAGGGCCGGCCAGGGGGAGAGGGATGGAGCGTCCTATCGACTGCTCTCCTTCTCCGGGTGGAGGTTTGGGCAGTATCCGGTGCTGAGACTTAGCGGAGCTGGGGCACTCGGCGCTTCGTGCTAGTTTCTGGGGAGGCGGGCGGATGCTGGCATCATTCACGTCCCCGCCTCTGGGAGGAAAAACACAAGAAAAAGGGAGAGGGGAGATCCTCCGTCTAGGTGAAGCCTCCCCGGGTTTCAACTCACCCTTGCCGCTGCACTCCCAACTAGGTACTGGTTCCGCGGCACTGGAATTAGGGGAACCAGTGCCGCGGCCCCGCCTTCCGGGGGGCAAGCTGTGGGTGACTGGAAGGGGCGGCAAATAGGCAGGTGGTGGAAGCTCCGGGGGCCATGACCAGGCGGATAAGCGATGGAGGATCCCCCAGATTAAAGGGGGGGGGGCAAAACAAAGGGAGAGATTGAATTGACCAATTATGCAGGTTGAAATAGGAGAGGCCATACAGAGATTACAAAGAGATAAGGCCAGTGGACCTGACGGGTTTCCGATTGAATACTATCAAATAATGCGGGGTCAATTAGTAGGGGTTCTATGTGAAGTGATCAAGAAGCCTGAGATGGGGAATTTGATATTACCCAGGACATGTGGGGAGGCGACGATCTGTCTGGTTCCAAAATCTGGAAAGGATGAACATGAGTGCGCATCATATAGGCCCATTTCACTGCTTAACTGTGATATGAAAATTCTGGCAAGGGTACTGGCTAATAGATTGGAAGAGTTCCTCACAGACTTGGTTCACCCAAACCAGACTGGGTTCATTAAGGGGCGTCAATCCTATCATAATATGTGCCGCCTCCTAAATGTGGTACTGAGGGGTTCCCAAGGTGGAGAAAGCATAGGTGTTCTGTCTATGGACGCAGAAAAAGCGTTTGATAGAGTAGAGTGGCAATACCTTTCTGAGGTTATGTCCCGGTCTGCTCTGGGTGACCAGTACATAGACTGGGTTCGGGCCATGTACGCGGACCATAGGGCCAGAGTGTTAGTGAATGGGGAACTCTCCGAACAGCCGGTTCTTGAGAGGGGAACTAGGCAAGGGTGCCCTCTATCCCCCTTGTTATTTACATTAGTTATTGAACCCTTGGCGGTGGCAATACGTTAGCATAGCGATATAGAAGAGATTAAGGGAGAGACTGGTATGCCACACAAAGTTGCGCTCTATGCAGACGACATGCTCTTGTTTATCCGTGAACCACAGGAATCTATGCCTCCGCTGCTGACACTGATTGAGGAGTTTGAGGATTTTTCTGGTTATAGAGTTAACCTGGGCAAGTCTGAACTACTTCTTTTCCCGGACCATGAGCAAGCGGCAGTACAGTGGGGGTTGAAGGTGGTACAAAATAGTTTTACTTATTTAGGAATTAAAGTAGGGAAATCTCTGGGATCTATGTATGGCCTGAATTACTCCCCTCTAATCAAAACAATAGAAATGGATCTCAGATGATGGATGCACATTCCCACATCATGGCTTGGTAGAATTAACCTCATCAAGATGAATGTGCTTCCACGGATATTGTACCAGATGCTAAATATGGGACTCACCAAAAGAGATTTGAATTGGGTAGAAGGGGCTTTTTCCAATTTTATATGGCAAGGGAAAAAACCCAGGGCTAGTCTCCAAAGGTTGAAGGCAGAGAAAGATGGGGTGGGGGGCTGAATTTTCCAGATTTGGGGAATTATCTCACTATACAGCAACAATACTTGACGGATTGGGTACATCAACCAAAAGTGGCAAGCTGGATAGACTTAGAACAGAAAGGTAACAGGGGTAGGCTTACAGCATATCTACATACGAAAGGACCCAAGGCCTTTAGGACGGTAGGGAATAGTAACCGTATGGCTGAAAGGGTGGTGGAGGCCTGGGTACAACTCAGAAAGCGGGGAGATGCATGGGGTGGAGAAACAGTGTTGCTCCCACTTGTGAGAAATCCCTTTTTTTCTTCCTGGGATGGAAGATGGGAATTTTAGTGGTTGGGAGAAAGGAGGAATCAGTTCTGTGGGTAATCTATTAGTACGGGGGGAGATGTGTACTTTTACTCAAATCCAAAACAATTTAAAATTGGGAAGGCATCACCAGTTCAGGTACTGGCAAGTGAGAGCCTTTTTGAATAGCGTGGGTAGGGAGAAGGCCAGGCGGATTACATTAGATCCGATTAAAACTTTGGTGTATCAGGCAAAAAAATGATCCAAAGGGATTCATAGGGAGGGCAGGTAAGCAAGGGAGGCAGCAAATCCCAGATTTGGCACATAAGACAAAGAAATTATGGGAAAGGGACTTGGCCAGGCCTATTTCTGGGGGGTGGTGCTCCTGATGCACTCTGGGATAATGGTTTGCAATAGATTCAAGGAATCCTTTTTCAGATTTGTGCACCATTTATACTGTCCTCCAGTCATTGTGCACAGGGCCCATTCAACGGTATCAGTGTGTGGTAGATGTGGAGTCGAGAGAGGTACATATATACATTGTTTTGGTCCTGCCCTTTACTTAAAATTTTTTGGGAGGATGTGGTATCAGAGGTCACCAAAATGTGGGGAAAAGCTATGGTGAGGGATCCCCTATTTTGTTTATTTGGGGTAGATGAGGTAGAAGGAGGCGGGTGGGAGCCTCTCCCTCGTTGGGTTAGAACGCTTCTTGTGTTGGCTTGCCACTGTATACAAAACGCATGGGTTTCCTAGATTAGACCTACCATGCAGAAACGGCGGACCTTGACACTGCAGACCTTGGCTCTGGAACGACTTACACTGGTCATGCGGGATCGGGAGGAGAGTTTTTTTTTTTTTTTTTTGCAAAGTTGGGCACCTTTCTTGCAGTGATACTGAGTGGTGGCTTAAGGGGGTAATGAGGGGATCAGTATAAGCACTAGACATGAAGGCTTAAAGGAATGAGATCACATGCACGTTGCACATCTGAGAAGCCGGTAATATTTTATTTTATTCTGCAAATATTATGTTGAGATGTGTATAGATATGAAACTCATGACAATGAAATGTACACTCTTCTTGTTATGTTCGCACCTGACTGTTTTTATGTATATGTACCTGTTTTTCTATTGTCTGTTATTGTGTACGTCTAATAGTTGTATGTGTTGTAATCAATTTTTGAAAACTAATAAAAATATTATACACAAAAAAAAGAGTAAAGTCTTAGTGGTCCAACACAAGATCACCAACATTTGACCTGTATTTTGGTGCCAATTTTGATCCCAGGATGTGAAGGACAGCTGGAAAATTATGTAATGTAACCCTTAGAAAGAAACCCTGACACTACAAATTGGGACAGATTTGGCACCAAAAACACGTGAAGTTGGAATTTTCTGTGTCTCAGTATAAAGATTTGATTATAAAGACATGCTGGGACAGAGGGAGTGGACTTGTGTTTGCCTTCCCAGTTGAATCTATAGTTGTACCAAAATGACAGTCTCTGCTGCTGCTTTTCTGAGAACGTACCACACATACAGAAAACAAATCTGTTTGCTCTTCTTGGGAGTGAGGACACTGCAGTCTGGTTGAGTCGGAGAGGTCCTTCATATTGTTCTGAAGTGGCATTCCGTGGTAAGAGATGGTTCAAAAGGGAATTAGCTTGGTGTCTTAAGATATTAAACTATGTGACTACAGAAGATCAAATAACTAGTTCAATGTAAAGAGCTGAAAACCATGGAATTAGTTACAGCATGGCTTAATTTACAGATGGAATGACATAATGCAGTATGGCTGCCTTTTATGAGTGATGTGGAAAACAGAAGGTGTTACAATATTAAAACAGATGGTGTGGATAACAATGTAAGTGAAGTTTTAACATTGCTGCTGGACATATCCCTCAGCACTGTAGTAGTGTATCTTAGTAAAGCCATGTTATTACAAACCTTGCATGTCTTTCAAGGACATGGGGCCTCATAGCCCTCTAATTCTGTATGAGGATTGAGATTCTTGCATAATTTGTAATTGGAATCATATTTTCACATGGTACACAGAGAACTGTGACTGGGGTGTCAACATATCAGGTTACACAGTCTACAGGAGGGACAGGGAGGGTAGAAGAGGAGGAGGAGTAGCTCTCCATGTAATGGAAGGGATCAAAGCAACAGAACTAAAGGGTAAACATGGCCGGCCCGGTGGCGCAGAGGGCTGAGGCACTGGCGCTTTACCTCGAGCCACACCGGCGACTTGGGTTCGGGAATGGACTCGGGACGCCGGGGGCTGGCAGGGGAAGGAGAGGATTGAGCATCTGTAAAAACTGCTTTCCTCTCCTGGGGTGGGTAGTAGGGAGGCGTC
This sequence comes from Neoceratodus forsteri, assembly GCA_016271365.2. Taxonomy (NCBI): domain Eukaryota; kingdom Metazoa; phylum Chordata; order Ceratodontiformes; family Ceratodontidae; genus Neoceratodus; species Neoceratodus forsteri. The sequence goes on along the minus strand of CM028129.1, from coordinate 1,712,848,896 downwards.
GCTCTGCAGCGACCTCCAGTGGAGACAGGGGGAAGTGCAGACACAACGCAAGGAACGCACCAGAAAATGGAAAATGGCTCTGCGTTCAGCCGGATGACGGCCACCTGGTGATCTGAGGCCGTCCGTGTCCCGGAGCTTCCAGTCCCTCAGCAGTTCCCCAGGGCTAAGTATTGTGCTAGCCCTGCCTCTGGTGCCTTCCCCCTCAGAGGAGGGGGACCCACCCGGAGAAGGGTTTACGTCTGGATTACCTTGGGGATGACTGCAGTATGAGGGTTTGGGCTCGGGAACAAGACAGGTCAAATGCTGCCTTGGCACAGCCTGAAGGAATGGCTGAGAAGGTAGCATGTAGGGGAGGAAAAATAACACACACACACACACACACACAAAAAAAAAAAAGGGTAAGCGAGGAGGAGAGGAGGCACTGTGGGTCACCCTAGTGACAGGAAATTGCACCACAATCCACACGGGTGTTGTATACAGACCCCCGTCTCAGGGGGAGGAAATGGACAAGGAAATGATAGGGCATTCTTAGGATGGCAGAAAAAGAGATATTGTTGATGGGGGACTTGAATATGCCAGATGTTAACTGGAGCACCTTTGCTGCAGCCACATCCAAGAGCAGGGTCATTCTGGATGCCCTACAGGAAGGGGGCATGCCTCAGACAGCTAGTGTTGGAACCCACTCGGGAGGGAGCAGTCTTAGACCTGGTACTCTCAAATGGAGATGGAGAGAGGATCTCAAATTTAGAAGTGGGTAGCCATCTGGAAACAAGCGACCACCAAACAGTGTGGTTCATGATAAACACAGCTGTAGAGTCAAGCCATACAAAAGTGAGGGTACTGGATTTTAGGAGGGCCGACTTTGGCAGAATGGAAGAGTGTCTCAGAAAAGCACTAGCAAAGAAGGAGGGGTGGAGGAATAATGGGGAAACATCAAAACTGCCATCACAGAGGCAACAAGTCTTTGTGTGAAGCAAATAAACAAATCAAAATGAAGGAAAAACCACTGTGTGTCTCAAAAGAGGTGGTGGGGAAAATTAGGGAGAAAAAACTAGCATTCAGGAAGTATAAGGAAACGCAGAAGGAGCAGGACAGAGAACTGTACCAGTAAAAACAGAAGAAAGTGGGGAAGGCAGTCAGAGTAGCAAAGGCCCAAACTGAGGAAAAGACAGCCAACTCTATTAAGAAGGGGAATAAAACCTTTTATAGGTACATTAGGGAGCGAAGAAAGACCAAGGGAGGGATAGTGAGGCTTAATGGTGGGGGGTGGGGGGCGGGCAGAGGGTAACAGTGAAAAGCAGGGATACTGAACGAATACTTCTGCTCAGTATTCACAAAAGAAGAGGAGGGGAGGTACCTAATACAATCAATAGAAGCACTCTGGATAGGGGGTCGATACCAGTCCATTCACAGAAGAAAGGGTTCTGAAAGGACTCCTAAAGCTGAAGGTGGACAAAGCAATGGGCCCAGATGGGATTCACCCCAGAATTCTAAAAGAACTAAGGGGAGAACTAGTGACACTACTGACTACCCTTTTTAACAAATTATGGGAGGATGGTGTGGTACCTAGGACTGAAGGAGGCAGATGTGATTCCCTTCACAAAAGTGGGAGCAAAGCAGAGGCAGGAAACTACAGACCTGTTAGTTTGACCTCAGTGATAGGGAAAATGATGGAATCACTCTGAAAGCAAAATAGTTCTGCGTACCTAAGCTAGCAGGGCACAGGACCCAAGGCAGCATGGGTTTACCAAGGTCATGTCAGATGAATCTAATAGATTTCTTTGACTGGGTGACCAAAGTAGTAGACCAGGGAGGGGCTGTGGACGTGACCTACCTAGACTTTAGCAAGGCATTTGACACAGTCCCACACAAATGATTAATAAACAAGTTAGCCAGCCTGGGTGTGGGTCCCAGGGTAGTAGCCTAGGTAAAAAATTGGATGGACAATAGGACACAGAGTGTAATAGTATACTGAGTCCACTCTGAAGAAAGGGGGGTTACTAGCGGGGTTACTGCAGGGTTCAGTACTGGGACCAGTCCTTTTTAATGTCTTTATAAGTGGCATTGCAGAGGGACTTGAAGGAAAAGTGCCAATTTGCAGATGACACAAAGATCTGCAGCAGGGTTGATACACGGGGGTAGTGGAAAGAATGAGAAGGGACTTTGCAAGGATAGAGGAATGGTCAAAAGTATGGCAGCTTAGATTCAATGAAAAGTAATACACCTGGGAAACAAAACCCCGGGGGCGGGGGGGTTACTAACCACAACAAAAATGGAGAGAGACCTGGAAGTAGTCATATCAGATGACCTAAAGGTAAGCAAGCAATGTGAGAACAGGGTTTTAAATAATTAATTAGCAGGTTTTTTTTCTTGGGACAATGCTAACTGTACAGAAAGTATTGATATAGGTTTTCTAGAAGTGTTATATTTGTTAAACACAGCGAGGCAAGTGCTATGCATTTTCACAATGTTTTAGTACTTTTATGAGCAAAACGCTAATCAATTTTTGGAGTTAAATAAATCCCTGGAGAAGACCTCCACCTGGGGCTAATCAAGCACTGAGCCTCACACCCCCCAGAAGGTGAGCAGTCCCCGGATGCTCAAGCCTCCTCCCCCTGGCCAGTCCTCTGACTCCCAGGCTCATTCCCGAACCCGGGTTACCAGTGTCTCAAGCGGTAGCGCAACTGCTGCGCCTGTGGGCCGGTCCTTTCATCTTTCTATTACTTCTGTCAGCAGCACAAAGCCACTGCAAAGTGGCATACAGCATACTCTAGAGGTAGCTCACGGAGCACTCTGGTACAGTCCTACTTTAAGGGTGTCAGTTGCTAGTGCTTTTTTTTTTTTCTAGGCCTCAGAGTTCTGCAGATTATCCCCAGCAATATTCTTGTGGCTAGGAACTGTGCTGGAAGAATCTATGGCAGTTGTTATACATGCTTCCATGGCTGTGCTGTTACTACTTTGTGTTGGACTGAACACTGGAGGTGGAGTGATCTAGGACTGGTGAACAGTGGTTGTGGTGGGGGTACATTGCATACAGAACACCTTGGAGGCATCACATCCACCCTCCTCCAGTCCTCAGGTACCACACCATCCTCCCATGGTTTGTTAAAAAGGGTAGTCAGTGGTCACTACTTCTCTCCTTAGTTCTTTTAGAATTCTGGGGTGAATCCCGTCCGGTCTCATTGCTTTGTCCACCTTCAGTTTTAGGAGTTGTTTCAGAACCCTTTCTTCTGTGAATGGACTGTCGACCCCCTATCCAGAGTGCTTCTATTGATTGGATTAGGTACCCCCCGTTTTCTTTTGCGAATACTGAGTGGAAGTATTTGTTCAGTATTCCTGCCTTTTCACCATCACCCTTACCCACCCACCCTCCCATTTAGTAAGCCTCTCTTGGTCTTTCTTCTCTCTCTAATGTACTTATAAAAGATTTTATGCCCTTCTCAACCGAGTTGGCTATCTTTTCCTCGGTGTGGTCCTTAACATCTTCAGCAGTGATGAGGCTAATCTGACTAGAGTTGCCTCCAAAAAGGCCTAGCAGGGAACCTGAAAACATGGAATGATGGTTCTTGCCTCTACCACCAATTTTCAATGGGCAAAATATTGTCTTGTTTTAGTACTTCAGTATCTTTTCATACCCCTTTGATTTCCCCACTTCCATGCATTTCTGCCTCATTCCTTCTGTATATTTCATGTCTCAGTCCCTGCTGTAATTGCTGATTTACATTTGAACCCAGTTTACCACAAAAAGCAGAAATGATCACACTGTTTAGATTAATGGTTGAACTATGCTGTGTTGTCGAGGGCCATCATCACTGATATGAAATTACATATTCCAGCTCTGCATTGGGAAATTCTGTTCTCATATTTCTACCTTGTTGGCTGCTAATGCAAATTAAATTATTGCAGGACCCCTACCTTCTGTGGGGAGGTATGCTTTTGTGCTGGAGGGTCTGAGAAGTCATACAATTGCAGCATCCAATGAGTTTCTATGTATTGATTACCAGTGCTTGAGTTCTAATCTTGTGTTCCCAGTTTATTGACTAGCTGGAGGAACACTGCTGTCTTCAGCTGTGTATCAAAGTGATAGGTTTTTTTTCCTGATGCTTCCTTTAATCCATTCAGTTCATGACAGAGACGAGTGTTGTAAAGTTGTGCTGCACAGTGTTTCCATGTATTGCGGATTAAGGGCATAAGCATTTGAAACTAAACTGTTTTCCTTTTGTTTTGTGATCTGGCCAGAATTGTATAGGCAAGTAAGAATTTTAATTATGCATTTTATTCTCTAGAATGAAGAATATAAAATTGCCTTTCTTCCTTGGGAAGAAAGGAATGTCCTTTTGCAGGATGTGAATTTGGCAGGTTCTGGCAATATTTTATTTTTTTTTTAACTGCTGCATCATTATTGACATGCATGCTATTATTCACATTTTATTTTAGAAGCGGGTCTAAAATGTTTTATAGTTTGAACTGCACAAGACCTATGACCATATTTAAAAAGGGGACTGGCTGTACTGTGACGGGTTCTTTGAATTTACCAATTTTAAGTTCTGGTGCTATATTAATTTCAATCTTGAAACAATATGTAATTGTTTTTTTATTTTAGTTTTTGTTGACTGGGAAAGGAGGGCTAGGAAATTCTGCCCCTTGCAGTCTTGTCGGGGATGTGGGTTGGGAATGCAGCTGCAAAGTGACACATTGGATCATACTTTTTAGTGAAGGGGGGAAATGTGACCAGGGCACTATGGAAGTTGCCCTACTCTTTTCAGGAAGTGCCAAGGAATCTTTAATGTTCACCCAAAGACCCGCAAGGGAATTTTTAATGTTCACCCGAAGAACCGCCAGAAGAGGCAGATGGAATCTTTGTTCAGCATCTCATCCGAAACACGATGCCTCAGGATAGCAACACTGCCTTTATGCTGCATTACAGTTTCAGTATTGGAAGTTACCCACATATTCCTAATGTGGGGTTAGAACCTACAACCATCTTCTGGCCATGGAGGCGAGTGTTCAGCCTGCTGAGCCAATGACACTGCACGTTTCTAAGTGCCATGAATTAATATAGCAGTGGCTTTGCACCGAGCTCATGAATCACATGCTTAAAATTTAGATCTACACTAGTACCTGCTAACCTGAATTGCATTTCCAACCATTGCCCAGAAGACAGTTAGATTCTTGTAACCATTATTGTCAAGGCCAGTGGAATTCAGTGATCTTCGGGGATATCTCTGTCGTCAGATCACATCTATGGAACTTGGCCATCAGATGTCAGGATCCCACGGAAGCTTTTTCTGTAGCAGTCTACTAGGGTCCTCCCATGCCAAAGTCAAGCTCTGACACCACACACCCTATTAAAGGCATGGCCTGCCCCACTCCCTCCTCAGTTCTTTCCTGCTGTCGGCCTTTCATGCACAACTCCATGGAAGCCTTGTTGCCCAGTTCGACCGCCAGAAATTTTTCCTACATTTTACTTTTACTTATCCTTGAATTACTGTAGCTTAAAGTGATTCCCTCGTCCTTTGTATGTTGAGAACTAATCCTTTGTCAGATCTTTTCCATTGCTGCCACTGCGGAAAGAAGATTTCTTCAACCTAGGAATATGAATTCCGAGTATTCTGTCTTGGGCCTAGCCACAACATTCTTGCCTGTGAGTCCTGCCTGAAAGTCATCCTGACCACAAGGTGCCGACACAAGAAAGCCCTGCAGAAGTTCCTCCTGTAGCAGCAGGCAGCCAGTAGAGATCAGGGGCCCTCTGGAGCCCCCTGCCCAGTCTCCAAGATGTTCTTTAGGCTCTCAGGCCACCAAGGCCTGGGACAAATCCTCAGGGGAAACTCTCTTGACGGACAAGAATTGGCCTAACGACTGTCTCCCATTGGTGATCCCGGTCCCAGCGGGATTCCTCCTTCTCATCTCCAGGGATCACCCTGTCGACAGCTTCGGCATCTGTCTTGCCCTATGCAGGCCTCCGCTGCGATCAGTCCCCCCACGGAAGACTCTTCTTCCAGCCATCACAGGGTTGTGGAGGAGTTGATGAGCCCTCTCGATCCTCGAGGTTCTTGGACGCTGGACCCAACCGCTTCTGCCTCTGCTTACGGATCGTTGTCATCGGACCTGGACCACATGCCCCCTCTGTCGACTCCTGTGTCGATGACTATGCCAGTCCTTTCCTCTGTTACCACATCGCCATACCTCTCAGCTGTCCCTGATTTTCAGGGATGTCTCTGATTTTGCCTTAAAATTTTACGCTGTCCCTCCTAAAAAATGTGTTTCCTTGAGCAAACAGTGGGAGTTGTAAGCCCAAAATAATGTCAAATATTAAAGCTGCAGACTTGTTCTGCCTTAGAAAATGCATTTTACACTAAGCCACTTAGTCTACCAGCTTCCTGAGAGGATATCAACAATTTTGAAGATGTGTCCCTGATTTTGGTCCTTTGTCCCTGATTTTTTTTAAGCCTTGTCCCTGATTTGTGAGGCAGGAGGTTGAAAGGTATGCACATCGCTCATTCAACAGTTTGTGCCATAGCCTGGGCCACAGTCACACGCACCATTGGGGGCTGCTGATGGCGATGCCTGTCAGGCCCCCTCCTGCCTTCCAGGCCATCAATACTCCACTCGTCAGTCCCTGCCTTACGGCAGGCAGACGTCGAAGAGGAATACGATCCTGACCTCATCCTCCCTGAGGGAAGAGGATGAGGATTAGGAGCAAGATATTGAAGTGGACCTCTCTGATGGGTCCAGTGTCCCCTTCAGGAGTGAGGAATCTGTCAGACACACCCCCAGGTCCCCCACCTGCGGAGGACCCCTCCTTTTTTCAATATTATGAAGCAGCTTTCCTCCACTATGAGGTTTCAAATGGAGGAAGAGGTTGAAACCAGGAGGAATCTGGTGGACTTTTTGGAGATTCCCGAGTCCCCACCAAAAGTTATTCCTCTTCTGCTGGCAGCACTTAATGATGCTGTCACTGCAGGCTGGTGCAGGCCAAGCATGGCTCCAGCTATGCCCAGAAAGGCTGACGAGCTCTACCAGGCATCTCAGCTCAGGTTGCCCTTTTATGCTGCCCAGCCTAAAACCAACTCAGTGGTTATTAAGGCGGCCCATGACAGGACTAAGGCCCCTAAGCATCTTATTGTAGTTCCCTGCCCCTTGACTGGGAGTCCAGGAGGCGTGACCTCTGGGGCAAGAAGACTTTCGCATCTGCCACTCTGGGCCTCAGGATTGCCAATTATTTGGTCCTTCTGATTAAGTACCAAAACACCCTCTGGAGGAGGGGCAAAGGTGCTGCGAAGGTCCTTCCTGAGGGTTTCCAGAGACTGGAGCTTATCAAAGTGCTCCAGGCCTTGGAAGATGGCAGTAAGCATCTCCTCTGAGCCACCTATGAAATTGCTGATACTGCAGCCAGGGCAGCTGCCTCTGGCATGTGCCTAAGAAGGCACTCCTGGCTTAGGGTCTCTGGCTTTGCGACTGATGTCCAACAAAAGGTACTTAATATCCGTTTTGTGGGCCATAAACTCTTTGGTCCAGACATGCAGGATATTATCAATGACCTGCAGGCCTCTGGCAGGGCTATTTGGTCTGTCCACTCCCTGTACCATACGCAGCCCAGGAGCACACTGAGGCCCTCATTTCATAAGGTTTCTCACAAATCGGGTTCTGGAACCAAGCTTCAGGGAAAACGCAGAGCCAGCTCTGCCTTTCCTGCTCTCTCCTCCACCAAGCAACCCAGAGGAGGCGGTGCAGCCCATGCTGCGGTTCAGCTTTCGCCTGACTTTTTGACAGACCACCTCCTCTTGTTCCAAGCCAGGAGGTGGTGGTTGGAGGTCTGTTATCCCTCCATCTGTCCCAATGGAGAACCATCACAACAGACACTTGGATTCTGCAGATAATCAAACCAGGTCATGCTCTAGAACTTCTAGAGCAACCTCCAGATATTTATCCCAGTCCCCACCTTTTATCCTCAGACCACACACAGGTACTCGGGTAGGAGGTCCTCACCTTGCTGTACAAGCAGACCACAGAACCAGTACCCGGGCAGCAAAAGAACAAGGGGTTCTACTACAGGTTTTGCCTGGTTCCCAAAAGAACATGGGACTTGAGGCCCATTCTAGACCTCAAGGAACTGGACCTTTTTATCCAGTACAAAAAGTTTTGGATGGTCACTTTGCACGGCCTTCTTCCTCTGGTCAAGCTGGGTAACTGGCTATGCTCCCTCGATATGCATGATACCTATCTGCATATCATGGTTTGCCCTCCTCATAGACTATTCTTGCAGTTCCTGTTCGGGGAGGCATTAACAGTTCAGGGTATTGCCCTTCGAGTTATCCTCTGTGCCACAGGTATTAACCAAGTGCTTGGCAGCTGTAATAGCTGCAGCCTTCCGGTGCAAAGGCTTCTATGTGTTCCAATATCTGGATGACTGGTTACTGAGAGCCCAGTCCAGGGGGCTCCTATTGTTGACTGTAGAACGCACCCTGCAGCTATTCCAGTCCTTGGGCATCGCTGTCAATCAGCCCAAGTCTGTGCTGACCCCTTCTCAGCGATTGCAGTACATGGGGGCAGCCCTGGACTCTACTCAGGGTAAGGCCTTTCTCCCTCAAGACAGGGTGGATCACCTTATTGCCCAGGCCCAGGAGGTGGCATGTCCCAGCCTGGACATTCCTCAGGCTACTAGGCCGCATGGCTGCAGCCATTGTTACAGTTCCTCTGGCCAGGTTTCATGTCAGGATTCCGCAGTGGACCCTCAGGGTTCATTGGTACCAGTGCTCAGACAAGCTAGATCAGCTGGTCCTTGTCTCCTCTCCAGAGTGCTCCACTGGTGTATGGACTCGGCCAGCCTCTTAAAGGGGTCCCTTTCTTATCCCCACTCCTCACCAAATCCTCACCATGGATGCTTCAGGTCTGTGTTGGCGAGCTCACCTAGTTCCTTATCAGACCCAGGGTCTCTGGTCCCACTGGGAGACTCACCTCCACATAAGTGTCCTAGAAATTAGGGCAGTTCTGTATGCCTTCCAGAACCATCTCTCTCTGGGCCCTCTGCAGGTGCAGTCAGGCAGTCTCATTGTGGTCTGTTATATCAACAAGCAAGGTAGGGACCCATTCCTGTCCTCCGTGTTGAGAGGTCATGAGGGTCTGGTACTAGGCTGTAGACCACGGTCGAGAACTGTCAGCCGTCCATGTGCCAGGCACCCAAAATGCATTGGTGGACAGCCTCAACTGGTCACAGTTCAGTGTGCATAAGTGGAAACTGCTGACCTCGGTCGCAGAAAACTTTTTTGACAGGTGGGGTCATCCAGAGCTGCAAGTTATTGCGTCTCCACTCGATGCAAAACTGTTGTGTTTTTGGTTGCTAGATCCAGGGCCTGGAGTTTTTCTGGTGAGATACATTATCCCTCTCCTGGAAAGGGAGGTTTCTTTACACCATCCTTCACTTCCATCTGATTCGGAGAGTTCTTTTCAAGCTGCAGATGAAGGTGCCCCCAATTCTGGTGGCCCCATTTTGGCCTTGGCAGATATGGTTTTCATTACTGCAACAATTGGCTGTGGTACCTCCAGTTTCCCTGCCCCTCTTCCGGGACCTGCTGACTCAGGCCCAGGGGACCCTGCTCCTCCTGGACCTCAAGTTCTTCCACCTGCAGGAGGGGAGAGTGGCCCTAAAGGGGGACCTGGAGGCTCGGGAAAAGGTGGTCTAGAAAGTGGAAGCTGAGGTTTAATGCAGGGAAATGCAAGGTACTGCATCTGGGACCCAGAAACCTGGGCCAGGAGTACACCCGGGGGGGATGCTACAAGTCTCAATGGCTGAGAGGGACCTGGGGGTGGTGGTGGATGTCAAGATCAACAACTCTGAGACTTGTAGGAGGGCAGCAGCCAAGGCCAGTAGGATGCTGGGATGCATCGCTAGGGGGATCACCTCCAGAAGGAGGGAAGTGATACTCCCCCTGTATAACTGCTTGGTGGGACCACACCTAGAGTACTGCATGCAGTTTTAGAGGCCACACTTACAGTGACATTAAACTCCTGGAGAGGGTCCAGAGGACGGCAACCAAAATGATCTGGGGCTTTGGGGACAGGACCTATGGCGAGAGGCTCGAAGAGCTAAATAGGTCCACATTGGAACAGAAGAAGGACCGGGGGACATGATAGAGGTCTTCAAGTACATGAAGGGGTTAAATAGGGGAGAAGCAGTCAAGGTGCTCTGAAGAAGGGGGGGGCAACTAGAGGGCATGGGTGGATGCTGGAGGGGGGGAGATTCAGGAGAGAAAGGAGGAGGTGCTACTTCACTGAAAGGGTGGTGGAGCCATGGAATGCACTGCCCAGGGGACTGGTGGAGGCAGAGACGGTGGAGGGGTTCAAGAGGAGGTGGGACTGGTACAGGGGAAGGGTTCTGGATGCAAAGTCCTGTGCAATGGGAATATGATCAGCTCCCAGGGTGGGGGCTGACCAAACGAGCAGACATGAAAGGCCGTTTGGTCTATTCTGCTGGCATTTTAGTATGCTGGTATCCTGAAGCACCTTCCCACACTCAGTATGATGTTATCACATCAGTCAGTGGTGGGGCAGAAATCTGTCACCCAAGCTTGTAATTTCCCCTGCAGTAGCGAAGCACACCTGTCACAGAACATAGTGATGTGCCTTAGGAAAACAAGGGACTTGCTTATTCTTCTCTCTGATACATAAGATCCCTTATAGATCAAAGTTTTTTTTTTTATAAACATTTCTTTTTTTTTATTTTTTAGAGAGGAGTTTTGTGTTGCCACCCTGTATGTGCTGACGATAGGCACATTTGGTTACACAGATTAAATGCGTGGATTATGTTAGGGGACATTAACACTGGATTTTGTTTAGCAAAAGACTTTTGCACTTGGAGTATAAACATTTATTTGGGTTTTGGATGGAGTTCCATGGTGTCCAAGTCAGTGTTCCCATTCACGTAGAGATGTACGTGAAATGCGCAAGTATATAGAAGTGCGAGTACATCCCAAAGCATCTGGGGGCACATGCATGTAAGAGAATCGTTCATTCCACCACTGCAGTCTCAAACTGTACCCTCCAGAACAGCCATGGGGAGTACAGAGCACCTCCAGACAACGGAACATCATGGAACACAGGTCCAAATGCCTTACAGTTTGACACACTTCTCTAAATATTTCAGTAACTACTTTTGTCTGTTAACTTGGCTGCTTTTTGTGAAAAATAATCTCATTTCTGGGGACATTATCTCCATGCCAGTCTGTCCAATGAATGCATATGGTATATTGCTGGAAAGCTGACATTATTAATTTTGCAGCAGCAAATAGTATGTAGTGTATAGTGGAATGTTGTTCTGTATAGAATTTCATCCCTTTCAAAATGCTGTTCTACCACAGTTCCAATGTCATGGAATGCTGTTCTACCCTACTGTGGTACAACAGCATTCTAGAACCTCTAGAGACTGCATGAGTCAGTTTCATTTTGAAAGCAAAAGAACTCACAAAAGACAGGATGAGCAACTCTATGCAGAACCAGTGTGTTCTGCCACCTCGAGGTTCTGATTCCCATGGACCTCTTAAGCTTCGCTCTCGAGGTCAGAGGGGATCCGAACCCCTCTGTGGCACAACACACTGGTTCTGCATAGTTGCTCAGCCAGTATTCTCAATGTAGTGCTAGGGCATACAGTTATGGAGGCAACAATCCTGGAATAAATATCACATTTTCACAATAAACCAGCGATTAAGCCCATTACTGGGCTAGGTAGGCCAGTTGTTCGAACTATAATGCTGGTGTTGTGGTAATTTGCTACCTTAATATGTTGGGTAGCATCAGCATGCTGAAGAGGGGTATCACTTTACTGTACGCAGATGAGGTCTTTCTTTTTCCAGAAATTCAGAATTCATAAAATAAAGTTTTAGAAGATTTAATGAAATCTTAAATGTATGTACCGCACTTAAGCAGGGAGATGCACCAGTGGAGGGAGCATGCAACTAATTTGCCAGGGGTTCTGGCAAGATGGCAGAAGTGAGTTGCAACAATGTACATGACTCATCCAAGTCTTGGCAACCCAAGTAAAAATTAAAAATAAACTACTATTCCGTTTCCCATCGAGCTGCAGTGATGCAATTTATGGGCATTTAACACCTCTGATACCAGTGGCATTGTTATGCTGGCTCTTCTCTCTTATCACAGCTTAAAACATAACACAGAGTTGATCTCTTGATCTAAAGTGGTTTTACCTTTGTTTTGTTGCTTATGTGTATTTTTGATCTAGTCAGCCAAAACACTCTGGCTGTATATCCCATCAAAAAGGTAAGATTTGGAATTCGATGGGGTTTTGTGGTGGAGATTGTGGGTTATTGTGCTATCATTTATTTATTTAAAATTTGGTAAGCGGGAAAGGCTTAATGAGCTGAGTCTCATTTCCAGGTGCACCCCGGGGGAGAGGGTAATGGGTTATATAAAAGAGTAGCAAAACATTGCAAACACCTGGGTGACCAAAGTAGGACAGTATATATCTAGGTAAAGGATATACAAACAAGGTGCATATTTGGAGTAGCATAAATTGACAACGTGCAGAGTGTAATAAGCATTATATTACAGCACCAGTTTCAAAATGCCTCTCCATAGGGTGTTGCCGAATGGAGCACATGACTGTGATCAGAAGCTGGCAGGTGGCCCGGGAGAGGCAGGGAAGGGCTGCCACACAGCACCGCTACCAGCCACGACAGGCTTTTGCTGGGTTACAGCAACCAGGATGCCGGCTCCATCACAGGATGTCACCTGTGCGTGTAGTGGGTCTCCAGGCCACTACAGTGTGCTGTAGGGGGAGGGAGGAGGAAGAAAAATACAGCTGGTACACTTGGCCCTCATCCCGTGAATCCAGACCCCTGGCATGGAAGCAAGAACCATGGGGGTAGGCAGCTGCTAGGAGAATGATGCCGGATGGTTGCAAGAGGACTTGAGGAAGGCAGCGAGAGCCTGGTTTGGAAGAAAAACAGACATTTAAAAAAAAAAAAAAAGCATCAAAAATGGTATTGTAGAGACAGAATGACAAACTGACACACACACATGTAGAGCTGATGTTTCAAAGATCCTAATACTGCCCAAGTCCCACAGGTACATTTGTCAGACGCTTTAATTATATCAAGCGGATTTTCAGGTGCCCACTTTTGTTACACATTCAGCAGATGGCACACACTGTTAGTGGGATGGGAACATTTTTCACCTCTGCCCGCACGCATTTTTTTTCTGTATGTTTACAAGATGGACTTGGTATTAAGCTTTTTTTTTCTTTTTTCTAGGTTTTTCATCCCATCCCTTGCCGCCACTCGGGGATTTACCCTGTTCTTCTTTTTTTTTTATATTTTCTCTTTATCCTCCTCCCTCCTTACAACCACCTCTTCTTCGGGAGACACCTTATGGCCTTATCAGCCTTCGCTCACCTACCTGGAGCCAGTGCAGTCCATGCCCCATTGAGCTGTGGCTATACCCCCCAGGCGGGTACGGGGTGGTTCCCCCAGCCACCCCGACGTCCTCTAGTCTTCATCGGCATGCTGTCTCTGGACAGGTAGGGGCATTGAAGGTCGGGGCCCTGGTGCTCCGTCTACTAGAGTGGCCAAGGGTTTTCCTGGTGTTCCTGACGTACCATGTCCGGTGGCGTCAAAGGCGCGAGAAGTGCCGGCGTCTGATCGTCGCTCCCTCATCTGTTTGGAGCATCGGGCTTGCTGTGCCTCAGGTCTCCACCTGGGGACAGGCAAGCACCGAGGCTCAAGTAACCCCTCCCCGGGGAGGGCAGGCAATCCTGGGGCACTCAAGTCCTCTCCTCGGCCCGGCCCTCCAGCTCCGGGCTCATTCCGAACCCGGGTCGCTGGCATCGCAAGCGGAAATCCAACCGCTGCGCCGTCGGGCCGGCCCAGGGGATTTACCCTGTTCAGCAGGGATATACACTGTTTAGTTGAGTGTTTTGCCAGCATTTGGACTGCATGTGTTTTTTTTGTTTGTTTTGTTTTGTTTTCTTGTTTTCTTTTCTCCTGAGTTTTCTTCCTGTTTTATGCTACCCTTTGGCATGAGTCTTGCCGGTTAACCATGACATGACATTGTGCACCTGCAGAAGGAGCAAGCTTCCTCTCCCAGCTGCGGGACACCAGAAACTGCAGCCAGCCATCTCTGGCTGAGACGCACTGCCCTTGTGAGCTGCCTACATCCTGGCCTGTCTCCTGACACAGCACCCGCAGTTTACTTTCAAACTTTGTCTGCACATTGCACTAACATTGGGCCATCTGGGCAGCCTCATTATGTTTCAAGTAAAGTACAGAATAGTAAGGCAAAATGAAGAAAACCTGACCAGAACCTAGCAGTGGGAACAATGCTTGAATAAATTGCCTCTTTGTTTTCATGTCCCAGCTGCTAAAGAAATCTTATCAACTGTTGCACGTAATGATAGGCGTCTTCTCCTCATCTCCTTATTTTACTTTCTTTTTTCTTCCCCTTCGTCTCACAGGCAACCGATCATGACCCCGTACCTGTAGCTCTCCAGTCATCCTCACAGTCTACTCCCTTGGTGATGGGACCAGAATGTGGGGTCCATTTTCCCTCCGATGAAATTCCTTCATTGCGGATGTGACAGGAGACTGTGGGGCACAAGTGTAACAAGGATTCATCCTGTACAGCCAGAAAATGTTCACTCTTGTGTTTCTTCTCTGCTGCAGGATGCCTAAACCTCAGGAACTCGGGGCAAGAATGCACGCACACTGAGTGTGCTGACACTCTGGTCAGCAGACATCCGCCCAGTGAAACCTCTAGCTGCACTTATAAATGTGATCACCCAGGTGGCATAAAAAAGTATCGTAGTGGAAACAGCGACCCTGCCTCTCCATAAAAGGAGAGGATTCCATGAGATGCTAGAACCTCCTACCCCCCTTGATGACTGCCGCCAATCCAGGCTTATTCCAGAACCCAGGTTGCCAGCATTACACGCGACAGCCCAGCCCTACCACTGCAGCAACGGGTATGGCACTATTCACCATCCCCTCCGAGTAGAGTTTTTTTCCAAGGATCCTACTAAAAGAAAACAAGTTGGTCTAACAACCCTTTCCCCACCCCACTCCCATTGACAACCCTGCAGCTGTTTTATGTATTTTTTTTGCATTTTCTGTTTATGCTCCACCCACTCAGCACCCCCGTCCGGCCACTCCTTTGGAGTGCCTAGGTCCCTGGCGCCCACCCGACCCCTACCACCAACTCTTACTGCAGCCTACTCCAGGTAACCCAACATATTTCTTCATTGGGCAGGTCCCTCTCTTCCGAGGGGGAAGTGCCTTACTGGCGAATGGCGTGTCCTGAGGGCTGCGGAGTTGGTCCGGGCTGTTTCCGGGGCCCTGTGGGAGCAGGGGCAGGCACTTATCATCCGTCTGGGTGGTGAGCTCCTTTACCGTTTTTGGTCCCGCCCACAGCAGTTCTGGGCCTTGCGTGAGCACAGTGACCCTGGGTGGGGACGTGCGGGGGGAATGCCGAGGCACCACATCCCCATTAGCACATCACCCAGTCCGCCCACGGGTGCCAAGGCCTGACCCCCCCCACACACACACACGAGGGGGACGCGTCCAGTGGATGCTCTGAATTTCCCTTCCTGACGGCATCCGCTCCTGGTACTGTGGCTCAGGGCGCAAACCCAGGTCACCAGCGTGCCGAGCCAACCCCTTCGCTCTGCGCCACAGAGCCAGCTTCTGCATTACATTTTAAACTAAACAAATTAATAGTTGGTTGATAAAAGAAACAAGTAGCCCCGTAATGGATTTTGCCTTTACAAATATTCAAACTTTTTGTTTTGTAAAACCTGAAAAAACGTATCTATGTGCATATATAGTAGAATTCCCCTGCTTTCTTTTTTGTACTGTTTATAGAAGTTTAAATAAATGTTTTTTGTAGCTATGACAGGCTTTGGCAACTTGATAATTGTGACAGGTGAGTTACTGCAGCCCTGAGCCTTTTTCCTTGCTTGGCTGGTGTAGCATTGCCCTTGTTGGTGCCTCAGATTGCTACTGGGTAGCCACAACTTTTTTTTTTTTACCTTGTTTGAGGATGTAGAGAACAACCTCGGTCATCTGTGTGTTTTCCTACTTGCATCATTTGTGTGTCAGACTCCTCCTTCCTGTGCTCCAAGAATCCAATACAGTTGATCATTTACTTCAGGCACCCATAGTCCAGTCGCTGCTCTTTTCAGTGTGCTTGTAGAAACTGAAGACTGCACACACTGATTTATTTATTTTTACATGAAAAAGGGAAAGGGGAAATTGTTTAACCAGGAAAGGCACACAGCTGAAGCTTGTTTCCAGGTGCAACCTGGGAGCACATGGAAGTTAAGTGACTTGCTCAGGGTCACAACGTTTACATTTATTAAAAGAATGAAGTGATGCATAATTCAGATTTCATATATGTAAAATATGAAGAGGACACAGTCTTCAGTTTACCAAATGCCAGTGGCGGCTCTACACCAGGGCCCGCCAGGGCATGTGCCCTGGTAAAATAATGCTGTGCCCCAGTTGGTGCCCCATATGGTGCAGAGCTTCCCCCCATAGTAATAATATATCAGTGCCCTGGCTGTCATCTGTTGTGCTCCAGCTGTGCCCTGGTAACCCTTTGTGGCTAGAGCCGCTACTGCCAAATGCATAAAAAAATAGAACTTACACATAAATGGAGTAAAAGGGTTTGAACTCTTGCTGCTAACTTCAGATTGCTCGATGTTATTTTCTCCCCTGAGGATTGTGGGTGGCACGTCTAACATTCAGAAGTCCGAGACTGATGAGCACGGTTTTGTGTATGAAGTTGGTAGTAGAAATATTCTAGGTCAAAAATGACAAAATCATTAAAAAAGGAATAACACATGACAGGGTGTGTGGTTATATGGGAATAATGAATGTGTTGGGTGGTTGTAAGACACAAGATGTAGCCAAGTGCTGCAATCATCCGAGAAGTGCATTTGAATGCATACCCTGTAGTGTGTTATTCTGCTTATTATATGGGGTAAATTCAGGTAAAGTTTATTCAAAAGAGAATTGTTAATGGCCAGTTGAAGTATTTGGACCAATGACGATTAGAGAGGTCACAAAATCAAATTTTTAGAATTGCTATATTTGTGAAAAAAAAAAAGAAAGCATCACGATATATTATCATAATACTATGCAACATTTCAAATTTTAAGAAAAATAGTAAAAATCTGATTGGAGGAAGATTGTGAACGAGAGTCATGGTTGCATCTGGAGAGGAATGTATTGCTACAACAGCAAATCGGACTCGTTTACCATGTTATGTCACATTATATAGTGCTGCACAATAATTGCAATATTGTTTTTTTACTATGATAAATTATCATCCGTTGAAATTAATGTGATATATCATTCCATGATGTTATCGTGACATCCCGATGATGATACAGGACTTACATGACCCATTTTATAAATGGCGTTTATAAACAGGATTGCACTATCAGTCTGTTACCCAGTTATTTGTGTTGGCCATAGTCATATGTCCTGATACCCAAGCTTTGACTGCCCTTTGTGACCCAGGGGAGATAACTGTCTCTAAAAGATTGTTTCCATGTTCTCACTGCCTAACTCTCTAGACCACCCCTAAGCTAGCAGTCATATTACACCAGCTGACATCTGTTGGGAAATTGTGGTCAGTCAGAGTCTAGCTAGTTAATGACAGTCATTTGCCAATAATAAATGTAATCCAGTGGTCCAGGACCACATCCTTTTCAAATACCGTCACTGTTAAAGCCAAGAGATGTCTAAAGAATTGGTAGCATTTCCGATGATCCTTCTCAATTGATGTGCAAGTTTCTCAAAAAGATATGCATATGGTTGTTTTTAATAAAGGAAAATGCTTGGCAGAAAAGGCTCTCAAATAGTCATGTAGATCGGTAAGTCAGAAGGCTAAAGATCGGGTCCCAGAATACTGCTTTATAGCCCTGGGACAGGATGTTGGGGAAAGGCAGTTAAAACATTTTGATTTCTAAGTGCCAGGACACATTTTGATTCCAAAGGTTACCCTAGGTTATTAGTTCCACAGGGATGTACTGTCAGCTGTTTATAATCCTGCAAAGAGCAAACTGCCACTTGTTCCACACTACTGCATCTCCTAATTCTGTCCTAAGTTTGACATTTAGCCAGTTTTGCTATATTTTGTTCAGTATTTTAGGAACTGGATTGCCAGCAGCCTGTCTTGGGGAGGTTAAATGTGCTAAAGTGGCTATTGCTGTGCTTTTTATGATGTCATAAAATTGTAACAGAAAAGCAGGGTGATAATTTGTAATGAAAATATACCAGCTTTACTGCGAATACTTAGGGCCGGATATTCAAAAGGGTTGCCCGGCGTGATATTCAGTGGGGCAGGTTGCGCTGCGCAACTCCTGATGCACTGGGGCTCAACAGTAATGTATGCGGCGCAAGTGTGGGGGGCGTGCCCATGCATATGTGGCACATCCCGATATTCAGCCCGGGATGTGCGGCACATATGCTGGCACATACCTGCCTTACACGGGGCGCAAAGATGTGCCTGGTAAAACCAGGAACAGTTCCAGGCCACCCACAGGAGGGGCTGCCATATTGCAGGGTGCAGTACGGCAGCTATCAGTCTTGGGTGGCCACCCGCCCACCCAGACCACTGTCCACAAGCTCCCTGCCATTGGAGCGACGTCCCCCCCCCCCCAACCAATCGCCGAGTTGCAGGCATATGTTGTACCTATCCCTGGTGGTCCAGTGGACCGCATTCCAACGCCCGATTGCTGCAAATGTTGTACCTATCTCTGGTGGTCCAGTGGAATCCCCAGTGCCCGATCATAGGCGGATGTAGCAAATTGACTCCTGGTGGTCTGGGGACCCCCCCCACCCACCCACTGCGGTCTTCCACCACCCAGCACCCCTCAGTCAGCAGCAGGCGGCAGCACCCACCTGCATGCTGCCTGACCGCCTGCTGATCGATTAGCAGAGTACTGTTCAGGTAGCCGAATAGTCCATTGAAGCGGCTAACGGGCGATAGACTATACTACTACATCGGGTTCAGATATGAATGAACGTGTCATTCACATATCAGGCCCGTAGTATTGTATGGTCTGCATACCCATTGGCCCACGCTGGGTGGACCAATAGGAGTACAGACAGTACTAGGAGCGCTGTCAGTCAGCATGCGGGCAGGGTGCCGCCGCTGACTGGGGTTGCTGGGTGGTGAGGACCACAGTGGCGGGTGGGGAAGAGGTCCCTAGACACCAGGAGTCCTTTCGCTATATCCACCCGCGATCGGGCGCTGGGGAGGTGGGGGATTCCACTGGACCACCAGGGATAGGTACAACATTTGCCCGCGATCGGGCATTGGAGAGCGGTCCACTGGACCACCCAGGTGTTAGTTCATTTATGCCCACGATCAGTCATTGGAGAGCGGTCCACTGGACCACCAATGATTTTGTAACATATGCCCGCGATCGGGCATCCGGGTGCGGGGTCCGCCAAGGGGCTGCAGGGCGCCAGCTGCAGGTCACTGGGAATCATCGCACCGCATACAAATGGGGCCATAATGACATGCAAATGGCCCCATTTGTGCAGTCCATGCATAATGGCCTCATTTGCATGCTCAGCGCTGAATATCACAGTTGATGCACCTAGCGCAACCGCACTTGCGCTGACACATCCCCCTGCTCTCCTTCTGCCACTTGTGCTGGCACATTGCCACTGCTGGAAGCTGCAGGCCAGGGTGTGTCAACCCAGGCTCATAAAGATGGCGGCCACACTGGGCTAGTCATCAGAAGCAGGATTTAAGTTATGCTTTTATTTTAGTTTTTTAGTTCTTTCTTTTAGTTTATTTTTGTTTTTGTTTGGTTATTTTGTTTTTGTTGCTAGTTTAGTCTGTTTTCATTTGTTATCCCAGTTCGCATCTGTGAACTGTGCTATTTTCGCCCCGGTTCGTGTCTGTGAATTGTGCCATTTTTCCTTTCGAACAACTGTACAAGGATTGGGTGTTTGTGATGAGGACCTGAAGGAGCTATTACCTGTGGAGTCTTGGACATTGCATGAGTGTGGAGAGCGGAACGTGGAGTTCTGATGGTGGATTGAGGAGTAGCAAGGAGTAACCTTGAGTGACCCTGATTGAGGAGCAGGGAGTGATTCTGGACAGCGCTTGATTTGGTGATGGACCCCAGTGGACTGGCGGACTGTGGGGAGGAGTTTCTTCTCTACCCTGACCTCGACCTAGTGGTGTGCTGTGGTGCTGCTGCCGTTGGGTGGCCATATCTGCAGCACTTCCGGTTTTGCCGCTCGGTAGCTGGTGGGCAGCCGTAGCGGGGAGCGGGTCTGGGAAGAGGTATTGGGGTCTGGGTGGGACCTTCCTGGAGTGGTGGAGTGTCGGTGGTGACCTGGAGTTCTCTAGCACTTGAAGCGCTGTTTTTAGCCCTGCTGTCAGCTATTTGACGGAGTGGAGAAGTACAACGTTGGTTTCCTGGGTGTCCTGGCTTGGCTTTCCCTGCTCTCCGTTTTTTTTTTTTTTGGATTTCACAGTGAGTTTTGTCTTTGACTGCAGACTGCATGTACTCTTTCCAGGATTAAGAACACTGATTGGGGATCTGTTGTTTTCAAATGGAGGTGAGAGCCCACTTGAGAAATTGAATAGTGCTACCATTCCTTGGAGGTGTGAGCTCCTGGGCACATTTTGAATCTGGTAAGGGGGTCTGCAATCCATTACTTTTTGAACTGGCTTTCCACCCATGAGAGGGGTGAATTACCTACTGGCCGACCCTGTGCTCGGATGAATTTGTGACTCTAATGAACTTGTGACTCTCAGACATTCGCTCTTTTATTCCTTGTTTGTAATTAGGCCGCTCTGAGCTCTTTTTCTTCTCCTTTGAGATGTAGGGCTCATTTTTCAGATTTGGACTTTGACTGTCTGTTAATTAATCTTAGGTACATAGTTTCCTGTTTGTTAATTAATCTTAGGTACATAGTTTCCTGTTTGTTAATTAATCTTAGTTACATAGTTTTTTGTTTTCAGTATATTTGTAGTGGGCCGAGACTTTCTTTCTGCAAGGGAGGGTTGATAGTATTTAGTTATTTTAAAATACAGTTGTTGGGTGGGTGTTTTGGGGTGGGGGTAGGTGGGGTTTTTAAGTTATTACTGTATATGTGGGTGTATGAGAGGAGTGTGTGGTATAGTGTTTGCTTGTGGGTTGTATTTTGGGTTAAGGGGTTTATGTAATTAGCAGGGATGTGTCTGGGAAGGTGTGAGGGTCTGGGGCAGGCTAGGATTGTGTATGGGGCCCCCCCAGCTGTGTGATCTACAGCCTTTTATCAGCCTCCCGGTATCTGCTTGCACGGCTAGGGCGTTGTAGGGAGGTTGGAATAAGGAGGAACCATCTGACTCGTCTGGGTGGGGGTGCTCCATGCACTGTGGTTGGTGGTAGAATCGAGGTAGTGAGATCTGGAAGGCGCCCTGGGACTAGACAGGTTCTGGAGAGAGGCCAGACGTGTTTAGTTCCCGTTACTAGAGTTCCCACCAGACTGAGTGGGCAGGTAGCCAGAGGGGCTGCACCATCCACCAGTCCCCTAAGGGCGGTGCTTTGCAATGCCAGATCGGTCAGAAACAAGACTGCAATTATAGTAGACTTGGTTTCTTCGGCTGATCTGGCTTGCATTACAGAGACTCTGATTAGTGATGATGCTGGCCTGGTTCTAGAGGCTGTCGTCCCGTCCGGATACATTGTGGTGCACTGCCCCAGAGTGAAACGCAGGGGAAGGGGGGGTAGCCATCTGTTTTAGATCCAACTAGGCTTCACCCTACACCCAGTGAGAATGCCTCATTCATTTGAATGTGTGGCCATCCATGGGGGTCCAGGTGCAGGTTGCCCGATTCTTTTGATTTATCGCACCTCGGGGACAGTGGGAGACTTCCTCCAGGAGGTGGTCAATTGTTGTGGTTGGTGAGACGTTGGAGGCCCCCAGATGTTTAGTGCTGGGGGACTTCAATGTCTGGGCCGATGATGAGATGTCTCAGCTTGATTCCAGCTTCTTCCAGATGATGTCTTCCTTGGGCTTTGCACAGGCTGTTTCCTCCGTAACTCATCTGGGTGGCCATATGTTGGGTTTGGTGTTCTCACTGGGGCTTGAGATCAGTTGTCTCAGGACTGATTGGGTCATTTGGTCCAGTCATTGTACGGTGAAGTTCTCGTTCAGGCCCTCCCCCTGCTGAGATGGTCGCTTATCGCCCTTTGCGGGGGTTGACCCCTGAGGGTTTTTTGGTGGTAGCTGACCTATCTAGTGTGGATGGTGCATGCGTTGGGGGCGTGTGTGCAGCAGTGGATGCCTATAATAAGGCGCTTGGTGGCACACTCGACTCCCTTGCACCAGTCCGTGTACGACCCAGGTCTTTTCACTTGAGATCCCCTTGGTATGATGGTGAGCTCAAGGGGTTGAAGACATTGGGTCGGAGATTAGAGCGCTGCTAGCAGAAGTCTGACCTGGAGGTGGACAAACTGGCCCTGCGTGTGCACTATGGTGCATACCAGGGAGCAGTCAACCGTAAGAAGGCAGAGTTCCTGTCTCGAGAGATTGCTGCTGGGAAGAACCGACCAACTGTGCCCTTTCGGACAGTGGGACAGGCTTCTCCATCCTTCCTGTCTACAGCCAAAGGTAGCTTTTTCTAATGCATTGTACGAAGAGTTTGCTCGGTTCTTCAAGGACAGGGTGTCCGCCATCAGGCAGGGGGTTCTGCCAGTGGGTCAAAGTTTGTCCGACAGTGGTCACCATGAGCGGCTGGAGAGCTCTCCACCCGGTTGGGGCGGGTTTAGACCTATGGAGGTGGCTGAGGTCATTGAGACTGCTTCCAACCTCCGGCACAACTTCTGTGAACTGGACCCAGTGCCAACTCGTTTCTTAATGAGATGTGTTGACTCCGTTGGCCCGGTATTTGCCTTGATTGTCCAGTGCTCCTTGTCAGAGGGGGTCTTCTCTGATGTCTTGAAGGAGGCATTGGTAAGATCTCTTCTGAAAAAACCATCATTGAACCCTGAGATCAAGGCAAATTACCGTCCTATCTCCAATCTTCCATTTTTGGGTAAGATTGTGGAGAAAGTTGTGGCGCTTCAGCTTGAGGAGCATCTTATGGCCCATGATTTATACGAGCCACTCCAGTCTGGATTTTGCGTGAGGCATAACACAGAAACTGCGCTGGTTTGGGTGCATAATGACCTCCTTAGGGCTCAAGATCAAGGAGAGAGGACGATTCTTGTTCTCCTCGATCTCTTCAGCATTTGATACGGTTGACCATCGGGTATTGCTTGACCGCCTAAGGGAATTCTGTGGACTCACCGGCAAGGTCATCTGCTAGTTCGATTCCTTTTTATCTAATAGGAGACAGAAGGTGGTGATGGGGAATTTTTCCTCCTCCCCTGGCCACCTTCTGTGCGGGGTTCCCCAGGGTTCGGTCTTGTCGCCGATGCTGTTTGCCATATACATGCTGCCCCTGGGAGAGCTCATTAGGAAGTACAGTCTGGATTTTCATTGCTGTGCCGATGATACTTAGCTGTATTTTTCCTTTGCCCCTGGAACATCTCACGCAGTGGAGGTGCAGCTGCTTTGCTGAAATCAATGAGTGGATGACCTCTAGCTGGTTGTGACTGAACCCCGATAAGACTGAGGTACTGGTAGTGGAGTCGAACAGAGGGCGTGATAGGTTGGCCTTGGGTGCAGAGACGGGGCTTTTTCTTGGCTCTGTACCATTTGAAGGTCTCCTCTAGGGTATGGGATCTTGGTGTTATTCTGGATAGTGGATTGACTCTTGAGTTTCAGGTGTCTTCCACTGTCCGTACCAGTTTTTATCATCTGAGGAATATCGCCAGGATAAAGCCCCTAGTTCCACCGCAGGACCTCCCCACCTTGGTACATGTCTTCATGACGTCCAGGTTGGACTACTGTAATGTGCTCTATTTTGGGGTCTCTGGGGGGTACCGTGCGCCGACTGCAGCTGGTGCAGAATGCGTCGGCGAGGTTGTTGACTGGACAGTCTAAGTACTGTCATATCACTCCGGTCCTGCATCAACTGCACTAGCTGCCGGTTAGGTGGAGGGTCCTCTTTTAGGTGGGTCTGCTCACCTTTAAGGCCCTACATGGCCTGGGTCCTGGTTATCTGAAGGACCTTCTCATTCCTGCTGTCTCGACCCTCCCCCTCCGCTCCTCCTTTAGGGGCCTTCTTGCGATTCTCAGGACGAGGTTAAAAACAGCTGGCGACAGAGCATTCAATGTCCTGTGAAATTTGCTTACTCCAGCTGTTAGGGAGGCCCCTTCTGTGGAAGTATTTAAAGCCTACCCCAAGGTCTACTTGTATAATCAGGCCTTCCCGGGTTCTGTATTATAGTCCTTGCTGTTCTTAGAAATCTTGTTAGGTTAGTTTTGGCTTTTAGGCATTGGTTTCCATTGCCTAAGTTACTGTATGTATTTATTGTGTTATATTTGATACATTGTTATGTTTCGTTTTATCTTGAATGTATGGTAGTTATTCGCTTTCTGAACTTTTGTGGCCCAGAGCCTCCAGGATGGGCATCTCTTAAATAAAATTTGCCTTGCCACCCTCAGTGCCATATTCAGCGGTGCTGAGCCATGGCGTAGCACCGTTGAATATTGCCTGGTCCATGCCCTGGCACAGCCCAGGTGCGCTGCGCCCACCGCCTGGCACAGTCTTAATATTCCACCCAGAGTGTTACACCACAAATATGTTATTGTTACTATTTAAACTTTCTTTATTGCAAGCACATCAAGTTAATACAATCCAGAAATGTACAATTATTAAAACAATGCATCACTAGTGAATCTGATACTGCAAACAGCTGGTTTATCTGATGCAGAATTTTATCCTATTTTTCTAATAAAAAAACAAAACAAAAGCAAAATACATATCTCTAGTGTCGTTGAGGCATGGGGTCAGGAAGCACAGGCAAGCCAGGAGGACTCGTATTAAAATTGTGCAGGGTAGCTCCTATACAGGCAGTTCAAACAAAACACCCGAGGGTATTACTAAATCTGAATTTAAGTTTCTCTCTATAACAAAAGTTTGCACTCTTTATATACAAATATTTTTTAACCACAGAGAAGCAAGGGGAGAAAGAAAGCATAGAAACAGCAAGTGAAGGAAGGGAGAAAACCCGGGAGAAATCTTGGCTCTCATTCCCCTCCTCTGTACTCATCTTAATAAGGGCTTTCTGTGCCTCTTCTAAAATCTCACACTCCTCTCTAGTTGATTCTTTCCAACATTGCCGCTTGTGGATTTCAACATAAATTGGCTCTCTCTGTCCTCCAAATTGACCATCCACAGGACTGAGTCTTTTAATCTTCACCAGAGTATTTCGGAACCCACTTGATTCAGTCCACACTCCTCCAGCCATACCCTACTTACTGGACTTGGTTCTATCCTTCCACCCCCACTGCATTGTTGCAGCAGACATATTGCCAGATTCATTCAGTGACCACTGCATGATGTTTTGCGTCAGAAAAATCCGGCGTCCCCTTCTCCCCAAAATACGTCTGGTCCAGGTCTCTCCAGTCTTTAAACTTCAGTGCTCTCCTGAGTGACATCACTGCACCAGATTGGTCAGCCACCCTCTCTGCCTCTGATAGTGATGTGGCCCTTGCCCTGGTTTACTCCAAATTCTCCTCCTTCTGGGACAAGCATGCCCCCCTCAGGAAATTCAGGGTAAAAACTTCCCAGCACCCCGGATTACCTCTGAAATCATCAACATGTGGAAGTCTCGTGATCTCACCTGGGCCAACTACAAAGCATCCCTATATATGATCCCACTCCTTCCCTGAACTCGTCTCTTACACAGCTCAGAGGAACAACTGTACAAAGGTCACAGGTCTGTTTCCCAGACTCCCGGCATTAGCACGCATCACCCTCCATACCTTCCACTTCTTCCCTGTTGGCTGGTTCCCCCTTTTTCTTTTCTCTGTATGTAGTTTATAGTATTTTTAGTTTTCTCCCCGTAACCCAGACCCTTACCTCGGACGTGCGCACGCATGCAGAGGCATGCACACTTTGCATCTCGAGGTACCCACCACGCTACATGTCGCCCGCTGCCTACACTGACCACCGCGAGGTGGGACTATGGGCGATCAACTCCCTGGCGATGAGAGCTTGCCTTCTGGTTGCTCAGTCCTGCTCCGACCCCAGTGCTGGCTCCCCAGCTTTGACCAGTCGGTTCCCGAACCTGGGTCGATGGCATGATGCGGTGGGATACAGAACCTCAGCGCCTCAATGCGACCGAGCTAGCCAGGTTCCCCCTTTTCTGAGCCCCTAATCACCTCTGCTACTATTCCCTCTCCCCCACACACACTTCCCCCTGCTCTTGGTCATCACCACTTCGTCTTCCACTGTACCCCTATCCTGCTCTCAGTATGTCA
>CM028129.1:1712420000-1712817500 GCA_016271365.2 Neoceratodus forsteri | reverse complement strand
CAAAGAATGCGCAAAAAAGCTTAAATATGACTTTCTATTGTGCTTTATAGCTCCGCAACTGTATATCTGACCATTATGAAACTTGGCAGATCCAGAGATCTCTGGTACTGCTCCATGCCTGCCAAATTTCAGGCACATCCGTCATATGGTGGCAAAGTTATTAACCTGCAAAATTTCAGACTTTGACCTTAAATGGGTTACTCAACCTAACTATAGCGGCACTACCGTGCCACTATAATATATGTATATATTTTTTTTTTTTGTTACTTTAGTATGCTTTCTTCTTCTATCACCATCAATCCTGCTGCACTCATCCAGCCCCATCACACTGCCTTTCTCTGGGACTTACCCTTTACATGTTACACTGCTGGCTAACCCTCAGGGGTGGGGCCAGCAGAAGAGGCCCTCTCCTTTCTGACGGAGACTGGGTAGAGCCGCTCGAAGGAGAGCGGCACGGTCGGTGGTGTGGGGCCTGCTGTGAGGGGTGGATGTCTTCCTGCAGCTGTTGCTGATCCATATTTCCATTTTCTCCCTTATGGACTCCAAGAAGGGCCCTGGTGTCCGAGCACATAAGAGCCTGTTGGCCTCTATCCCCAGTTCCGCGGTTCCGCTTTCACTGCCTCTTGTGGTCACTCAGGTGGCAGTAACACAGCAGAGGTCAGTCTCCCCTTCCCGAGCTGGAGAGCGTCCTCTGGGACATTCAGCTCACTTCCCCTGCTCGGCCCTGGGTCGTTGGCGTTGTGAGCAGTAGCGCTCCAGCTGCACCGCTGGGCTGACCTGGAGTTTTCAGTATTTATTTATTTTTTATTTTTTTTCCTGCCCCCGTGCTCGCTGGTCCCCCACTCTTTCAGGCTGCACAGGCCCCCCCCAGCCCCACTGTCCTTACCCAGCCCTCCTCTGGTCCTCCTATCGCAGCCGACCCCCGGGATATCCTGGCGTATCCCTTCGCCAGGTGGGTCCCGCTGCTCCGAGGGGGAAGGCACCGGGGGAGAGGGGATGACCCCAGCACACACACTACTAGGGCCCGGGGATGCTGCTGAGGAACAGGAGGCCCTGGGAAGGCACTCTGGGAACAGAGCCGCCATCTAGCGGCCAGCGAGCAATTTTTTCCTTTTTCTGTTGGGGGCAGCATAGTGATGTCACGGCATATGCCGACGTCCGCTCCTCCCCAGTTAGTATTGGGGCCGTGCATCCTGTGATACTCCCAGACTCCGCTAGGAGCCAGCAGGCGCCGGACCAGTCCCCTACCCTCCCCCCAGGAGAAGGAGAGCTGTCCATGGGACGCTCAATCCTTCTCCCCCCGGCCGGCCCTCAAGCGACCTGGGCTCGTTCCCGAACCCGGGTCGCTGGTGTCGCAAGCAGAAATCCAACCACTGTGCTGGCGGGCCGGTTAGAGTTGTCAGTATTGAGAGTATATGAAGATTTATACTGAAGTAAAATTCAGTAATTATTGGCTTAGTCACAGTTCTGGTTGTTTACTACTTTTCATGGTTTAGATTTTTCTACTAAGTCTACTGGAAACCATGTAGTCTAGTTGTTAAGAGTACAGACTCTTGAGCCTGGGAATCCTTGCTTACTGACCGTACGATTCAATTCCCAGTCAGGTCACATTATGTCTTTCTCATTACAGTTTCTGTTTCAAATAGAAAAACACCTGGGACTCTATCTGCTATGGTGCTGTAACACCATTGAGGGATTCAGTGACATCATAAAGCTTGAGAGGTTTATGATATCATGGACTCCTTAGATGATGACAACAGCACCACAGCATATAGAATCCCATGTATTATTTTTTGTAATACATGGGACTTTTTCTGGTTTAACTGATTTTATTTTAATTTTTTTCTTGGTTTTAAGTGCTTGTACTCGCTGCCGCAGCACTCGCTCGCACCAGCTTCATGAAAATGGCATGCACATTTCGCTCTTGCCACCATGACGACAGCCAGTCATTCCGATCAGGCGCCTGCTCCCAACCCCAAGCACCCATCTCCCAAAGCTGTCTGTGTGCGTCTCTATGCATACCACACGAAGTAGTTGGCGCCAGTTTCAATATGTAGGCACACGTACCTGTTAAGAAAATTCTAAGTCGTAATAGCGTCAGTCTGGTGTTAAATCAGTTGTGTTACGACTTAAAATCTTACAGACAGTACAATTACTGGTTTCGATAGGAAGATTGTTTACATAGGAAAATGATCACCCCATATAATACTGTTGCTTAGCAATGACTAATACTGTATCACTAATTACCTCTTCCACTGTTCCTAGTTTTAGGATATTCATTTGGAGAAAGAAGAGTGTGGGGTAACCTTAGGCTGACGTGTGAGCCGCATCGCTCAGTGGTAGAGCACTGGGATAGTGTTCTGGCAGCCACAGTTCAATTCCCAGTCCGGTCACATTATTGCTGTCTTATTACAGTGTGTTTCAGTTGCTTAGCAGTGACTAACATTGACAATAATTAATTACAGCATGACCTCAAGTAAAGCGACCTCCCTGTTCTTCTGTACAGCTCGACTGAAGAGGGCACCCTGGACATGTCTTATTTCAGCTGGCTGTTCTCTGTGTTTAGATTTGTAAGTTTCTAGCAAACTGCATCTTTGGCATGCTACCCTTCCCCGACTGTACTGCTGACTGTACTAACTGCCAGATTTGCTCTGCGTCTGACCTGGTACTTGGCAGTGTTAACGTCCGTACTACACTTACATTAACATTTTATTGATCTGTACTCTAACCATAACAGTTATTACAAAGCACATATATGATGATAAAAGCACATTTGCCAAAGAAGACAATACTATATATCCGATAATCTGCATCTGTAAAAGAGAATGCTAGGAAGCTTATATAGCCTGAATATGCAATAGTTTGACCAGACGTTGTGAAAAAGATGACATTTTGTGGTGTTTTGACTTGTACCCACCCCCCACCCAGAAATCAGCTGCAGCACTTTGTCCTTCAGCCTTGGGGGGCAAGCAAGTGGCAACCTTCACAGCTGGTGCCACTGCAACACTGGAATCTGCTGGTTGTGACTTTATGTGCACGTACACCAGATGATTTTCACCTATCCTCTATTGGAGCAGAGTGTCTGGGCTTCTGCTAGTGCCAGGTTCCAACACCCATCACTGCTTTCACTAACCACTGAGCCAGACGGTAAAACTACATCTTCGTAAAATGCATTTCGATAAAACAGAGGACGGGTTGAAGTTGTCTTCATCTGGGGACTCTTAACAAGTAAGCAATAACTCATTACCAGGTGTACTCTGATGCTAAATTACCACATGCCCCAGGTTGCTGGTGAGGCACGAAGTGTAGCCAAATGCTTTCAACCACCTGGAAAGTGCAGTAATTCGTGGTGTGCGGTATTGCACTTTTAAAATCGTTTTAAAAGTTAAAAAAAAAAAAAAAAGGGGGAAAAGGAAAAAAGTCATATTTAAACCATACAGTAATGCTGACAGTTTTTGATTAGTCAGATTGCTTGTTTGATTCAGGCCATTTAATAAAGCTTAAACTCTGCCAGTAAGAGAAGGCTAAATTGATGTCCCATGAAGACTGACAAAAGGTAGAGGATCTGTTTTGCACTTCAGTATGCTTACTGGATTCCTTTTTGTAGCCAGTAAATCTGCTTTCTGGGTTGGACATACCAGTTTTCTGTGATGGCATCCTTAATTCAGAAAGATCTGAACTTTCATTTAAATCAAGCATGCAACTGTAACTATTTAAACATGTACAGGTCACATTAGATGTCAGAGAATGGTGTGTGTATATGGTGTACTAGCCACACTTCTGTCAGAATTCCTTTTCCCTTTAAATCTGGCCAGATGGTCTTCAACCTGCCTCCTCCCATCCATTCGGGTGTTGTCCTCTTTAGCAATGCTCCATGACATCAGATCTTCCTTTCCATTGGAAGAGACAGGTTCCTTCCATAGCGTTCTGTGTTTCTGTAGGCTCTGTTGTTGTTTTTCACCAAATATTCTGGTCTTTGAGTTGCTTTGCAGTTTTCACTGGTTTGGCTCATGGATTTAGCTGTTTTTAAGTCTGTGCCCGGTTTAAAACTTTGCCCATGCGGGCAGAAAGTGTTACGCACGGACTCTTATCCAATGTGCATTTACTGCCTGGGCCAGGAACACTACCTGCAGGCTTACAACCTGTGCCGCACTTTACATTCCTTCACATTGGAAGCCCAGTATGCGCAACTTTTGCTTGGACGTCCGGATGAGCGGAATCCTCTGGTTCGATCCAAAGATGCCTGTCGGGCAGTCACCGCAGCTGTGGGGTCCACTGAACAGTTAGTGGCTTTCTAGGAAGCTGCAGCCCATGCTACGGCAGGCTCTTCATCGGTGTCTGCACTGGTTCTGCTGGGTTTTGGCATATCTTTTACTGGGGCATTCTGGGACTTGTGCCAGTCCCTTCCTACCCTCAGGGAGTGCCCTTTCTGTATGTCTAAAGAATGACTCCAACGTGAAAGCTAAGAACTCCCATTACAGGTCGTGGGACTGTGAACGCTCTTAGACCATGGATACCCATGCTCCTGCTTCGTTGACTTTCATCGACAAGTCGGCTCTTGCTAATGCTTCAGTCCAGGCTGCTGGTCCCACGGTGTTCCTGTTGGGCCTGTCAGCTGAGACGCGGGCTAATCAGGCCGTCAGGATTTTCCTCGACCAATTGTTGCAGTACGAGGGGAATACTTCCCTTCCCAGGACTCCAGTCCTGACTCTCCAGTCCCAGAGTGAGTGAGATCAGTCCCCTGACCCGGTCCCTAACCCTCCGGACACCGAGCTTATGGGGGACCCCAAGCGTCCCTCGCCGGTTCTCACTACCGTCTGGTCTGCTGGCGGTCAAGGTCTCGCAGCTTGAAGTCAAGCAGCCCTTGCTGGAGTCGCAGGTCTCACTCTCTACACTCAGGAAAGTGACATCGCCGCTATTACTTTTCTTCCTCCTCTTTGTGGGAGGATCAGCTCTGCTGCAAGTTGTGATGGCGCTATAAGGAGCTCATGTGGCAGCAGCTCTTTTTGGGTAATGGGCCTAAGCTGGTGCCAACTCCTACCCCGGCGCTCCCTTGGCTGCCAGCATCCCGGCCCAAATTTGTTACAGCTTTGCTGCTCCTGGCCTCGCTGCCCATTTGGGTGAGACCCCCACCACCTCAGCCGAAGGACGGTCCTCCTTCCAAGAATGCCAGCACTGCTCCCAGGCTTCTTCAGCGGCTGTCCGCTACAGTCACTCAGGCCGACGAGCCTCGCAGAGTTATTGGGGACTCAGGGGTCTTCGATGAGTCCTCTGAATTGGAGACTTCTTCCATGTATTCCCATCCTGTCGACTCAGCATCAGGGGAAGACCTTTCAGGGGACCATGGTTCTACCTCTTTCAGAACCATGCTTCACCTGATTTCGGAGGCTACAGGGATCCAGATAGAGCCTGTCCAGAAATGGGCTAAGTATCCCCTAAGCGAAATCCTTGACTGGGAGGACTCCCCTGGGGGTCGCATTTCC
Source organism: Neoceratodus forsteri (assembly GCA_016271365.2). Lineage (NCBI taxonomy): Eukaryota > Metazoa > Chordata > Ceratodontiformes > Ceratodontidae > Neoceratodus > Neoceratodus forsteri. The sequence goes on along the minus strand of CM028129.1, from coordinate 1,712,812,017 downwards.
AGTGGCTGAATCCATTCTTAGGCCCGTGTTGGAGATCTGGCAGTGCCCAGCCTCCATGGTCTGCAAGTACGCGGTTCCTACGGGTTCCCGGAACACCCCTCTGCCAAAGGCTTGGTTGCCAATTTGGTGTTCTGACGGACAGGAAATGTCGGGGATGTTGACAAGCCTCCCTCCCGACAAAGAATCAAAGAAATTGAATCATGCGGACAAGAACGTTTTTGCAGCATCTTCTCTTGGCCTTGGACAGGCTCGTTCGGTCTTAATGATGGCCCACTTTCCTTTTTGGGCATTCCCGGCTGACCTTCAGATGACGGTCAAGCAAGTCAGGGACCAAGGCCGTGCTGTGGCTTAACAGCAGCTTCAGATGGCCATGGACATTGGCAACTCCTATTCCAGGTCTGTGGCTGTGCAGTGGCTATGCAGGGTTTGGCTGAGGATCTCAACATTCACAGCAGATGACCAGCACAGATTGGCGGATTTTCCCTTCCTGTGTATCGACCTGTTCGGGCCAGGGGTGGATGGTCATCTCACCAAGACTGAAGTCCAGTGCCACCTTGGACTCCGTTACCTTACCTCAAAAGGACGTTAAGGTCTCTATAACCCAGAAGTCCTTTCAGCCCCACTCTGCCCTTCCAGCCAAGCTGCCCCAGCCCCTGGCTGGTCACCAGCAGGCCTGGTGTGCCAGACCTAAGTCTGTTGCTTCATGATCTGGAAGCCAGGTGGTTGAGGCCCAGGTACGTCTTCCACTGGCCCTGCCTCCAAGCCTTCCCAGGGATGGGTTGGGGGTGCCTTCTTTTATGTCCCCATCTGCCATCCCACCGGCAGTTCCTTCAGTTTTGCACAAAGGGGACCGTTTATGAGTTCCAAACCATATCCTTTGGCCTCTCCTCTGCCCACAAGGTCTTCACCAAATGCATAGCAGTGGTGGCAGCCTTTCTGAGGCACCAAGGGGTCTGGGTGTACCCGTTCCTGGATGATTGGCTGATTGCAGGCCGAGTTGGAGCAGTCCATGGACCTGGCCCTTCAGACCTGCTTCAGCCTTGTCCTCCTGGTCAGTGAGGCCATGTCTGATCTCATCCCTTCGCAGGCGAGTCACTTCATCAGGGTGGAGCTCAACTCTTGCCAAGCCCAGCTCCGGGCAGACAGAACAGCAGATCTTTCCTCTTGCTCGATCATTTCAGGTTGGGCAGTTGCACTCTACCAGGGATGATTTGCACCGTCATGGCCCATTGTGCCTGCTGGAGAATGCCCCCCCTGCAGTGGGGGCTGGCCTGTCAGTGGTCTCAGCTTCAGGGCCACCTCAGTCAGCCAGTCATAGTAACCCAGCAGGGTCTACAGCTTCTGGTCCCCCGAGGAGTCCCGATGTCACATCAACCTGCTGGAGGTTCAGGCTGTTTGCCAGACCCTGACAGCCTTCGCTCCACATCTCCAGGGTCGGGTCATGCAGGTCCAGATGGAAAACATGACGACCATGTACTACCTCAGCAAGCAGGGTGGGATGCATTCCGTACCTCTGTGCAGGGAAATTCTCTGCATCTGGACCCTTGTGCTCAGCCTCAAGACCAACCTGCTGGCCAGTCATGTGGCCGGATTGTCTAATTGGCTGGTGGACACCTTCAGCCAAGTGGGCGAGGTGTCTCGCGAATGGTCCCTTCATCAAGAGGTAGCGGATCGTCTGTTCTCCCAGTGGAGCATCCCTCAGATGGATATGTTTACGTCCCGGGAGAAGCCAAGCTAAGGCTGTTTTGTGCCCGCCCCTCTCAAGGGGGTACTCTGCAGGGGGATGCTTTTGCGAGGCACTGGACCCCGGGCCTCCTTTATGCCATCCCTCCCATTCTTCTGATCCACAGTGTCCTGATCAAAGCTCGGAGGGACAAGACACAGGTGAGCCTGGTGGCTCCAGACTGGCCACACCAATTTTGGTACCCTGACCTCCTCAGCAGTAGGCTTCCGTGGTGTTTGCCACTTCTCTCAGATTGGCTCTCATGCTGTCGGGAGAAGGTCCTCCACCCGGACCTTCAATCCCTGCACCTGACAGCCTGGTTCCTGAGTGGCTAGAGTTCCAGGCTCTGGGCCTCTCCAGTGAGGTAGTTGAGGCCGCTTGGAAAGAGTCTACTCATTGGTGCCATGCCTTCAAATGGAAGAGATTATCCATTTGGTGCCAAGGCAAAGAGCTTCTCACCTTGTCCTGTCCCATGGCTAGCATCCTCGATTTCTTGTGGTCTCTCTTAGTTGGGCCTTCAGTCGATGACCCTCAAGGGTGCACCTGGCAGCCATCTCTGTATACCAGGCATGGGCTGGTATGCTGATGGCACAGGAGAAGGTGGTTGGGTGATTCTTTAAGGCCTTGGCCACATTTCCCCTTTGGTGTGTGTGTACTACCACCACCTTGGGACTTGTTGCTGGTGTTGGCAGTGCTGATGCACAGGTGTTAGATGTCACACCTGTCATGGAATACCACCTTTTTAGTGGCTATCACATCTGCAAGAAGGATCAGTGAGCTCCATACACTCATGGTGGAGTCTTCTTACTTTGTCTTTCACAGGGACAAGGTTGTTCTTTGCCCCATCCCAAAGCTCCTTCTGAAGGTGTCTTGGAGTTTCACCTTAACCAGGTGATTAGTCTTCCAGTGTACTTCACCAACCAAACCTCGGAGACTGAGCACAGGCTCCATACTTTGGACCTGTGGCGTGGGCTTGCCTACTATAAGGAGCGCACGGCTGGAGTTCAGGAGAGGTTCACCCGGCTGTTTGTCACCTACGCTGAAGCCCCACCTGACAGACCGGCAGCAAAGCAGATGATTGGCAGGTGGTTTGTATCCTGCATCAACCTCTGCTGTGAGTTGTCTGGTAGGGAGCCTCCCATAGGGCTTATGACTCATTCCACCAGACATACCACTACCTCAGTGGCTGATTTCAGGGACGTCCCTCTCCAGGAGATCTGCAGGGCTGTTGCCTGAAAGTCTGCACACACACCTTCATCTCCAGTTACCACAATAACATTAAGTCCCGGCAGGATGCTGATTTTTGGTCCTCGGTTCTCCCAATCTCTGTTCCCTAAGTAGGGGGTGTGTGCCTTCCCCCTTCTTCCCGGAGAACTGCTAGGAGTCTGCCAGAAATGTGGATAGTACACCATTTCCATGCCCTTAGAAAAACAAGTTACTAGCCTGTCACTGTAATTCTAGGAGTGGTATATGGCGTACATTCACACAACCCACCCAATCTCCCCAGGCAAGTGGCACACTGGTCTGGCTTCCAGTGGGCCAGATCTGACGTCACGGGGCGGTGCCAAGGAGAACAACACCCGGGTGGGTGGGAGGAGCGAGCTTAAAGACCTTACAGACAGATTTAAATGAAAAGGAATTCTGCCAGAAGTGTGAATGTACACCATATACCACTTCTAGAACTACAGTTACAGGTGAGTAACTTTTTTTTTTTTTTAAATAAGATGTCAATTACTGAGCATCAGCATTGAGGCTTCTTTCAAAAGTTATGCCAAGGTCTTCGGAGCAAGACGGTTCATCTTTGGTACTTTAATAGTTTTCAGCTATGTGTACTCTGTGATCAGTGTGAAGGTCTTCTAGAATTAAAGCACATGACCTATGATCTCTCTGCTAGCAGATTGCATCACATGATTTCCTGGACTTTTCAGACTGTGAATTAAAACTCAACATTTTCCAGTACATTTTTGTCATTTAGAGTGCTGTTTTTTTGGGTTTTTTTTGTTCTTCTACTGTCTTCCCCAGGCCTCGGGCCAGGACCTCCTTCACCAGCTGCCAATGCCTTGTTCCTGTCCCTCAAGACTCCACCAGCCAGACTTCCAGGGCTCTACAGCTCACCCGCAACACACCACTGTGCTGCCCTCCTGGGGCTTGGGTCACCCACAATGCATTTGTTTGCCTGCTTACCATGCTTCATCAGACCACACATGGTGGAGCCGATTGCTGGGAATATCCCTGGGATTCGGTGGCAAAGGTCCAAAATGGACAATAGGGGCAAGCAGAGGCTTCATCGTACCAACCAGTGACCATTTTCCCCACTTAAGGTCCGTCCCCCAGGAGCACGTTGACATCATCCAGTGGTTGCACGACAGACGGCTTAATCGCTCCCCCCCGCCAGTCACCACACCTCTAACCTGCACCTTCACCTGTTGTCACCTAGGTAGCGGTTTGGCAGTGGGATGTGGATTCCCCCTCCACAGAGGAAGAGTGTCCAATGGGATGCTCTGATAGGTAGTGTGCAACCATGTGGCCTAGGGAACATTCAAAATATATAGGTCAGATAGGGTTCAAAGATCAAGCATCTAAACTCTGTTTTACATTTGTTTGAACAGTACAAAAGTAAATGATTTCTTTTTCAGTTCTCAAAAAATAAAAATCTCAGCAATTTCTCTTCTTTATACAGCAGGAATAAACTGACTGTCCCTAACTTCTCTGGACACTAATTCTGGGGCCCTAATTCAGTTTATACTGGATTGATTCTCTGCGGGTTTTCCTTAGGGTTTCTGGACACTAACTCTAGGGCCCCAGTTCAGCCTAAATTGTCAAATACTGAGTTGATTCTCTGCCAGAACTTTCATCAGCTTTCCTTGCTTCAAGCAGGCCTTCAGACATGGTTCCCCAACTCTGCCTGTCACTGGCTTGTAGGGTGAATCTCCCCCCATACATTCAGCTAAAGCAGGAGCCAGGTGCATTCATCTATGTGTCTGGGTCCGAAAGGTTTGACCGTTTCTCGTGTAAAAAAGTGTGTAGAATTTAGATTTACAACTTTTTTTTTTTTAATTCCTCTCTATTACCCCCTACTGCTTGCCAGCTCTGACCCTTCGGGGCATCCAAGGAGTCATCCTCCTGCCTCTCGCCCACCTGGGCCTACCTCTCGATCTTCCATGGAGCTTCGGCCCCCCCGAGCGGGGACAAGGTGGGGTGCCTTCACCCCGTAATCCTTCATTGCATCAGGTCGAGGAGGTGGTCCGGTGAGCAAGGCACATTGGAGACACGCTCTGAGAAACCAGTCTTCCTGGAGCCAGCAGGTGTTTTTCCTCTTTTCCTCCCTTCTCTACAGTGTGCGATCCCTGACGTTGAGGCGTGAGGCACCGACGTCCACGCTGTGCAGCGGCCGCCCATCCCTTACAATTGGGGCTTGCAGTACTCCGAGCCTCCGCTCTGAGTCAGGCAAGTGCATGGGCTACGGCCTCAACCCTCCCAGGAGAAAGCGAGCTGGTGGGACGCTCAAGCCCATCTCCCGGCGACTCACACAACTCTGAGTCTGCTTCCAACCGGGTTGTTGGCATGGAGTGAGTGTGGCGACCAGCACCTCAACCCTCAGCGCCACCGGGCCGTCTTCAGATTTACAACTCTTATTAGTCCATAGTGCATTTTCCAAGAAAATATACAACTTTTTTAAAAGTAACTAAAAGTTTTACATTTATGTAATAGACTCTGCTTACTTAATTATTAATGTAATTTATTTAATGTTTCAGATTTGGCTAACGACTTCTCACAAACTGCAGAGGAGATGCATCCTACACACTGATCCAGGAATTAGCATTGACCATGGACACCCCTGCTACCTTTTGATGATGCTTATTGGGAGAAAGTAGTTGATGCAAAGGAAAGGCGTCCTAGTCAAACACTGTGAAAGTACAACATGGTGTGTCTTGAATTGCCTGAACGTTACTCCAGCAGCCGTGGGTATCATTATATCTGCTACAAGAACTTCACTGCATATAAGAGTTCTGGTAAACTTGCAGCTGATGAAATTTTTAAAAAAAGACATTGTAAAGAGTTATCCAGCAAAATTGCTTTGCTCCCAAGTTCATAGTACTCTATCTGAATCTGCAGCATCTACATCAGGCATATTCCCAAATGAATGTATATTTTGCAAATCATACATGAAAAGGAATCCTAAGGGGGTCGAAGGAGACTTTTGAATATCCTACACCATGTGTAACTTATGGGGCAGCAGACAGCATAAAAAAACGCAGCAAAAGAAATGGATGACCGACAAATGGATATGATGGTAGGCAGTATTGATCTCATAGCCAAAGAAGTGAAGTACCGTAACAGCTGTAAGAACAAACATGTAAAAATGGTAATATGAATAAAGGGCACTGGTACAAAATGTGAATACAGTCAGTTGAGGGACAGTCACTAGGTTGCCTTTTCCAGACTTAAGTATGTTTCTGCATCATTGTTAATGAATTGCAAGAAGAATCATTGCCATCTCTACACAAAAGGGTACATGGACATGCTTATGGAGTGTAGTGGGTGTGAAACAAATTACGACCCACAGAGCTTGCAGTCAAAACTGGTGGATCACTTCACAGAGGGTATCATATTTGATAAAAGTAGAAACGCGGGTACAGTCATCAGGTCTGGTAAGAAACAGGCTCACTGGAGGGGGGCACAATCAGCTCAACACATAAGAGAATAGTTGTTGGAACTCCTAAAGGTACAGCCTCATAATAAAACCAAAGTTGAAGACTTAATAGAAGAAAATGTAAAACTGCCACCCGTTCTTCAGACATTCCTACATACTATACTTAATGGGTTCATCAGAAGTAGGCAGTGAACAACAGGAGAGGGTAGTTCAATCTATTGTAGATGACAGTGTTTGCAGTGTCAAGGGGAATAATCAAACCACAAAAACACCTCTTGTTAGGCATGGGTATTAAATCCATGACAGGCAGTGAGAAAATGTCAGCTAATTTGAAAAAGTTTGGTCACTGTCCGCTACTATGTTGTGGAGGAACTCGAAACTGCAGTCGCAACCAATATAACAGAGAAGAATATGGCTACACCAGATGGAGTGATCCTGCAGCCAGGTTTAGCCAGTGCTTTGGCTTTCGACAATCATGAAGAGATGACAGAGAGACTTGATGGTCAAGACACTGTGGGTATAGCATAGTGAAACATACCATCCAGTATTGAGGAGACCGCTGTACCCAAAGAAAGGTCTGAAGAAACTATGACAGGAACACACACGGATGCCCAAGCACCAGCAAGAAATTAAACGCACACAACAGAAACAAGCACAGATAAGCAAAGATCAGAAGTTGATGCCCACACCCAGGCAGGGCCATCTTTAACATCAGTGACTGTTACAAATCGCCATCAATCAAAGGTCTTGAACAAGAGAAGAGGGGAAAGCATAGCATCGCTCCACTCTCCTAACTGGTCCTGACCAAAGCCGACCAAGAAGACTTTGCTGGATCCCTGTCTTCATCTTCATTCAAGACAGCACTCCTAGATTTTCTAGCTACAGCATGGAATTTTGACATACTGTGAAGTTCTAGGTGATGATCTCATGTGTGCAGTAGGAGAAACTTATAATGTATGGTAGAACGTTGTTACAGGTAGAAATCTACTTTTTTACAACAACGTTTTACCATCGATGTGACGTCACGCTGTTGTTAACCCATCAATGATATGTCACATCAATGGGTTAACAACCGGGAATAGTCTGGGCATGTGCGCAAATGGATCGGATGGCCTTGAAACGGCCGCGGCGGTGAGAGCAGAGCAGTGACAACATAAAAAAAACTGCAGTAAGGAACTGCTGTCTTTTGTAAAAAAATATAAATTGTACCATACACTATAAGATATAATGTACGGTACATCGATGGGTAACTTTTTTTTTTTAAACTCATGTAGTGGTTGCCATGGCAACCTAAACCTCTCAAGCTTTGCTTGAGGTTTACCTGGTCACCCTGGCAACCTCTCAATGGTTAACAAACCGGATAACCATCGACGACCATACATTATTCTCTGTTACTCGTACGAAGTGGAAGCTGGACATATGCCCAGACTAGAGTGCAAGGCCCTAAAAATCAAACACACAGAAGCAGATACAAGAATCATGCAACACATACACGATATTTGCATTCAAAATGAGGGTGAAGATGTGCATGTAGTGGTTGGGGCAGATGATACTGATATTCTGGTCATTTTACTGTATCATGCAAGTCTAAATGATAATCTCAAACTGCACACGGACGTTGGCCATTCAGGGAATAACACAAGAAGATTCATAGATGTATCCTGCTTGTCAGCAGAGTTAGTCAGACCAGTGTGTGCAGCTCTACCGGGTCTCCATGCACTGACTGGGTGTGACTATTCACCAGCGTTCAAAAGCAAGGGGAAGGTGTGACCTCTGACAGTTAAGGAAAAGAATACAGAGTACACACAGGCATTTGGAAAACTGGGATGTCCACACTTGTCTAAAGAAACTGAGGATACAATTAAGAGCTTTGTGTGTACCTTGTATGGACAGTAAGTAAATGTCAACACAGCCCGCTACAGTATGTTCAACGTCAAGTATCGACTGAGTGACAAAGACGTACCCTTAAAAAAGATCAAAGAAGCAGACCATGCAAATCAGCTCTGACACAGCACATTGGCTGTGCAAATTACATTCCATTGTTATGGAAAAATGCAGACAAACCAGAAATGACACTACTGAAGCCAGAGGACAATGGCTGGACCTATGGGGATGGCAAATACAAGTCAGTGTGGTTCACATGTGAAGTTGTACCACCAGCCTTAAGTGAACAATTGAACGAACACGACAACAGTCCAAATAAAGATGATGACTGTGATGCTGATATTGATGAGACAGATTTGCTTAACATGTCAGATAATGAAGACAGTGAACAAAAATACTGATTGTTGTACTTACATTCATAAAACGTCATAAAAGGTTGATTATTTTATTCTATATTTACTTGAAACAATGTTAATATTAGGCCTTCGATACATATGTTGCTGTTTCATTACAATGGCTGTAGTCTGTAGTATTTCAGTAAAAGCTTATAGAATTGAAATTAAAGAAGGAACCATTAATTAAAATATACACAGTTTTCACTAACAGTTAAATTTGTTTAATTGAAGTGCATTTTTCAAGAAAACGTTCAGCTTTGAGCGAATAAGAGTTGTGAATCTTGTTTCTACATACGTCTTTAAATAAGAAACGTCATCAGACCGTCTGGACCTAAACACACAGATTAAATACACTTGGTTCTTGGACTAAGCCGCAAGTTCTTCAGCGCTACCCTTCAGCTCTGAGCTCTGCACAGTTTACCTGTCCCTCCCTGCAGATTCCAGTTCAAAATAAAAACTCTTTCACAGTGAGGTCTGTTCTTTTTATTCTCAGTCGGCAGGTGTTTCCAGTTATCACCTGCTCCCAGTTATCCAGTGAAGTGCTGACTGCAAGTTTGTGGGTCTCCTTGCACAGTGTTCTTAAAGGCAGACTTGCAAAATCCTTGTTCGGCTCCCACCAGAGCTCCTGACAGAACCCCCACTGGTTCTGAAAGTGACCGGTTAGGCAAAGGGTAGACCTAACCTGTCACAAGCCCACCCCCTCAGAGCCATGCCCTGGAAAGGTTGAGGAGTGACCCACCAGCACCATCCCCTCCTGGGAGGAAAAAGGGGCCTTGCTCTGTACTCTGCTGAAACAATGGGGTACTGCACTGCACTGCATTCCCATGGCTGAAGTTTTTGAACCATAACCCCTTGACTATACAGAAGCACCTAAGTGTGATATGTATTTGTCCAGTTTACTATGTGCAACTCTGCCAACTGTGTCCATCTCTCCTTAAAATAGACTGCAGCATCTTATGTGGACTGTATGTCTGTGCTCTATAATGAGGTTTACGATTCAGAGGGACAGCTGACTGTACAGTATCTTTTGTGGTGAGAATCTGGCTCTGCTGGATGTTAGAGGCACCTCCTGCATTATCCCCATCCAGTATAGTATTGTGGTGTCCCAAATATTCACATCTGCCATCATAAATTTGTACAGCTTGTTCTTAGCATGTTGTGGGCTTTGTTTCACTGGACCATTATAGAAATATGGACAAAAACAGCAGTAAAAGACCAATGGTCCATCCAGTCGGCCCGTGGTTCCCTAGCTAACTGTAGGACCTATTGTCCATCCAAGATCCTAGCTTTCCCCATCCACCCCCACCATTCCTCTCCCAGTTTCTGTTGCCCTGAGTCACCACTACCCTTCACTCTGTCCCAGTTGTGCTTGAAACCATTAACAGTTTTAGCATTCACCACCTCAGGTGGCAGACTGTTCCACAGTTCCACCCCTCTTTCTGTAAAATAATACTGCCTCATGTCCTTCCTGAACCTCCCTGTTGTCAGTTTCCACTCATGCCCTTGTGTTGTTATTCATGCTAAATGATTCCTTACAGTTCACCTCATTTACTCCTTTCAAGAACTTGAAGGTCTGTATCATATCTCCCCTCTCTCTTTTGGTCTCCAGTGAGTACATTTTTCAGTGCCTTAAGGCAGTCCTTGTAAGACCTGCCCTTTTGGCTCTGAACCATCTCTGTCACACCATCTCCAGACTATCCTTATTTTTGCTGAAGTGAAAACTCCTGAACTTGGCACCACTATTCCAGGTGTGGCCTTACCAAAGTTCTATAAAGGGGTAATATTACCTGTGTCTTTGAGGATATCTCTTGCAGCAGGTCACACCTTAGGAACCTCTGCTATCAGGTGACATTACCACACAGCAGCTTTTTCCCAAGCAGTCTAACTGGGGCCACCCACAGTGGCATCACTACATCAGCATCTCCCTATATAACCATGGGCTGCCCCAGGTCCTTCTCTGTTCTTTTCCCACCACTGACCATCACATCGGATTCCACGGAGTACTGTCGCTTCAGTCGACTGCTATTTCTAAACCGTCAAAAATCTTTTCTCTCTGGTTTGTTTTTCTCTTCCTAGTTCTCCTTCACTTTAGTTCTATCTAAAGTGATCCTTTTTTTTTCTCTCTCCCCTCTTCTAGTTGATGTCTGATTAGGCCTCACTTTTCTTTCGTTGCAGCTGTGGACAGAAAATCTTCTATAAGGATCTCCACGACTCCTGTGTCCATTGTCTCAGCACCAGCCCTGACATCTGCTTGTGCACTCTGCTGCCGGCCAGCCCAGGCCACCCATCTACACTGCGCGAAGGGGCTTAGGCGTGCCATACTTGGAGCAGAAGGTGGGAGGAGTCACGTGATGCAGTGGTGCTGAGAGGCTGCTTCTTTCAGGCTCCGCTTTCCCCTCACAAATCTTCAATTTCGGCTGCCAAAGCTACTAATTCTAGCACTAAACGAGGTCTAAACACCTAATCTACATCAAGAGACTTCAGTGTACGGAGATGGGGGTGTAGATTGCCTGTTTGAAGATCGCGATGACTGACACTGAAATGAAGGCCTCAGGAGTCAGGCACACCCCACCTACTACACCAGAAAAGACTCCAAAAAGCCAAGAATGCTGGGTCCAACCCTCTTCAGCCACTAAATATCCAACTGGTGGAGGTGTTAATGTTGCAGCTGGTACCACCTAACAGAAGAGCTTTTTGTAAAGAGCTTTCCATTAAGGATACCCTGCAAGAGATCTCCAAAGAAATTAAATCAATGAGGCAAGACTATGCAGACCTCTCGAGGAGAGTGGGGGATTCGGAAACCAGAATTGTGTCTGTGGAGAAATGGCAACAGAAAATAGATCCTGAAATCGTTAAACTGCGTCAGCAAATTCAAAAACTCCAGCTGAAGACCGAAGATCTGGAGGGACGAAGTCGATGAAACAATGTGTTAATCCTGGGGCTCCCAGAGCTGGAAGAGGGGGGAGACACCATAAGATTTATCCAGCAGTTTTTTAATAAAGTGGTGGGCCCCTCACCTACCCACCAACAATACCATATAGAGAGAGCCCACAGATCCCTCAGACCCAGGCCTCCTCCGAATGCTCCCCCCAGACCCCTAATTATTAAATTTTTGAGCTACCTGGATTGTCAGCACGTTCTGACCAAAGTTAAAGAGCTGGAGTCCATCTTGTGGAATGGAGTTAAACTAAGGATTACCCAGGATTTACCCAGAGTGGTGCGACAAAGACGATCTGCATTTCACCCCGTAGTGAATAAGCTGATCTCGGCTCGGAAAGCATTCCGAATGAACTACCCTGCAAAATTGATGGTACAGGTGGATGGCGTTTGGTACCTACAACAACCCGAGGAGGCGATGACTGGATATCTAAGTTGCTCCCGATTGTTTAAGGACTCCTACTAAGTGACTGAAAGTGAATGACTGGAAAATGTACAAATGTTGGGATAGGTGAAGGCTTGCAGTAACCTAGATACCCATAAAGTTTATTTCCCTGTTCCTAATTCCTTGGTTTTGGCTTAATCAGGTTTCACTTACTGGGTTTGTCACTGGAGTTGGTGGGTGGCTGGCGCTCCTGGGGGTGGCTGCCTCTGCTTTCCGTTGGGGTGCGCCTCCCGGGGTCCGCGTGGTGGTAGGCCTAGTAGTTGGAGGCCGAGAGGCCTAGTCGGCCTGCTTCTGTATCCCGTCGCGTCCTCGCTCCTCGATCCTCTAGGGTGATCTGCTGTGTATGGGAGCAGTTTCAGAGGACCCTATTCTGATGGGACGGGTGGTCCGTCCGAGTATGGTCTATCACGATTTCCTTCCAATTCTCCGGATCTCAACTGAGCAGGACCCGAGGCAGCCAGGGCTTTCATACATAATTTTCCAGGTACTGTTACCGCCTTATTTTCTCCTGGGGCTGTTTAGGAGAGCTGGGGGATGGCTCTGTACTCCCCAAGGTAGCGACTGAGCATTTCTGTTACAGTGGCCGGGAGGAGCTCGCATGCAGGACAAGCCTAGTGCCATGCCTTGCGACCTGTTAGGGAAAGGTCTGGGTACCTCTAAGGAGTACTTTACAATAAACACTGTTCTCCTCATAGTTGGGGGCTGGTTGTTTGGTTCTGGGGTCTTAAGTTTGGTGTTTCATTCTATATGGGCACTATGAGGGAGACCTGGGGTACCCTGGGGAGGGGGGAAGGAGTGGGGATGTTTTGGACTTTCTGGCTACTCTGGTTGTCAATAATCGGAATGTTGAATATAATGTTCATTTTCAATGTAATAGTTGGATTGGGGTGGGGGGAGTATTGTTCATGGGTGTTGTGGCTGTGATTTGTGGGGACCGCCACCTAGTTTTACTCATCGCATGCAACTTGGGTTTTGTTCTGGTTTGCGGTTTCTTAGTTCCACCAGTTCTGTCTTCACCTTCTTTAGTAGGAAGGATATTTGGGGGTATATTGGTGGGTGGTTAGAGGGTGTCACCACTGTATGGAGTGAGAGAGGGTTACAGGGTTCAATTCGTCTGAATTATTTCGGATTTTAGAGTATGGTTGGGGTGCAATTAAATTGATTAGTTGGAATGTGAGAGGATCAGGGATGTCAGAAAGAGATCCGCATCCTGATTAATTACACGTATTGAGGGGCTGACATTCTGTGTCTGCAAGAGACCCATATTACGGTGGCTGAAACTAACACATTGAAAGTCAGAGGCTTCTCCCAAATTTTTGTGGCTGGAGACTCATCGGAGACTAGAGGGTCACTATCATGATAAAGAAAAGTATACCCTTCCAGTCCGACCAAGGTCACCGAGACCCAGAGGTAGATATATATTGGTGCAAGGATCTCTTTATAACTGTACCATAGTCTTAGGTTCGATATACGGTCAGTTGGAGGAATGTCAGTTTTGTTGTAGGTTAATTGACAAACTTAGTTCCTTTCTGCCAGCCCCTTGATCCTGGAATGGAATATAGCAGCATCGCAGGAGCTGGATAAAACCTTCAGACCACTAAGGCCTACTTCGCCACAATTGGCGTTGAGGATATGAGCAGCATGTTGGGTTTAGTGGATCCCTGGAGGACCCTACACCCCTCCAATAAAAGCTACACTTTTTTTTTCCCGCTTCATAATTCTTGGTCGAGGTTAGATTATTTTCTAATAAGTACCTCTCTTATGACCAAGGTTCCCTCTTCAGGTATTGAACCTATAGTAATCTCTGATCAGTCTCACCCCCCTGTCTCTAACACAACGAGATACGATTTGGAAACTTAACACCCAGATACTAAAGGATGAGCACTCCCTTACCCAGATTGGATCTCTTATCAGAGACTATCTGGACACAAATTGGGGCTCGGTGGCCAGGATGGACATCCTTTGGTGCTCGTTAAAGTGTTTCTTGAGAGGAGAATTTATTAAAATCTCCTCCAGGAGAAAGAAACTCAGATCTCAAAATCTTATTTCCCTCTCAAGTCAGATTAAGGCAGCAGAGGATTCTCTGGCTACCTCCAAATCGTTGAGCAGTTTAGAACAGCTGCACAAACTTAAAATAGTCAGGGTCTAATTAGTAAAAGATGGAGTTTGCTCTACTGAGAACTAAAGCTAGGTACTTAGATCAGGGAGAGGCCGAGCAGGCTTCTGGCGTTGAAGCTTAAGGAAACAGAGAACTCTAGATTAGTTCCAGCTCTGGAGGACCAAGGCAGGTCTGTCAAAACAGTGCCCAGGGACATTGTGGCAGTCTTTTAAAGTTCTACAGAATCTTTATGGTACCAAGGCATCCCCCTCTTCCCAGTCAGTCTTAGAAAATTTTTTCTGGTCAATCGTACTCTCTCGCCTCTCGGATGATCAAATAGCCTCTCTTTCTCTGCCCTTGTCCCAGAGGGAGGTGGAAGAGGCCATTCATAGTCTCTCACCAGACAAAGCTCCCGGACCCGATGGGTTTCCTGCCAATTTCTATAAGGTCTTCTGCCAGGATTTGGCCCCCACACTTCTGGAATTATACAATTATTTATTATCAGCTGATACATTGGACCCATCCTTGCTGGAGGCTATTATTATTTTGATCCCCAAGTCGGCAAAGCCCTCTCTGAACCCAGCCAACTATAGGCCTATCTCACTGCTTAATTGTGACATTAAAATTTTGTCCAAGATTCTGGCTTCTCAGATTAAACAGGTCTGGACCTCACTCCTGAGCAGTGAACAAGTGGGATTTGTGCAGGGCAGGTCTGTGGTAGACCATATCAGATCGCTTTCTCATGTTTTCGGGGCAGCTCAAACTTCCCAGGTCCCCATGGCGCTGGTAGCTCTGGATGCGGAGAAAGCATTCGATCGGGTTAGCTGGGAGTTTTATGGTGTACTATGCCAGATTTGGTTTTCGGAGGGGTTCATGCGTTGGGTGAAGGCACTATACAAATCCCCACGGCAAGGATTTACTGCACAGGGGGTCTTCGTCCTCTATCCAACTGCTCTCAGGCACCCGACAGGGATGCCCCCTATCCCATACCTTTTCAGTCTTTATCTGGAACCCTGTTGCTTAACCTTAAAACAGCTCCAGGGATCCAGGGTGTCCCATCTCCCAATAGGCTTCCAGATTTCGATGTATGCGGATGACATCCTCCTGCAACTATCTAACCCGGCTGATTCTCTACGGAGGTAATGGGAATAATTGCGATTGGAAGTATCAATTATAAGCTCAACCTGGCAAAGACCGAGATTTTCCTCTCAACATGCATCTCACCCAGGCCTCTGTCTCTCATCTGGGTATGAAGTGGCCCCAACTCACTTAAAATACCTTGGTATTTACTTGTCTGACCCTACTTTGGTTAAGAAACTCAATTTAGATGACCTATTAGACAGAATCAACTCCGATCTGCAAAGATGGAGTAAACTGCCATTATCAGTTGGTGCCCGGATAAGCATTGTCAAAATGAACGTCCTACCCCGTCTCTTCTATCCCCTGAATCTTCTGGATATCTGGTTGCCCAAGCCTTTTCTCAAAAAGATCCACTCGGCCCTGATTTATGGTTCCATATAAAATCAACCTCCAAGGTGAGCTTTCTATAAATTATGCCTGCCTAAAGATATGGGGGGTCTCCGCCTGCCCAATTTCGAATTTTATTACTGGTCTAGTCACAGCAGGGAAATGGTTAGGAGGAGTAGAGGATACTTACTCCCCCCTATGGTTAAGCCTTGATCTTGACCTTATCAAACAACATAATATAGACCCCACTAGCCTTTTTTATTGTCGTTTTGCATCCCTCCCTAGAGATTAGAGACTCTCCAGTAGGTGCCACAGTTAAAGTACTTAATCAACTTTATATCACTGCCAAAATCAGATATAATAAAGATCCCGGTCAGCCCTTGACCTGTAACCCCAACACTAAAATAGGGGCCAAATCTTTATCTCCCAAGTGGCTACCCCAAATACAAGGGCTTTCAGTTGAAGATCTCTATGTGCAGGGTAGGCACGGTTCAATAGCTAACCTCCTGTTAGTCTTAAATATCCCACCAATGCCCTTTTTAAGATATACCAGTTAAAGCATCTGATTGATAAGGAGTTTGGGATAGCAGTACCCACTTCAACTGTTAAACCGTTATTAACGGTGATCAAAGATTGTGCGGTCAAACCCCATGGGGTGTCTAAACTGTATATTCACCTTCTGAGGCTTATTTTTCCCATCCCCTTAACTGGCTCCAAATCTTGGTCCTTATCTCCCCCAGGCTCATTGTTCGCATGGAGTCAAATCTGGAAGGATTTGTACACATACAATACCTTAGATAAGAATAGATTAATCCAATACTTTATAGTCAACAATATGTACATTACACCAGTGTTGAAATCGAAATTTGACCACTCCATTTCCCCAAAATGTTTCAGGTGTAGAAAGGAACAGGATAATCTCCCTCACATCTTCTGGTACTGCTCTAAGATTGCCCCTCTTTGGAAGGCCATTGTGGACAGCTTAGATCCTATATTAGGTCTGAAAGACCTTTTTACAATAGAGGTCTGTATTTTAGGTGTTTATTCAGGTATCAATGTAAGGGAAAGGAAATACCCTATGGCTCTTATTTCAATGGCGGTTAAGAGACTAGTGCTTCAACACTGGACAGATAACCTCGAGATTTCATACCTTGACTGGGTGGAAGAAATGTCTCAATGTTTCGAAATTGATTGCTAATACTAGATCCTCTCCAATGGCCTTTCAAAGAAAATGGGGCAAGCTGTATGCTCTGTATCTCCATTGATTGGGATCTTAAAAGCTCCTAGAGCAGTTGAGTTTGAAGGAATATTCTCTCTCTCTGATACTCCCTTTTGTTTCCTCAAAATTAATTCCAATACCTCTCACATTCCTAGATTGTCTGGTGGGCTTTTACCATCCTGTACTCTGGATAAATCATCCCTACAATAGCTCAATTATTTATGTAAACCTTACCCTCTCTCTCTTCTTCAGTGGTGACACCTTTATCGGGGGGGGGGGTTTATATATTATTTTTTCTCCGGTTTTCATGTGATGGTCCATGTCCGGGCTATATTGAATTTCTGTACCATGTTCATGTGATATTTGCCAATCTGATGTAATAGTAGTTGGAAACCAATAAAAAGAGAATTTCAAAAAAAATGGAGCAGAAGGTGGCCATATTAGAGAAGGACCTCCAGGCCAGAACCTTCCATTGCCCATTGGGAAGGCCCAGGCCAAATCCTTTTTGGGGGATGCACTGCCACCCGGGGAGGGGGAGAAGAAGAAAGGTTAATTCCTCTTAGTTGCCACACCCTGTGCCAATCAATCTGGGATCGTCACCCTTGTACAATATGCTTACCTACACACAGGAGGTATGTCATCACTACAAAGCTTATCCACATGCGCATGACGTGCACAAGGTGCGTCATGATTACCTGTATGCTCATGCCATGCAGATGATACACAAGTACATACAACCCACAGCTATAAGTGGGATAGCAATACAGAAATGCCATCTACAGTACAGAGCTAGTGTTATACATATTGGTGAAGATACATATTTTCACATAAAGGTAGGGACACTTACATAGGGTTACACATACATATAAAGCTAGGTAACATTTTATTTTTGCAAATATAATCTAGAAGTTAGAAGAGGATGTCCAACAGAGCCCAGCAAAATACCTAACACCCTCAACAGTGACCCTCCCCACTGCCTCCTTTGCCATTATGGTTACACGGCAGCGCAGGCCAGCAGTGCATCCTTGTCAGGCCAATACCAGCTCCCACTGCCTCTCTCGCCCTGTCTGCCACAGGGGAGATACTGGCAGTGCAACCTGTCGGCTCTTTTGAGGGAGGCTTCCCTCCTTTGCCTCCCCTTCTCTTCCCCAAAGGCGTGGGAGCATACTGCTGGTTTGTGTACAGCTGGCGATGGGCACTTCTGGTCAGGTGGTTGTCCTAGCCCATTGATGCCTTTCCCTACCTCTTTGGGGCTGAAGGCTCCTCAGCTGGTTCCCCGCCTGCCCCCATTCCTTCCTTTCCTCTGTTGACAATCCCATCATCACGGGGACCTCTTTTTCCCTCTGGTGCAGCCTCCCAGCACTCTGTCGATGGCCGTCACTGTCGACGTCCAGACCTTATTCTCCTTGGTCCTGGACCTTGTTGAATGGGTTGCCCTGTCTACCACCCCATCATTGGGAGGGCTTGCTCAGACGCCTGAGGTACTTCCACACCACCTGTTAATGAGGGCCATTCCTTAGCTCTTGTCTGTCATCAGTCTCCCCCCACCCAGGGATGACTACGATTATCGTCCATATTTCCTCCAACCGGACGAGGTTGATGACAACAGTGGGGGGGCCGGGCCCAGAACCCCTCTAGCACCTTTACCATTTTGTCCGCAGGGGTGACTCATCCAACTGTTTGCCTCGATCTCCTCCTGATGACCTCTTTAGGAGCGGTCGTGTGCCAGCTGCAGGCAGCCATGGGCTTCGATTATGCAGAGCTAGATGTTTCTTGGAGAAACGACGCAGTACTTGCACCTGCCAATAGTCTCCACCCCCCATCATCGACAGCTATGAGGATGCCATCCTGGCTGCCTGGTATAGGCTACACCTGGTTCCTCATATGCCTAGGAAGGCTGACAAACTGTAAAGGCCCCCTCAGGCAGGCCCTTTTTTCCCAGGCCCCCGCAAGCAGACTCTGTGGTCAGTGTGGCTCATAACTGCTCTAAACGACCACAACATCTCGGTTCCCTCCCAATAAGGAATCTAGGAAACTGGATCTAATGGGGGGAAAAGGGTTTTTTTCCACCTCCACCCTAACCATCGTAGTCCTCAATTATGTAGGATGCATGTGAAAATACCAGGCTGAACTCTAGGACGCCGCTAAATTGACTGCCCAGTCCCTCCCTGAGGGTCTGCAAAAACAAGACATGCTGAAGGCCCTCCAGTCTGGCGCTGATGTGGGGGAGGCACGTGTTGAGGGCTGCCTACGATGCCATGGACACCTTGGCTAGAGCCTCGATGGCAGGCATTTGCTTCTGGTGCTGCTCCTGGCTCAGAGTGTTGGGGTTCACGACCAGTGTCCAGGAATCAATCCTGAATTCCCATTTCAGGGGACATAAACTTTTCAGGGGTGATGTGCAGGACATCCTCAATGACCTGCAGGCTTCAGGTAGAGCCTTGCATTCAGTACATTCCCTCTACCACACACACCAGAAGAGCAGTTAGAGGGTGCCCTCTCGGCAAGCCACACACTGTCCCAGGGCCGCCTCCAAGCTGCCCACCAGATGAAAGGTGGCTACTGATCTGCCCACCTCCGCCAACCCCAACAAGTCTGCAAGTGGAGGAGGAACAGGGACCACCATGGGACCTGCCTCAGCCTGACTCCTTACCTGAGCCCCCCATCCAGTTCCTCAGGATGTGGTCTTAGGTATTGTGTCTACCTTTACCTCGAGGGATTACTTCTGACACATGGGTGCTTTAGATAATCCATCAGGGTCATGACCTAGAGTTCGTGAAGCAGCCTCTGGGCCTTCTGCGTAGCCCCCCCCTCCCCCGGCTCACGTGCCAGTGCTGCAAGCAGTGAGTCAGGTTCTGCTAGCCAAAAAGGCCATAGAACCCTTTCCTGAGGCTCTTTGAAATGGGGGATTTTATTGCCATTTCTAACTCATACCCAATTCCATTGAGGACCTGAGGTTCATCCTGGACTTACACAATTTAAATTACTATATTTAGTACAAAACGTTCAGGATGGTCACACTCCCTGGCCTGTTACCCCTGCTCCTGCTTTGGGAGGGCAACTGTATCTGCTTCCTGGACATGCAGGACGCCTGTCTGCATATCAAAGTTTGTCCTGCCCACAGGAAGTACCTCAGGTTCATGTTCCTGGGGGAGCGCTTCCAGTTCGGGGTGCTTCCCTTTGACTTATCCTCAGCACCTCAGGTCTTTACTAAATGCCTCACGGTGGTAGCGGTGGGCTTCAGGAGGGAAGGCTTCTATGTTTTCCCTTACCTGGCTGATTGGCTGCTCAAGGCCCCATCCCAGAAGCAGTTATTTGTCACCCTGCAACTCTTACCAACTGGGGGTCACGGTCAACCTGATCAAGTCAGTCCTGACCCCTGGCCAGCATCTCCAATACATTGGGGCCATTCTGGACACTGCTCAGGGCTCGGCCTTCCTCCCTCTGGATCAAGCAGAATGCCTCATTGCTCAGGCCAGGGAATTCTCTTGCAGCCGGTATGTCACGGCTTGAACATATTCAAACTGCTGGGGCTCATGGCCACAGCCATTGCGATTGTTTCTCTAGCACAGCTCCACATGGGCATCCCCCAGTGGACCTTGAGGGTGCAATGGGACCAGTGGGTCAATGACCTAGAGCAGATGGTCCTGGTCTCCGCCGCTGTCGCGAAAGTCCTTCAATGGTGGATGGAACCCAGCCACATGCTAGCAGGAGTTCCTTTTCTTTTTCCCTCCCCTCACCAGATCCTTACCTCAGATGTTTTGGGGTTGGGATGGGGTGCCCATCTGGGTCCTTACCAGACCCAAGGGACGTGACCTGTAGTCGAGGCCTCACAAGGGACATAGTCTGCAGTCAAGGCCTCACTGCACATCATTGTTCTCGATATGAGAGCAGTACTGTACGGTCTGCAGGCCTTCCAGTCCCACCTGTCCTTGGGCCCTCTGCTGGTGCAGATGGACAACATCAGTGTGGTACATTACATCAACAAGCATGAGGGCACTTACTCTAACCCCCTGTGCCGGGAGGCGATGGGAGTTTGGTACTGGGCTTTGGACCACGATCTTGAGCTGTCAGCCATCCACGTCCCAGGCATCCAAAATGTCCTGGTGGACGAGCTAAGCTGGTTACAGTCCAGAATGCATGAGTGGGAACTGCTGACCTTGGTCGCCGATGACCTGTCTGACAGGGGCATCCAGAGTTGGACCTTTTTGCATCCCCACACAACTCAAAACTGCCACTTTTCTGCTCGCTTGATCCAGGGCCTGGAGTTTTCTGGCGAGATGCATTGTCCCTCTCTTGGAAAGGGAGGTTTGTTTATGCCTTCCTTCCCTTCCTGCTAATCAAGCTCCAGATGGAGGGCACCATAATGATTCTGATGGCTCCCTTTTGGCCTCATCAAATTTGGTTTCCACTGTTGCAGCAGTTGGCAGTGGACCCTCTGATTCCTCTTCCCCTGTGCTCAGGCCTGCTGTCGCAGGAGCGGGGAATCCTACTACATCCGAGCCTGCAGTCCCTCTATCTGCATGCATGGCTCCTGAAATCGTATCCATCGCTAGATTGGGAGTTTCGCCTAAAGTGACTGATGTCGTGGTGGCCACCAGGGTGACTTACTCCTTGAAATGAAAGCATTTTGCTTTGTGGGCAGCTTTCCGTCATCTGGATCCATTCACCTGTCCAGTGAATCAGATTCTAGAGTATTTACTGTCCCTGTCAGATACTGGCCTTAAGTATTCCTCCCTTAAGGTGCACCTGTTGGCCATATCAGCCTTCCATGTGCCCGTTAACAGCCGTATGGTGGCTCATCTAGATGTGGCTTATACTTTCCTGAGAGGCATCTTGCACTCAAAGCCCCCAGTCCACAATCCTGTTCCTACCTAGACCTGAATTTTATTTTAGAGAAACTTACATTGGCTCCTTTTGAGCCTGCTGCGATGTGCAAGCTGCGCTTTCTGTCGTGGAAAGTGTTGTTTTTGGTTGCCATTACTTCTGCTCGAAGACTTTAGGAGCTACAGGCACTCGTGTGAACAGCCTTATTTGGTTTTTGACAATGTCTTTGCATACTAACCGTAACTTTTTACTGAAGGCGGTGTCTGAGTTTACCCTGAATCAATCCATCGCCCTGCCTGTGTTTTTCCCATAGCATGCCAGTCCAGGGGAAACCTTGCTCCACACCTTAGATGTACATAGAAGTTGGTATTATTATGTTACTCCTATGAAAGACTCCAGAAAGTTCTCGGAGCTCTTTATTTCTTTTGCCCCTGGGAAAGTGAGTGTGCCGTGCTTGTCCAGAAGGTTGCCAACTGCATCATTTTTTTGTTATAGGAAGTATGGTAAGGAACTTCCTGGGGTTGTTAAGGGCCACTCTACCAGGGTCATGGTCGCTTCAGTTGCCTGCTTCCATGGCGTCTCCACAGTGGAAAGTTGTGCTGCGGCTACTTGGAGCACAGTCCACACTTTTACAAAACACTACAGTCTGGACATCACCTTTAGAAGGTGTGCTATTTTTGGCCTGGCTGTGCTACAGGTCCTACTTTCCTAGATGCCTGTATTCCATCCCCCATACCAGTCTCCTTTGCAACACTGCTTGGGACTCGTTCCTAAGGTGTGACATGCTGCAAGAGATATCCTGAGAAGATACAACAGTTACGTAATAGCTTACTGTAACCATAGATCTTCAAGAGGATCTCTTGCAGCAGGTCATGCTGTCCCTCCTTCCTTCCCCTTTTTTGCCCCCCTTTTTTCCCTGGCTTCCTTCTCTAGGATGGCGACCTACCAGCTTCTTCTGGCAGGGGCCTGTCCTAGGTTCCCTCGGAGGCTCGTCCTTACGGGATGGCCCCCAGTGGGGAACTGAAGAGGGCTGGGGCTGCCCATGGCTATACATGGAGACGTCTATGTAGTGACATCACCGTGGGGGCCTCCGTTAGACTGCTTGTGAAAAAGCTTCTGTGTGGTCCTGGCACCTGACGGCGGAGGTTCCTAAGGTGTTACCTACTGCAAGGGATTCTTTCGAAGATCTACTGTTACAGTAAACTCTTACATAATTTCTTGCCTTCTGCTGTCCGTACTCCTCCCAGTACACCCCAGCATCCTATTTGCCTTACTGTAGGCCTTCATGCACTGGCTTGATTGTTTGAAGGTGTTGCTGATGAGAACTCCTTGGTCCCCTCCCTCAGCAGAAGTGCTGCATCTTACCCAACCCATCCAGTACTCTCTCCGGGGGGGTTCTTGTTCCCTAGGTGCATCACCTTGCACTGTGTTTTTTTATTAAATAAAGGTTGTTATCCTCCCTGTGGCTGGAACCGTGTGGGCTATCCACCTTGTCCCCAGGTGCTGACGGACAGCCATCTAGCTCATCCTTCTGTTTGCTGTTCTGGTGGTCCGACGGGGGGGTTGTCTCAACACTCTGGGCAGGGCTTCATTAATGTCCTGGTTCCACTTTTTCCATCTTGCTTTTCTCCCTGTTGCACCCTAGGTCCATGATGCTATAGTAGCACGTGCATGTGGAGGCTCACGTGCGCTGTGGGACCAGCATCCCTGATCCACCCTCCCTTGGCCTAGCGCCAGCCCCCATCTTGTGTGGCGCTACCACTGAGCCTCCACTCGGCAGCAGCCAAGCACTGGGAAGGCTTCACCTCCCATTCCGGGAGAGGAGAGCTGCCAAGTGGCCATGTCATCTTCTGCAGGCCCTTCCCCCTCAGCCGGCACCCAGCAACCCAAGCTGATTCCTGAACTCAGATCATCAGCATGGGAAGTGGTAAGGTGCATAGTGCCTCATCCCTCTGCATCACTGGGGGCCGACTCACCTTGCACTCTTTGTCATTGAATTTCAACTGCCAAGCGTTGGACCACCTCCCTAGCCTTTGCAGGCCATTCTGCATTTCCCTGATTTCCTTGTCACTGTTGACCCTCCCACAGAGCGTAACACCATCTGCGAAGAGATGCAACCTGCTCCAGATTCCTTCTTCAGTGTTACTAATGAACATGTTGAAGAAGACCAAGATCAGGACAGAGCACTGTCATACTCCAGTCACGTCCATCTCTTCTGATTCGACCCCATTAACTACAGCCCTCTGCTGCCTCCCATATAGCTAGTTAACCTGCCCATCGTATTATGTCCCTAGCCGCACCCTGATTCTCCATCTTCTTCAGCAAGTGTCAGTGAGTCACCAGTTTGAATGCCTTGCTGACGTCGAGGTAGAGTAAATCCATAATATGGCCCCTATTCGGTGCCCTTGTCACCCGGTTAAAGAAAACTATGAGGTAAGTCTGACAAGACCTCCTTGCACAAACCCCTGCTGTTTACTATTCTGGAGACCATAGCTCCATAGGTAGTCTATGAGGTCCTCTTTGACCAGAGTCTCATCAACTTTCCTACAACAGAGGTATGAGTGACAGGTCTGTCATTTGCTGCTTGTTTCTTGTCCCCCCTCCTTATGGAGTGGAACTTTGTCCACCACTCTCCAGTACTTTGGGACTACTCCCGTCTGTAATGAGCTCTTCAGTAGTTCTACCAGGGGTTCAGCCAGTTCCTCTGCCAATTCCCTGAGCACCCTCAGATGCATCATCCAGTCCTGGGACTTTTATCTTTAGGGCAGCTAGCCCTTTCCAGACCCTTTCATTTGTAAATACTGGCTGCCTTATCTCCCGGGACCCCCTTTGTGGCTGCTTTGATGCCACTCTGTGGCAAGGGTCTGCTGTCTGCCCTTGTGAAGACGGAGCTAGAGTAATCATTAAGGACAGCAGCCTTTTCTGCATCCTCCTCGATCACCCTACCCCCTCAGATAGCTTAACGATGCCCCTCCTTTCGTCCTTTTTCTCCTAATATACCAGACATTTTTTTTTCTGCCCTTGAACTCCTCTGCAGTACGCTGCTCTGTCTGCTTTTGCCCCCTCCCCCCAACTGCTGTCTTTGTCTCCTTATTTCTTCGTAAGTATTCTCCCCATTCTTATATTTATTTATTGAAAAGTTTCACAGGGAAGGCACACTGAGCAGTTCTTCTCCCTACTTTTCTTTGTACCTGGAGAAGCCCTTTTTCTTATCCCTAACCACTTCCCTGATTCTTGCCGAGAACCTAATGGTCTCTTGAACATGTTCCTTTTTGTTATTTTGTCATTCATAACTTAACCCTTAGGCTGCCAACAGAATTAAAACATATATGAATTTTGGACTGATATATCAGTCCGTGGCCCTGCAAGGCTTAAATGCCTCAAAAATAACCCTTCTTCTTGTTGCTCATCTCTGTTTTCACACCTCCAGTCCTGTCGACCCAAACTAACTTGTCCCAGACCAACTCTCTCAGTTTGGTTTGCAGTCTGCCCTTCTGAAATCAAGGACCTCCACTCAGGTTTTCCAGACCCAAGAGCGTGGTCGAACCAAAGGGAGTTGTGGTCGCTGTTCCCTAGCAGCTTCCCTACTATCACAGCTCCTACCACCTCCGAGTTGGTGATCAGCACCTCAAGAATGGCCTCCTGCCTGGTGGGTTCCTTAACTAGCTATACAAGTAGACAGTCCTGGAATGTGTCCAGCAAGACTTGACTTCTGGTGGTCCTGGCCACTGGAACATCCCAGTCGATGTCAGGTAGGTTCAGATTACTCACTGCCACTGCTTACCCTTTTGCTACCACCCTTTCTAGTTCTTCCCAAGGCTCTTGGTCCCTCTCTTCCCCTTGCCCTAAAACTTTATAGATCACCCTCAAGCATAGTTTCTTGTCTGAGGCTGCCGTGAGTTGCACCCACAGTGACTGTCTCCCTGTTACTACCCCCAATGCACCCATCTTCCACAACCTTGGTGCCATCCTTGACATAAAGGGCTATGCCTCCCCTACACCTTTTCATGTGTTCCTCCTGAAAATTGAGTACCCAGACACTGTCAGATC
This sequence comes from Neoceratodus forsteri, assembly GCA_016271365.2. Classification (NCBI taxonomy): domain Eukaryota; kingdom Metazoa; phylum Chordata; order Ceratodontiformes; family Ceratodontidae; genus Neoceratodus; species Neoceratodus forsteri. Next base: position 1,712,786,318 of record CM028129.1, on the reverse strand, counting down.
CTAGTCATTATTTTCTGAGGCCCATGTTTGTGTGATGGCCACAAGGTCCATCACTGTATCTGCCATCATTGCCTGGAGCTTGCTAAATTTATTACCCGGGCTCCTGGCATTAGACCCCTTACAACTAACACCTGAACCCTTTTTGCTGTTTACCTATCTTTTTCCCTGTTCCTCTTAACTTCTTGTTTTTCACGATGTTTGCTTACTTTGTGTTCCCCCTCCATACTGTTCTTACTCCTAACCAGTTTGGCCCTCAGTTCTATTTTTACCTGCTGTGGTATTCCAAGCCCCCAGATATGGAGGAGTACTGGCTAGGTTTCCCTTCTTGTCATATGGCACCGTGGTTTCCCAAGTCCCAGTCTCCCCCACAGTCTGACTGTTCACTATAGATGTCAGCCTTCTACCACATCACACTGGCCCCTTCTTTTGTCAGGTGGAGTCTGTCACCCTTGAAGAACCTCCTGTCCCAGAGATCCCCCCAGTCCTTTACAAAGTGGAATCCCTTTTCCTGACACCATCCCTTAAGCCGCCTGTTAAAATCCTCTATCTTATCCCTTCTTATTCTGTCCTTCTTCCTCTTCCTACCCCACACAGGGAGGACTTCAGAAAAGACCAGGCCACAGATATGTCTCCCAGTCTATGAGAATTCTGCTAAACCGTCTCCAGCTGGTTCGCTAGATCATTGATACCCAGGTGTACCAGCTTCCCCCGCTCCTTCTCCACCATCCTCCATATGTTGTCGAAATCCCGGATGGTCGATGCACCAGAAAGTCGCCTGACCATCCCCCTACCGTCCACCCCTCCGCAGCCCTCTCTATGCCCTTAAACATGGCGTCTACTACTAAGACTCTCCTGGTAGACTTGCTCTTGTTCATCCTCTTGGGTGCTGTCACTTTGTCTTGCCCTTTTCCTCTGATTGATTTAAAGTTCCCTCCAGCAGGGTCAGTTACCTGAGCCTCATCTAGGGGTGCAAAGTGGTTCACCGTCTGGCTGGTGTTGGGCTGGACAGCCTTCCTGTGGCTAACCCTGCATCCCTTCCCCCTCTTCTTCCTCATTAGCCAATCCCCTGGATGAGTGGGCTTGTCGGGGTGTGGGAGTGGACTTCAGCTGACCTGATGACTTATTTGAAATATTTTTTTTTTTTTTTTATTTAGTTGTTTAACCAGGTATAGCACACTAAGCTGAAAGCTTTTTTACAGGAGCGACCTGGGAGCACAAGGAGGTTAAGTGACTTGCTCTGGGTCACACAGTATGCAAGTGGAAGCCAGGGAATTCAAACCCAGGTCTGGTCTGCTGGATGTCACCAGATTTGCAGCTCAGAGCCTTAGACCACTGCGCTATACTGTATTTCTACTCTTACTGTCACCAGCTGAGCATGGAGCTCTGCCAAGGTCCTGCAGATGGGGCAGTGCCCCCTCCTCCAGATCATATTCCCAGAGAAGAGTGCCCCACAGCCGTTACAATTAACTGTCTCCCCTCTGTACCCCATCCCTACACAGACCTATGAATGAGGGCATATCTAGTTGATTAGAATATATACTATAGCTATCAATTTCACATTTTGCAACATAAGACAGTCAACGTGGCCTATAATATTAAAGAGCTAAGGTGAACGGAACAGCCCCTGCACCTGATATACAGGTGCCTTACCTCGTGGGACTGCTTGTAATGTGGAGCTTGCAGAAAATAATCCATTCAGTAAAAACTGGTAACACTCATAAAATTAGGAAAAATAGGTCCCAAGGACTGGTGTCTGGTGCCGCCCTTGCTCCGCCCCCCATGCTCTGCCACGCTATGACGTGATGCTAGGGAGTGCTCGGGGACGCTCTTCATTATAGTCTATGGGCGACACCTTTCCGATCATTTTTATTATATTATGGCTATTTGGTGATAAAATGTGGGCACTGGTCAACTAACAAGGGCCTCGTTAGTGGGCGGCACCAGACACCAGGAAGTCCTTGGGACCCGGTTTTTCTAATTTTATGAGCGTTACCAGTTTTTAGCAAACGGATTATTTTCAGCAAGCTCCGTGTTACAAGCAGTGGCCAAGGCTGGTAAGTCTCTTTAAACAAAAAAGCAGCAACTTCAGCAGTTACAGTATAAAACAGATGACTTAATTAAACTAGTGATGCTTACTCAGATAGGGCATAGCCAAAAGCATCAGCTTACCACAAAAACAGATAACTAATTAAATGAGACTACAAAACAGATGTCATTAAAACCAATTATGCACCAATTATTAGACTAATTAAAACAGATGACTTAATTAAACTGGTAGTACCCACTCAGATAGAGTGTAGCAGTAAGCAACAGCTTTAGCCCAAAACAGATTACTATTACAGTTTATTAGGGCACACCGTTCCTTCATAACATCCATGTCTCTAGCAGTCAGTTTCTTTTGGCACTTCTGCCATACTTGGTCTCATCCCTTCCAAGGGAGAGGGTTTTTCAGCATGTCATTTTTTTTTTGTTCGTTTCATCTGTTTATCCCCCTGCCTGCCCAAGCCAACTTCTCCTTCAGGCGGCCAAGCCTCTGCTGCTACGGTTCCCCCGTCAGTAGTCCGCTGCTCCCTTGGGATGCGGCCAGCCCCTCAACCAACCCAATGTATCCCTTCATTAGGGGGCTCCCCTCCTGTGGTCAGGAACAGGAGGGGAGGGGAGACTTTCCAAGGCCACAGCCCCTTCTTCAAACCTTGTCGAGGCCGGCAGTGGTGCAGCCTGGGCATTCTGGAGCTATCACGGTAACGGGAGGACAGGCCTCCATTATCCGGATGGCTTGGGTGAAAATTTTTTTTCACAGTTTTTGGATCCTCACTTGGAGGCATTCCACAGCATCCTGGCAGATAGTGCATGTGCGGTGTGGTCACCCACGTCGCAAAGCACAATGCCGAGCTCGGCCATGCCTCTGACCTCTCCGGGAGGAGACACTCTTGAGCCCTCCCTGCTGGCCACCACTTCTGTCATCCCTGGCTTGGGTGCGAACCCATGTCACCAGCATGCCAGACGATCCCTCGTCGCCCAGTGCCACGGGGCCGGCCAGCGTATTTTAATGGAGTCCTTATACTGTTTCAAGCAACCATTTGGTCCTCTGTACACAAGAGGGCCATATTTCCAATCTTTAGGCCACCCACATGGCATTGAGGACAAGAGGGACAATAGCCAGGTACCTCATTAACTAACTAGTCCTTGCCCATAACCTTGAGTGGGTATTTGCTTCAGGGTTTCCTTCCTTTTCAGACCTTCTGCACTAGGAAGCGGAGAAGACTACTTTAGCACTTCAGGTTGCACTAACTCCAGGAGCATTGTGTGGCATTGTAAAATCCCTGTCTGGTTTCCAGGTATCCCTCTAATGAGTATATCTCATTTTGGCTCGACTCTGGGGAGACCATTTGTCTGTGGCTTGCTCATCACCTAAAACCATGCTATTGATACATGCCGTGATACCCGTTCTAGATCTGGGTGTTAACCCACCTGCTCTGACCTCCAGGAATTTATATTTATTTTTTAATTTATAATTTATATTATTCATTTTCACTGTACACTGTAGGGGCAGTAAGGTATTCTTCCTTTTTTTTTTTTTTTTTTTTTTAATTCTCTTTATGCTCATGTGTAGCTGGAGGATGTACCTACTATCGACCAGTCAGTGTTCTGTTCAGTTTCACCTCTTGCTGAGCCATCTCCTGAAGCTTGCTGGGGGCCGGGGAGACAATGGCTTGTCCCTGACAGTGGGGCTCCCACCCGGCTCCAAGGGGGAAGAACTGAGATGCTGATTTGGTCCCAGTTATCTCGCAGAGTGGGCCTGAGGCAGTGTCTTCAAGTGCCCTGGTGTCACTGTGCAACTTGCACAGGGGATTTTCAGCTTGAGGTTCCCCGGTAGACATGGACGCTCAGTGACGTCAGTGCGGGGCACACATACTTCCGCACAGTGCCCTGCAGATGTTCACCATTGTCTCCGCTCCCGGCGATTTGGTCCCATGCTGGTGTTGTACTCCAAGCCTCCGCTGGGAGCTAGCCTTATACCAGGTTCCACCACCACCCCGGCTGTGGAGAGCAGTCCTGCAGATACTCGATACTCCTCCTCTGGCTGGCTCGCTGACATCCCAAGTTTTTCTGAATGAGGATCACCACTGTTGTGAGCGGTACTTCTGCCACTGCACTGGTGGGAAGTTATTCTTTAGGGTTCCCCTGAAAATATGAATCCCTTGTTTCAGTCTTCCCTGTACAAACTTGTGAGCCTGTGAGTGATTCTTTCACCAAAGTCTGCCCGTTCCCCAAATCTAGCGGGGTCCCAGCTGTTTGGTTCTCGGCCTGCATTTGGGTGATATTACTGTAGTTCACATTAGTTACTGTGTTTCTGTTTAGGGTAATTTAGGGTATACTCTTCAGTATTAGCCTTCTTTGCATAATCAGCTTCTGTGTAATCCTATATATCAAGGCTGCTTTTACCACAAATATAACGAGGTATGACTCCCACATTTTTGTTTCTCCTTCCACCCTTGAGAGTACCAGGGAAAATATTTTCATCTTTTCTTCTCCGTTTTACATTCATGAACTTTACTTTTGATGTCTTTCTCCCACTTGGGAACTTGCAGGGCAGTTTTTTGGTTAATAACCTGGGGTCTGGTTTGTAGTTGGCGGTGTTGCATTCTGCATAGTCCTCTTCCCAAATGTGACCAAGTCTGTGGATGCACTGTGATTTCCCACACCAGAAACAGACCATTTTAACAGTTTCCCCACATGTTGGCAACATACTCACAACCGTTTGGTTACTTTCTCCCCGCCCCCATGTCCCTTCACCCCTTCATTTGGTGGATTCGCTACTTGGATTGACCTCTGTAGAAGTCGTTGGATTACAGGGAGTGCTTCCATTGCAGCTTGCCATGGGTTCCCATATGAGTGGGTGCAAAGAGTCATGGGTATTACACCCATTTAATGACGTCGCTACCACCACTGCTCTTATTATAGTAGTAGTGGTGGTACTTTATTATGTTTAATTTAGGGCTTATATGGGGGTCTTCATACATGTAATGATACTTACAGCAACAACCTGTCCAGGTGTAACAAGACTACCTCTTGGTTGCAATAGAAAGGTGATTCCATGTTTGGTAAAAAGTCTGGCAAGTTTGGAGTACCACCAGGTCCTACTGAAGGACCACGGGCAATCGCCCAATTTGCTGACTTGCCATGCCAAACATATCAACTTTGAGAGTAAGGAGAAGCAGTGATACAGTATGCCTGTTAGTGGTCGAATCAAGCTTTAGTGAGAATTGGATAGTATCAAGTCACGATCCCAGGGAGATGCTGTCAGTTTAATTTAAAGCCTTTGCAACCTGAGCATCTAAAGGAAGCATCGCACATGCAGATCTGCTCTCACTGTTTTTTCTACTTCCTCTGATAATAGGGCTTCAGAAGCTTTGAAGGTGCTCAGGCAGGAGTCATTGTCAAATCTAGCTTTTGGAAACCGCTCAAGTGCTGGGACAGTGCTATACAGCCAGTGGTCATTTCTTCAGAGGGAACAGAGAAAGCTGTGTAACATGGGTTAAGCTGGCACATGAAGAGAAGATTCTGGAGGCCGAAAGTTGGCAGACATTGAAAGAGAGTACTATGAAAATGAAAGTGACACTACTCAACCTGATGTCGCTGCATAGATGAGGAGTATATGCACTGAAGTTCATACTGGCTAGAGGGGATCGCCATCTTAGGAATGAAGATAAAGAAAAGTGGTACCAGAATCTCCTCTTAATCTAGCTTGAGACCAGAAACCCTTCTTGCTTGGGGCTGTGCCTAGTGAAATAAAGAAGAGACCAGTTTTAGGTCACTACGTTTTTCTGCATTAGCTTCCAAATCCAATCACTCGTGTGCAAATATGAGATGGCCAGCTTTAGAAGAAGCTGACAAATTATTTTTGCCCAGGTGAAATCCAGACGCTGGACCTTCTGATATTGGGCAGGTACTAAACCTGCTTCTGTGTGGTAGCCAAACTGCTTCTGGGGGCAGGGTGCATTGTACAGCGGACATGGTGAAGTTGGTTAATGTCTCTGTGGCCAGTTTAAACTACTGGAAGGCCACAGTTCTCCTGTAATAAGACACAAAGACTAAATATAAATTGGAATTATGGAACAGCCTTCCTAAGAAGAGATTTGAATTTAGGGGCTGAAACCACAGTACCTGGCAGCTGCCCAGGGGAGGTATTGAGGAATGGTTCAACAGTGTCCTTCTGTGTAAACCAAGCAGGAGGACTTGGAAATTACAGTCTGTATAAGCCTTTTTCTGCTCTTTCCCAGCACTGTTTACCACTTTTGGGATCGTGACAGGAGTTGGAACGTGGAGAATCCCAATGGTGCAAAATGGCCACTCAATAGGAGGGATGGGGACATTTTAAACAAGCACTGGCAAATGCCAGTCATGTTTGCTTGCTTGTATTTGCTATGTAGTGTCGGACTGTGGTATGTGCGGGAGTGTGTGTGTGTGTGTGTGTGTGTGTGTGTGCGCGCGCACACATGGGGGGGCTTGTTGGGCAACACGAAGGGAGCGTCAGCAGTTTGTTGAGAGGAAGATGAAGGGGGGAGGCAGAGAGAAAATGGGAAGTACCACTGAGTGGTTGCTGGAGACAGCTGAGCAATACGAAAAGCACAACAAATGTTCCTAATAGGAACCTTCAAGGCAGTACACAGGAAATGCCATTGTGTGGCTGCAAGAGACAGCTCTGTGGTATGGAAAGCACGACAAACAATCCTAGTAGGAAGCTTCAAGCCATACAGATTGTCACAGTAGCTTCCGCTTTGCACTTTCTAGCTGTGTGATTGGCTAAGTAGATCATAGTGAGTACAGAGAATAGGCGGAGAGTGGGTAGTATTTGGGAGGAGATTGCTGTGCTTAAGCCTGTGCTTGGTGGAGAAGAGCAAGCCCCCAAGAGTCATATCACACGGTGGTAGCAATATGTCCATTTATGCCTTTGGCAAGCAAACCTAATAAGGACACAAAGCAGTTTTATATAGTCCATATAAATTTCTCACCTACGTTTGGAATCGGAGAGGCTTAAATTTATGGTCATCCTCATGTAGCACAAGAGACAAAGCTGTCCTTTAGGGCATGAGTCTGTCTGCTGTTATACTGTAATGGAAACTCTTGCTGTAATTCAGTCCTCCTTGGAGTAATCTGGCTGAGGAGCCCTTTGTGACATAAGATTCATAGCAGATGCATTCTTTTACCAGAGGGTACTTCTACCTGTGTCTCAATAGCTTTGCAAGTTGATTTCTTTCACTCACTTGCAAGTATTATTGATATTTTAAGTGTCTGCTATTGGCTTGGGGGATTGAAACACAAGAGCAGCTCTAACTACAAAAGTGTGACTTCCTTCTATACTTGTCTGCATCCCCTCTCTCAACCAAGAAATACCTGAATGCTAGTTTGTTTTGTTTAAGAATGTTGTTTTAAGTTTCCTTTTTTTTTTTTTTTAAGATTTTCTTACATTTGGTTAGAGCACGGGAAGAGTAATGCTAGCAGCATGCAGCCTATTTGTCTGGGTGGGATTGGAGGGTGAAATTGTTAAACACTGAATTTCACTTCAGGTCAATAATTCCTTTGTGGTTCTGGACAACTTGCAGAAACCAAACTGACAGGTGAACCATAGTTACTCTTAAACCCCTGTAAAGACCACCATTGACATTTGACACTTAGCAATGTCTTCTTTCTGGTTAAAGCTTTATTTTTCTTCAAGAAGAGCTCCAGAACCAGGGGATATGACCTCAGGCTGCAAGGAGGGAGGTTCTCGTTCTCTACCAACACCAGGAAGTTTTTCTTCTCAGAAAAAGTGGTGTACGCTTGAACAGCCTGCCCCAAGAGGTTGTGGGGGTCAACACTGTGGGGGGATTCAAGAATGCATGGGATAGATGCAAGGGAGCCCTGACTACAGAGGGCAACTAGAGTGTCAAAACAGATCTAAAAGAAATGGGCAGACTGGATGGACCTAGCGGTTTCCTTCTGCCGTCAACTTCTATGTTTTGACACACCCGAAAGATATCAGATGCAGAACTTGAGTTCAGTGAAGTGACAGATCTTTGCATTTGGCTGAGATACAAGAGCAAGTAGCATTGCTAGCTGTAGGTAGTTGGAAGGTTTTCTTTGGCAGAGGTTCCGAAAGGTGCACACGCCAGTTCCAGTGTGCCAGATGTGCTAGAAATAGGAAATGAACTGGCCTATTTCCAAAGCAGGGAGTGGCCATTAGTATTGTAGCAGCTCTCTAGGAAAAAACTGTTCCTGCCAAAAGCTAAAACTGTGACAGCTATGGAACTGTGTCAGATTAGCAAACTGTTACATTTTGGTCTCAGAATGAGGTATACCAACCAGCTAATGCATACTCCTTTAATGTAATGAAATTGTGTTATCTCAGTCACGTTGATATTACCAGAGCGACAGGGTAATGGTGCTTTGTCACAAGGAATGTTATGTATTTCCATTTTAAAACTGGTATTAATGTTTGATGAAACCTGAGCAGTTCAGGAGTGTAGCCTACTTTCTCGTCATATGCATTTGTTTCTTTGCTGGCCCTGCTGTTCTGCCGTGGCCAAGTACAAACCTCTGTGGCTATACTTGGCCCAGGGTGGACAGCTGGACCAGCAGACAAAAATATCAGAGCTTATACACCCAGGGAGGCCAGCGGGACCAGCAAACAAAATATCAGAGATTATAAAAATTTTTTACATCCTCTGTAGGCTGTTGAATCTCCCACTGCTGCAGCCCTCTTTTAATGTCAGCTGCAGGGGATTCTGGAATTTGTAGTTACAGAAAATGTCAGTTTCCAAATCAGTAGAATCAGTCTAATATAGTCTACTATACTGCAGTAAACAGTAAGTAAAAAAAAAAAAAAAAAAATGTTTTTGTACACAATGTGCAAATTTAGTTCGGCTCCACTTAGTGCTGAGTGTTTCCCTTTTAGTGTATAGCCTAGATGACTGTTACATGTGACCATTTCCATCAGACAGTGCATTATAACATATCATACTCATAACCTGGATTACAGCTTATTACAGCTTGAACCAAGCTATAAAGAATTTCACAGCTGAGTCTAATACTGAAGCATTTGGGATGTTTTAATAGGAGACTTAACCTACTTGGTGCTTTGCATAGGCCTGGTTAGATTAAGGAATCGAGATAACCACTTGTCCCTTAAATCCTCTAATAAAGGGCACTCAACTAAATAGTGTTTGGACAAAGCCTTACAATTACAACCCCTCTGAGCATTGATTTTTTTTGTTTTGTATTTTAAGATTTTATTGAGACTAGCTGGCGGCACGGTGAAAAGTGGCAGGGCAAAGGGGGCATGGAAGAATGGGGATCTGAACACGCTGGGGGGTAAGCAGCGGCTGGCAGGAGGTGAGGAGAAAGGGGAGGGAGGTTCCAGGGGAGCAGGGAAGGGCAAATACCTTGGCACTAAGGGGAAGTAGAACATCCTTTGGGGGCATTCTAGTATCCAGCAGGTTCAGTCCTTTGGCAGATAGGAGGATGCAGGGCATTCTGGAGAGGTTGGGAGACGGGGATAAAGGAACAGTGGAAGGAGATGCGGGGAAGAGCCTAAATGAGGAAGGGGTTAGGAAGGCACAGGGGGAGAAGAGGGGAGGGAAGGGGCGCAAAGGAAGGAAAGGGGGAGGAGGTGGTACAAGAGGGGATTGGAGGCAGACAAAAGGGAAATGGAAAATAGAGGAGGACAGGTTAGTACAAATAGGAGGACAGAGGTGGAGGAGAGAGATTCGGCAGACAAAGGGACAGAATCTGTAGAAGCAGGGGGACAAGTGGGCAGTTCAGGATGGGGGCAAATAGTGGAACAGAGGGAGGAGAGAGGTTCGCAGACAAAGGGCTTTAATCTATAATGGGAGGGCTGGGGGAGGGGACAAGTGGGCAGTTCAGGACGGGGGGGCAGTTAGGAGAGAAGGGAACAGGAGGACAGGTTTGCCAGGAACAGATTCATCAACTGTGGAGGTGGAGAATGCCATGGTATTCAGAGACTCCATCATCAAGGGGATATACTGGATCAGGAGGGGGCCTACCTACAGGCAGAGGTCAGTCTTTTGTGAACCAGGAATGGAGGTGGGGAGGGTGATGTGAAAAATCAAGGATTGTGCAAGGGTGGTGGGGAAGCCATATCTAATCATTCATTTGGGGACAAATGATCTGGCAGGCAATGAAGTGGAGGCGGTCCAGAGGAGGTTTATGGCACTGGCAAAGGATGCATGGAAGAGGCAAGGTCCTTGGCATTCTCAGAAATTGTGCCAGTACTGCTAGGCAAAAAGGGACTGTGAGTTCAACAAATGGCTCAGGGAATGATGCTGGAGGGAAGGGTTCACCTGCATAGGCGATTGGGGGACACATGGGAGGATGAGGACTTTTATTGGAAGGATAGACTACATCTAAGTGAGAGGGGGGCAAGAGTGCTGAGGACGATCTTCAACGGTATATAGATAAGGTCTTAAAGGAGATGGGGGGGCTATATGATGGAGGGGACTTTCTGCAAATGCCAAGAGTTTGGGGAACAAAGTGGTGGACTTAGAGGCCTTAATGGTGGAGGAGGGCCTGGATATTGTAGCCATAATGGAGACCTGGTGGACTGAGCATCACACATGGGAATTGGGTATCCTGGGGTACAGGCTCTTCAGGAAGGACAGGACTGGCAGAAGCGGGGTGTGTGTACATGGGGTTACATTGTACATGAGGGATGACATTAGGGTGACAGAAGGGCAGGAGTAGAAAGGGTATGCAGAAATCCTATGGGTCATGCTATAAAAATGGACTGAGGCATCAGTAAGGCTGGGGGTTACTTACAGACCTCCTACGCAGGGGGAGGAAGTGGATAGGCAGATGTAGGCGATTTAAAGGATGGCACTAAGGGGGGAGATTCTGCTGGTGGGTGACCTTAACCTCCCAGATGTTGACTGGGATATCCCATCAGCTAGGTCAGCCAGGAGCAGGGAGATCCTAGAGTTCCTCCAGGGAGCTTTTCTGCAACAGCTGGTTAGGGAATCCACTAGGGGTGGCGGCATACTAGATGTAGTCCTCATCAATGGGGATAGTGTGGAAGGAGTTGGAGTGGGGGTCAGCTTATGTGTGAGCGACCATAATACAGTGAGCTTCAAGATTAGGAGTGGGAACGAAGTGAGTCGGACCAACACAGAGGTCCTGAACTTCAGGCGGGTGGATTTTGCCAAAATGAGGGAGATGTTCAGGAAAGAAATGGAGGAGAAGGAGGGATTAGGGGAAGTAGAGGAATTATGGAACTCAATTAAGGGGGGTTACTAAAGGCCACGGAAATCTGCATAAGGATGGTGAGGAAGAATAGAAGGAAGCAACTCTGGTTCACCAGGGAAGTGAGGGGTGCAACTAGAGAAAGAAAAAGGGCATTCAGAGCATACAAGAGGACACAGGGAAAGGAGGACAGGGAGAAGCTGAGGGTGGCAGGGCAGAAAGTTAGGAGGGCAAAAGCTGAACTAGAGGAAAGAATTGCTGGGCAGGCCAAGAGGGGGGATAAAATGTTTTTCCAGTATATAGGGGAGAAGTGGAAGGCAAGGCAGGGGATAGTAAGGGGGAAGGGGACTTTGAAAAGGCAGAGGTGCTAAACAGGTACTTCTGCTTGGTCTTCATGGTGGAAGAGGAAGGACGGGGACCAGTTTTAAGGGAATGGGGAAGGGAAGGCATAGGGGTGGATCCTAGTCCGATCAGTGAGGACAGGGTAAGAGAGGAATTAGGTGGGTTGAGGGTGGACAAGTCTATGGGTCTGGATGCCCTGCATCCTAGGGTACTTCTGAGAACTAAGGCAGGAACTGTCAGCACCTTTAGCGGGGTTGTTTAACTTATCACTGGATACAGGGTGGGTGCAAGGGACTGGAAGAGGGCAGACGTGGTGCCACTCCACAAGGGTGGGAGCAGGGAAGGGGCGAGCAGTTATTGCCTGATCGGCCTCACCTCGGTGGGCAAAGTGATGGAGGCAATATTAAAAGAAAGGGTGGTCAACTACTTGGAGGAAGGTGGCCTACAGGATGTCCATCAGCATGGCTTCACACAAGGGAGATCATGCCTGACGAACCTGATTGAGTTTTTCAATTGGGTGATGAGGGTGGTAGATCGGGGGCAGAAGACGTGGCCTATCTGAACTTTAGGAAGGTCTCCGACACTGTCCCCCACAGAAGGCAGGTAAGTAAACTGAACAGTTTTGGGGTGGGACAGAAGATAACAAGGTGGGTAGAGAACTGGTTGATGGGAAGAAGCCAAAGGGTGGTGGTAAATGGGGTACATGCCAGGGAAGAAGGCGTGACGAGCGGGGTCCCCCAGGGGTTGGTGCTGGGGCCCATTCTGTTCAACATCTATATTAGTGACATAGTGGAGGGGCTACAGAGGAAGGTTTGCCTGTTTGCAGATGACACGGAGATCTGTACTAGGATGGACATCCTGGAAGGGGTGGAGGCTATGAGGGAAGATCTAAGATTGCTAGAGGGGTGGTTGGAAACCTGGCAGCTGAAATTCAGTGCTAAAAAGTGCACAGTAATACACATGGGAAGGAACAACGCACAAGCGAAGTACACACTGAGGGGGGTGTAATTAAGACATCTGAGCAGGAGCGGGATCTGGGGATTATAATTTCAGGTAATCTTAAAGTGGGGACCCAGTGTAGCAAGGCGATGGGCAAAGAGAATAGAATGCTGGTGTGCATAGGAAGGGGTATAATGAGCAGAAGGAGGGAGGTGTTGATGCCACTTTACAAATCCATGGTAAGGCCTCACCTGGAGTACGGGGTCCAGTTCTGGAGACCTTACCTATGCAAGGACATAGATGGGGTTGAAAGGGTTCAGAGAAGGGCCACTAAGATGGTGCATGGGTTGAATGGGAAGCTCTATGAGGAGAGGCTTAGGGAGTTGGATCTGTACCTGCTGGAGACCAGAAGGGAGAGGGGGGACATAATTGAAACGTTTAAGTACGTGAGGGGGATTAATAAGGTTGGGGGAGCTTATTCACGAGGAAGAAGGTGCTAGAACCAGGGCCATGGTCTGAGGTTGGGGGGTTAAGGGTAATGTGAGAGTGCATTACTTCACTGAGAAGGTGGTAGAGCCTGGAACAGTTTGCCAGAGGAGGTAGTGGGGTGGAAACAGTGGAGGGGCTGAAGAGGGCGTGTAACAGATGCAAGGAGTTGAAAGGGGGCAAAGGGGGATCTCTGGACGAGGGGGACAAGTAGGGAGGGGGAGTAAGGGGCAGGGCCCTTTTCTGCCATCACATTTCTATGATTCTGTGATGCAAGAAATATAATAATTCCAACAGTGCTGCATCCCAGACAGCACGTATACATTCAATAGAAATGGAAGGGGGGGACGGACGGACAGACATGTGGAATATCTATATTAAATTAGTAGAGGATAAAGCATCTAAATAGAGTCCAACATAGATGGCATTGACCACCCAACTGGAAGCTCACAGGTATAGCAGGTACGTTCCAGGAACACGGGGAGGCCACTCACTGTTGTCAAACCAAAAAAAAAGCTTGCGGCATAAAAGAGGCATCAGCTGCCAGGATATACTGCGTCCTCCCCTGCCATCTAGTGTGGAACTGCTCCAGTCAGTCATGGATGGAGGCAGTGAGGTGCTTCATCTAGTACATCTCTAGTACTGTTGTATGCCAGTTGTCCACCGAGGAGGGCACTGACTGCATTGAGTCTGGCGATTGCTTTCTTAACTGCAAGTATATATAAGCAAGTGCGCATCTGCTTAAGCGGCATCTCATTGGAGGGATAGGCAGGAGCACCATCGATGCAGAGACAGACTCCCCTACACGAGGCAGCTCCATAAACTGTGGTAACGTCCTGCCCGTGTGATTGTAGCACCAGAGAAGGCCACAAAACGCCAGAATGGTTGGCTGTAGCCTGCTCCAACATCTACCAAATTAGAATAGCAGAAATTCTGCCAGGACCGCTGGGGGTCGGAAGAATCTGTTATGGCATTTTTTTATTATTATTTATTTATTAGCTATTCAGAACTACAATCCTTTGAGTCACAGACTCGTTTTCAAAGGCTCCATGTCAGAGGACAATACAAAGGTAGTATAAATTTAGAACATGTAGTTTAACAGGTAAAATAATACAGAATAAGGGAAAACAATGCAGACATAGTAAAACCATTGCGCCAAGCATTAATACAGGATAAAGATAAATCATAAAAAATTTATACAGAGGCAGATTCTCCCCACTTGGTGGAGGAGGTGACCTTAAGTGCTGGTAGTACTTCATGGAGCCATGTTCCATATGACATTTCTGTACCTATTTCAGAATTCCATTTCACCGGTACAAATCTTATGGAGTCTTCTAGTTAGTCTTGCAGTGCCCTGTAGAAGTTACATATCAAGTGGCCTCAAATTGTGCCTTGGATTGCCCCTGTAAGCAACGTCAAAAGCAGTGGACCTGGATCTGGTAATTTAGTATGCTTAATCGTTTTATGGAGAAGAGAAGTGTGGATCTGCTGGTACCAGACAAATACTCAAAGGGGACTCCTTTAGAGTCCAGAAATTGAAATATATATGTATGACCCAAATGGCTTCAATGAGAGAATATCTGATCTAGTTGGGAGGGTCGGAACTCCTCGTCGGATGCCAACAAAAATAAGACTAAAGACAATTGTGAAAGATGCCACAATTTAAATTGCACCAAAAAAGTACTGGCTGTAAATTTAGTAAAGTCAGCCATATGTGGCCGCATAGATGGAGAGGAGAAAAAAAGAAGGTGGCCTACAACATAATGTAACTGGGTAATAAAATTACCTTTATCAGATTCTTGTTGGAACTGCACAAAAGGAAGAGACGGCAGACAAGTGGTGTCCAGATAAGAAATGTAATTTATTACTGGTAAATAAGAATAATACAGGCTTATAACCAATAGTGTAATCACTGGGAGAGTATCCAGTTTCCTTACCTATAGGTGCAGTCAAGTCTCTCTTAGAAAATATGTGGTGCAAGGGGTCTTAGACCCTGATAATAACCATGACAACAATAAAAGAAGATACATAAAAAGTAAGTAATTGGCTAAAAACAGGTGGTGTCAGTAGCCACCCTAACTAACATAGGAAGTTGCTTAGCTAGCAGAAGATAACTGAACAATGAGGTCTGTGATGCTTCCAAGGTCACTTGCAGTTACAGTTGTGCACAAGCACTAAAGATGGCACTGTTACCTAACTAATGATTATGCAATAAGAATATGATGGAGAACATCTCCCAGTGGTACAATATCTATATTGTGAGAATATAGTGAAGCATAATATGCATTGCAAAAGTACAGTAGAATTCTGATCCTGACACTTGTGCTTATACGATAAGTGTCTGTGCCCTAAGATTAGTACATATACCTACATGCGAGGTGGGGGTACAGTCGGGGTGCTGGTCCATGGACAACAATGCAGATTACTGAGAATGAATTCGAGCTGCTTCTAAGGGGGTTAAGCTGTGGGTGAAGCCAGATATAAACGGTGCACAAGTGGCAGGCCTTAGCATAATAGCTGCTGTCTAAGACTCAAAGAGGGGTGGTAATTCAAGAGCAGGACATCCGTTTTCCAAATATTCGAAGAGAAACCAGCTAATGGACTATAGTGATTCAAGGCAGTCCATGCTGCTGGTATGGACACCTCTGGGTTTATTAGCAATAAAAGGATATCATCTGCATACAATGCAAGCTTGTATGTGGAGCCACCCAGTGGGATGCCCTTGACCTCTGGATGGAGTCTGAGGGCCGTTGACAGGGGTTTGATATACAAGGCAGACAAGAAAGGAGACAAGGGGCACCCCTGTCTGGGGCCTCGTTGAAGCTGTATGGGAGGGGCGTGTGTCATGGGGCACCCCTGTCTGGGGCCTCGTTGAAGCTGTATGGGAGGGGCTTGTGTGCCATTTATCCATACATACACCTACGGGCTGCTGTAAATGTTTTTAAGCCAGGGAAAAAAGGTATCAGGAAAGTCGAAGGCAGACAGGGTGCCCCAG
Organism: Neoceratodus forsteri; assembly: GCA_016271365.2. NCBI lineage: Eukaryota > Metazoa > Chordata > Ceratodontiformes > Ceratodontidae > Neoceratodus > Neoceratodus forsteri. The sequence goes on along the minus strand of CM028129.1, from coordinate 1,712,770,318 downwards.
AAGAATCCCCAGGTCACCTTGTCAGAAGCATTTTTCAACATCAAGACTAAGGAAGGCTGTGGGGATAGATCTCTGAGTCACATATTCCATCATTGTAAGGGTTCTGCATATATTGTCCATGGCTGGACGCTTACGGATAAAACCGGCTTGATTGGGATGCATCAGTGACGGAGGTATTTGATCCAGCCGATGTACTCATATAACCATAAAAAATGTATAATTCACATTTAATATAGATATTGGGCAATAGAAGGATGGACTAGAGGGATCCTTATCTGGTTTAAGTATTGCCAACAGTGTTGGAAGCCTCCCAAGAGGGAGGAGGGGAACTACCATCAGCTACAGCCAGGATTGCCTGAGGTAAATGTGGGAGTAAGTGATCAGAAAAGGTCTTATACCTTTCGACTGGATAGCCATCCGATCTTGGACACTTCTGTGTTTTAGTCGCTGCTAAGGCCCTGTTTAATTCTTCCAGCTCAGTTGGGGCTGCAAGTGAAGATTTCTGAGAATCAGGGAGTGCAGGTTAAAGGGGAACTGTCAGCATTCCCCTGGCAGACACATGGGACCTATAGGTCCTGATTAGGTAAATCATACTGGTGGTAATTTTTTAAAATAAGTTATAAAGCTTTTAATTGTAATTTATCTGGTTGATTCTATGACGCTCCACCCATTACTATTCCAGAGTCCCCCTGTGGCAAGCCCTTTGATGACGCGACTGACAGGCTGAGCCATGGGGGACTCCTATGTAACAATACAGTTGCCAGAAAGTAGCAAAAGATGTACAGCACGTTTGCGCTTCTAGCTGCGATACTGATCGACCTAGGAAAGCCTTTCCTCGGTCAGTCAGTACTGGAGCTAGAAGCGCAAACATACGCTGTATGTCTTTTGCTGTTCATCTCCTATTTCAGCACCTTGTCTTGGTCAGCTATAACCCAGTCCTCCTAGGATAACAGGGGAGGTCCTGCCAATTTAGGCTGGTTCTGTTTAAGTAGGAATGCATTGTGCCAAAGGGCCTCTCATACAGACAGAAGGCAGAGACACATCTTTTGACCTAGACAGGACTCATCAGTCTGTGCCTCTTACTCCTTTTAGGTAACCTTTGCCTCAGTGTTTTTGCAGTGAGGTTCTTTGTCTTTTAGCTTGCTTTCTTATTTTGGACCCACCATGATCCAGACCCATAAGACCAGTTTAGGGCTGGCTCATTTCCCCTGGGATGTGATACAGACGAGGCACACTGATGAGTTCTGTGTAGGATGAAACACGTGTCTGTGTCTTCTGTTTACACCCTTTGTAGATTGTGTGAGAGGCCCTTTGGCACCATGCATTCCTGCTTAAAGCAGAACCAGCCTAAATTTTCATGGTGATATGCATGTACTGGTATATCCCATGATGCTTTGCATTATGGGGGTATGTGTGATTTTGTATTCCTTTGAAACTTGGCTTTGTTGTCAGTGCCTTTTTTGGGTAACCCTTGGAGAGGTGCTTTATCTTTTAGCTTGCTTTCTTATTTTGGGCCCACCATGACCCAAACCTGTAAGACCAACTTAAGGCTGGTTCATTTCCCCTAGGATGTGATACAGACGAGGCACACCGAGTCCTGTGTAGGATGAAAGACATGCCTGTGTCTTCTGTTTGTATCCTTTGTAGATTGTGTGAGAGGCCCTTTGACACCATGCATTCCTGCTTTAAGCAGAACCAGCCTGAATTTTCATAGTGATTTGCACCTATATACTAACATACTAAAATGCCAGCAGAATAGGCCTAACGGTCTTTCGTGTCTGCTCGTTTGGTCAGCCTCCACCCTGGGTGCTGACCTTGCTGCCCCCCTCGCCTCCTCTGGCTTCTCCCTTCCCAGTTCCGGATATTCTTGCTGCATTGGATTTTGCTTCCAGAACCCTTCCCCTGTACCTGTCTCACCCCCTCTTGAACCCTTCCACTGTCTCTGCCCACCAGCCCCTAGGCAGCACATTCCATGGCTCCACCACCCTCTCAATGAAGTAGCACCTCCTCCTTTCTCCCTGAATCTTCCTCCAACTTCCACCCATGCTGCCTAGTGGCCCCCTCCTCCTCCCTTCGAAGCACCCTGACTGTTCCTCCCCTGTTTACCCTCTTCATGTACCTGAAGACCTCTATCATGTCCCCCCGGTCCCTTCTCTCTTCCAATATGTACATATTTAGCTCTTTGAACCTCTCCTCATAGGTCCTGTCCCCCAAGCCCCAAATCATTTTGGTTGCCCTCCTCTGGACCCTCTCCAGGACGGTAATGTCCCTCTTTAAGTGTGGCCTTCAAAACTGCACGCAGTACTCAAGGTGGGCCTCACCAAGCAGTTATACAGAGGGAGTATCACTTCCCTCCTTCTGGAGGTGATCCCCTAGCGATGCATCCCAGCATCCTGTTGGCCTTGGCTGCTGCCCTCCTACAAGTCTCCGAGTTGTTCATCTTGACATCTACCACCACCCCCAGGTCCTTCTCAGCCATCGAGACTTGTAGCATTCCCCCCCCCCCAGGGTGTACATTTGGCCCGGGTTTCTGGCCCCCAGGTGGAGTACCTTGCATTCCCTACATTGATCCTCAGCTTCCACTTTCTAGACCATCTTATATCCCATGATGCTTTGCATTATGGCGGTATATGCGATTCTGTGCTTTCTGCAAGTAGCGTATCCACCTGATACAACAACATATATGACTTTTGCAAAGATAGCATTTACAAATTATTCAATTGTCTCAAGTTTTCCAAACAAATTAAGAACTGACATAACATGTCACACACCCATGAGTAAGCTCAAACCTGGCCCTTTGGGGTAAGAGGCTTCAACAGGAAGTCTGCCACATTCTTAGGAAGCTAATAAATATGGGAGAACAAAAAACTATATACAGTTTGGCTTCCAGTGGAGGGTTAGAAGTAGTACCCACGCTATATGCTGCAAGTGCAGGTACACTGATGGATAGGTAGCACTCGAGCCGGAAGATAAGCCAGGAAGCTGAGTGCCATGGGCCTTCAAGGGAATCATACGGTCCCCAGGTAAGGGGGACATGTAGGACAATACTAGTTCCGAAAAGGGGAAAGAGGTGAGAGTGGGTAAGAGCAAAATGCAACTTCAAACTCCTACATGCCGGCGCCCCCCTCCCCCCAAAAAAAGGAAAGGCTTGTAGATAACAGGAATAGCATGGTGTCCTGCTGACAGGCGGAGGGACCATAGAATAGAAGGCCTCCCCCAGACCGTGGCCCACAGAAAAATTGGAGCAAGAAGGGGAGAGAAAAAGGAAGTAGAAGCGGGGCAGAGATACTGGGAAAGGGAACAACATACCATAGATCAGAAGATGTGTCCCTTGGCCCTTCAGTCGGGAAGGCATGGCCATACACTGTAGCAGGTCCACAGCATCATTGAGGTCTCTCCCCCAAGATTCCCCCACTGAAGTCTTGCACAGCTCTACTCCAGCAGCGGGCCGCGTAATAGAGGCACTCAGAGCTTACTTTCTACATCTACAGATAGGAACAAACTCGCCCTTGAAATAGAAATAAAAATGGCCCTGCAAAACATGACCACTGTTCAGAGATTATTAAATAGTTGGTATAGCATAGCGAAACGGTATACATATTAGAGGATGATGCTAACCATTTTCTGAATTGCACAGCACTGGACTGCTAAATGTTTTTTAATGTTTTTACGCATTCAAAACCAACAAAAAAATAAGCATTTTTAATTTTGCTAATCAGTCTGTGCCGAGTGCAGTGTGTTTACATAGTTGATCAGCACTTTCACATGCAAAACTGCTAATCTTTTTTTTTTGTTTTATTTAAAGCAGCAGTACTACGAAAAAAAAATATTGCCCTTTTTTGACAGTTTATTATTCCTCGTGCCCTGCTAATCATATATATGATGTTATTACTGCCCGTGATGTTATTACTGCCCGTGTATATGTCTTACCACAATTGTTAGTACCTCCTGTTATAAGATGTATCTCCTAAGTTGCCTTGTATGTATTCTGTATTCTCCCGGGTCGTTCCTGAAAATAGGCATACTACTTGTCTAGTGTACCTACCCGATAAACAAAAGCTAAATAAATAAATATACCTGGTACTCTTTCTCGCCAGCATTGTACTATCGCCGAGTAATTTGCTCAGTTATTCTGTGCTTTTGTTTACATTTCTGCCACCCAGCAAGTTACACTGGAACCCCCCTTTGCTGCCAACTGCACATGTGAATGACTTGCAGGGGCTTCGGGAATGGTCAGCAGAGGTTCCCTCTGCTGTTGTCAAAAGACATGAAATGACCCGTAGAAAAAGTGCAGCTGAAAATTAGTCAGCCACCATATTTGTTGTAGCGCTACAACACTTCAAATAAATTGCAAATATCTAAAAAACTAAAGACGACTGGAAAAAAACATTTACAGGTATGGAAACTGGAACTTTGGCCGCATGCTTACAGCTGAGAAACAAAATTTTGATAGGTCACTTCCTGATTTTGTAGTACTGCTGCTTTAATACCCAGTTTCATGCACTTGAACTGAGACTTTAGCACAAAAACAAAATCAAAAAGCCGTGGGTTCTTCTATTTCTACCTGGACATCCACCAGATAGGATTGTAGTTAATCTCTCATTTAAAAGGCAGCATTGTCAACAAAAAGGCAGCAATAGGAATTTCATTCCCTAACTGTTGTTTAGTTTCTGCCAAGACTCCCGATAGAGGATCTGGAGGGGTGGCGGACGACTCTTGCCCCTGCTCAGTAGGAAGTATCAGCAGCAGCAGCTTTCCTGACTTTTGCACATGTCTCTATGAGCTGCGATGTTTAATACTTTGTTTTCAGTAATGAACATTCTCGAAAGTGCTACCTGTCTATGGCATGGATGAGGCTAGGGTACTCTACAACTTGGGATTAAATGACTGGTTGAAAAACTGGTGCACAGCTCAGGGATTTGGCTTCATTGGGAACTGGGGCTCCACCTGGAGGAATGCAGGCCTATACAGGTGTGATGGTCTGCATCTATCCAGGAGGGGAACCAGGATCCTAGGTGATAGGTTTAAATGCTTCATTGGCAAGCATTTAAACTAGCCAAGAGGGGAGGCACTGAAAAGGAGAAGGGAAATCCTAGCCCCCCCCTCCAAAATCAGGGTAGTTAGTGAGGTAAACACCAAGATAGAGCAAACGATAGGGAGAAGGGCAGGGGTAAATGAAGGAAAAGACTAAGGCAGTAAGGACAGGGATGGGGCAAAAAGAAATAAAGCCATAAAAAAATGGAGGGTGATGAGTACCAGTGCCGTAATCTAGGTAAAAAGCTCCCCGAAATGGTTGCCTTGATGGAAGAGAGATGTCTGGATATCGTGGCAGTCACAGAAGCCTGGTACACAGAGAACCATGACTGGGATGTCAACATACCAGGGTACACAATCTACAGGAGGGACAGGGAGGGAAGAAGAGGAGGAGGAGGAGTAGTAGCTCTCTGTGTAAGGGAAGAGATCAAAGCAACAGAACTAAAGGGCAAACAGGAGAGGAAGCACTGTGGGTCACCCTGGAGACTGAAAATTGCACCACAATCCACACAGGGGTTGTATATAGACCCATGGCTTGGCGAGGAAATGGACAAGGAAATGATAGAAGGCATCCTTGGGATGGCAGAAAAAGGGGAGATATTGCTGATGGAGACCTGAATGTGTCAGATGTTAACTGGAGCACCTTTGCTGCAGCCACATCCAAGAGCAGGGCCATTCTCAATGCCCTACAGGGGGCATGCCTCAGACAGCTAGTTTTGGAACCCACTCAGGAGGGAGAAATCTTAGTCCTCATACTCTCAAATGGGGATGGAGAGAGGATTTCCGATCTTGAAGTGGGTAGCCATCTGGGAATAAGTGACCACCAAACAGTGTGGTTCACGATAAACTTAGCTGTAGAGTCAAGTCATACAAAAGTGAAGGTACTGGACTTCAGGAGTGCTGATTTTGTCAAAATGGGAGAGTGCCTCAGAAAAGCACTAGCAAACAGGCAAGAAGGTGGGGTGAAGCAAACATGGGTAAACATCAAAACTGCCATGACAGAGGCAACAAGCCTTTGTGTGAAGCAAATAAATCAAAATGAAAGAAAAAAAACACTATGGTTCTCAAAAGAAGTGAAGGGAAGGTTAGGGAGAAAAAAATAGCATTCAGAAAGTATAAGGAAACACAGAAGGAGCAGAACAGAGAACTGTACCAGTTAAAGCAGAAGGAAGCGGGAAGGCAGTCAGAATAGCAAAGGCCCAAACCGAGGAAAAGATAGCCAACTCAGTTAAGAAGGGGGATAAAACCTTTTATAGGTACATTAGGGAGCAAAGAAAGACTAAGGCAGGGATACTGAGGCTGAATAAAGAGGAAGGTGGTTGGGCAGAGAGCGACAGTGAAAAAGCAGGGATACTGAACGAATACTTCTGCTCAGTATTCACAGTGGAAAAGCAGGGGGAGATCCCTAATCCAGTCAATAGAAGCACTCTGGATGGGGGGTTGATATTAGTCCTTTCACAGAAGAAAGGGTTCTGAAAGAACTCTTAAAACTGAAGGTGGATAAAGCAATGGGGCCTGATGGGATTCACCCCAGAATTCTAAAAGAACTAAGGGAAGAACTAGTAACACCACTGACTACCCTTTTTAATAAATCATGGGAGGATGGTGTGGTACCTGAGGACTGGAGGAGGGCAGATGTGATTCCCTTCACAAAAAGTGGGAGCAAGACCAAGCAGGAAACTACAGACCTGTCAATTTGACCTCAGTGGTAGGGAAAATGATGGAATCACTTCTGAAGGAAAGAATTGTTGAGTACTTAGAGGCCAGTGGAGCACAGGACCCTAGGCAGCATGGATTCACAGCAGGAAGGTCATGTTAGACAAATCTAATTGATTTCTTTGACTGGGTGATCAAAGTAGTAGACCAGGGAGGGGCTGTGGACATGGCATACCTAGACTTTAGCAAGGTATTTGACAAAGTCCCGCACAAACAATTAATAAAGAAATTAGCCAGCCTGGGAGTGGGTCCCAGAGTGGTAGCCTGGGTAAAACACTGGCTGGACAACAGGACGCAGTGAGTAATAGTAAATGGAGTCCACAGTGAAAGAAAGGGGGTTACTAGTGGGGTACCGCAAGGTTCAGTACTGGGGCTGGTCCTTTTTAATGTCTTTATAAGTGACATTGCAGAGGGACTGGAAGGGAAAGTATGTCTCTGCAGATGACACAAAGATCTGCAACAGGGTTGATAACGCAAGGTGGGGTGGAAAGGATGAAAAGGGACTTGGCAAGGTTGGAGGAATGGTCAAATGTATGGCAGCTTAGGTTCAGTGCAAAGAAGTGCAAAGTAATGCACCTGGGAAGCTAAAACCAAGGGGAAGAGTACACAATGGGGGGTGAGATACTGACAACAAAAATGGAAAGGAACCTGGGGGTAGTCATATCAGATGACCTAAAGGTGGGCCAGCAATGTGAGAAGGCAGTAAGGAGGGCTGGGGGATACTGGGATGCATAGGGAGAGGCATCACCAGTAGAAAACGGGAAGTTGTTGGCCCTCTGTACAGACAGTTGGTAAGACCACATCTGGAGTACTGTATATAGTTCTGGAGACCCCATCTCCGCAAAGACATAGACAGGGTGGAGGCTGTCCAGAGGAGGGCAACCAAAGTGGTGCAGGGTCTGTACCAGAAGACATATGAAGAAAGATTAAAGCAGCATAAGATGTATAGCCTTGAGGAAAGGAGAGAGACGGGAGTCATGATAGAAACTTTCAAATATCTCAAGGGAATCAACAAAAGTCCAAGAGGGTAGCATCTTTCAGAAAAAGAGATGTGCAAAAACAAGGGGGGAGGCGGCTTAGAAGTAATGTGAGGAAGTATTTCTTCACAGAGAGGGTTGTAGATGCATGGAACTGCCTTCCTGAGGAGGTTATAGAGTTAAAAACAGTGGGAGAATTCAAGAATGCATGGGACACACATAAGGCAATTCTAGTGGGGGTAGGAGGAAGTAGGCTATTGGTTAACTGGGATCTGCAGCTTATCTGTTAAATAGGGAAATGGGCAGACTAGGTGGACCAAGTGATCCTTATCTGCCATCAAATTCTGCGTTTCTATGTTTTCTCTGTTTCTTTAACTCTATGCCTACCCTATATCCAGGACTGCTATTCTTGTGCTTACTTTTTTTTTGTGCTCCTTCTGGGGCCCGTCCATCAGCGACCCACACAACCCCATTACCCAAACCCCTTACCTCTGTTACTCTACAGCTTACCCCATATGTCAGGGCCTTCAAGGTTCCCAAGCCTCTCTGGATGTTTAGCTTGATAGAAACAGGGTGCCCATTAGGCTGTGTGGGACCTGTGGGGGGTAACTACGTCATCCCTCTCATTCGGGTGGTGTATTTTTCTTGTTCTCCCTGAACTCTTGGGTGCCTTGTGGGCTTTTTTTTTTTTTGGGTGTTGGATCTCCCCGCCCCTCATGGAGGAGCTCAGCCTCCACACCGTCTGTCCTGCAGTCGACCTTCTGGGGCCTGCCTTAGGTGGCGATCCATTCCCAGGCTTGCACCCTCCCTCCCCGATGGAAGTTGGAACAAGGTAAACCTTGGCTTACCACCCAGGGCGGGGCAGTGGGATTGGGGATCCTCCCTGCCCAACGGAATTCACAAGGTTCGGTCATCCAAGAGCCACAGGAAGGAGAAGTGGGACCGACGGCAGAACAGGGGGGTCATATGTGGGGGCTGGCATTTTTTACATGCTAAACGCACGTACAGGAGGCGTGGTGTGCAATGACATGACATTGCCAAAGCGCCAGAGTCCGGCACGCCTCCCCACTATTTCGGCACCAGCAATGACCCTCCCCCAGCCTTCGCCAGAGGTCAGGTGTACACCAGACACTCGCCCACTCTGCCCCCGGAGGAGGGGAGCAGTCTTTCGGATGCTCGATCCTTGTCCCCCTGGCTGGCCCTCTGACTCCCAGAGTCCATTCCTGAACCCGAGGAGGCAACGTCGCAAGCGGAAATCCAACCACTGCGCCAGGGGGCTGGCCTGTGCCTTGTGGGTTTGTTACTACTAATATCAATGAGGCCCTCTCTTGTTTTCCGTTAAAATTTATGCACATTTGGGACAAACATGCCACCTTAAAAAAAGTCCCAAGTAAGAGGGTCTCACCTTCCTTGGATTGCAGTACTTCTGATCTCAGTGATCTTTGTAAGACTCTGGATGCCCCGTGGTTTCGCTTCAGATTGCCACGTTCCAGACCTGACCTGTTAAGCTACAGGAAACTCCAGAATTCTTGTGTAAATGTCATTAGAGCAGCTAACACCCAGCTATTTTGCTACTCACCTCCAAAAATAGTCTCCTGCCAAGCTCTGGAAGGTGATTCATTGCTTTTTTGATCCTCCTTCCCAGTCCATCTCACCTATCTTACTTGTAAATGGTTCCCCTGTCTCTGCTTCCTTCTGATTTGCTTCTCATTTTAACAAATTCTTCACAACTTGTACTCCCCCCCCCCTTCACATCCATTAGCTCCTCCACTTTTATTTATTTATTTTAGTTTTACCTCAGTCTACTCCTTCTCTTCCTTCTTCTGACCTCTGCTTTGACTTCTTTACCATCTCTCCACAGGATATACAAGTGCTGTATCCTCTCTTAACCTTTCCAAATCTCATAGCCCATCTTCTTAACCTTTCCTGCCCCTGCTATGTCACCTGTCTCATCCCCCTAGTTGACCTCAGTTTCCGGTGGGACTAGGAATCATCCTCCCCTCTTGCCAGCCCTTGACCACTTGGGCTTACGTCTGAACCTGGGTTACTGGTGCCATGAGCGATAACACTACCACTGCTCTGACGGGCTGGCCTCTTGCACTTACATTGACTGACACTTGATAGTGGAGAAGCTGCATTGCTGTGCATATTTGCTATTGGCTATGTCGTCAGTTTGCAGTAATACGTTCTGCTGCTGTTTTTATCATGATTCTGGTGCAACGCATTTCTTCTAACAAAACCTGCTTGCAGTCATGGAAATGCAGTCTGAAGCAAAGTGATGAGGTTATCCTGAATGTTGAGCCCTATGTTTTTTTTATAAAATAAATCTTTTCTAGAAGTTGACAGACTCATAAATATTAGCCAAACTGAATTCCCTTTTCGTAGCAACAGAAATCCGTGCCTGACAGGTTGATGTTAGAATATTTTTCATCATGTTATACGGTGTTAAGATCCCAAGCTTGTATGAATCTTCTGTTGAGCATAATTTTATGACATCTTCATAAAATACTAATTCCAGAGAGTACTCTGGAGGTTTAGTAAGGCAGGTCACCGATTATCCAATCGCAAGGTATGTTCACCATAACTCATGAACAGTCTTGTGCTTTAGAGAGAGCATTTCTTTTAAACCTTTTTTAATATATTTGGGATATGTGTGTACCCTCTGTTATTTCCCTACTGTGCTTTTACATTTGTTCGCTTTGAAATAAGGTTGCTATTTTTTTCCCTTTTATAGAGTCCTTACTAATTCTGCCTTTTCCTTTCCTGAAATTTCATCCTATACAAGTTAGGTGAGAATGAAACCTTACAGATAAATGTTTTATTTCCATGACTTGAAGACCTAAAAAGACAATAAATCATTTATCATCATGTAAAAAGAGTTTCTGACATGCTGCAATCTGATTGGCTGCCAACATTCCAAAACTCTCACATTAATCCCTGTTACACTGTTGTGTACAGGCTGATCACCATGGCACATGAATTCTTCCTGTTAGCATTCTATCCTTCTAGCACTACTGAATGACTGAAATGATGCATTCTGATTCTGAACCAGCATTCTTAAGAGTTGGTGGATGCACTATTTTTATTAAAAATCTCTCTGTCAATGAGAAAAACATTCAGAAGGGTACACTTCTACCACTTTACCTTTTGAGAATTTTATTATTATTATTCTAATAGCAGTAAGGTATTACCAGGGGTTAGAGTTACAGTCAATCACCCGCGATGAGTAGTATAGCACTCAGCTGTGCCTTGTGCCTCATTACACCCCTGGGGGGTGATAATAGAATGTTAAGCTAACCAGTAATACCTTATTGCATGGTCCATCACTATTTATCATCACTTTAGGCTGATCACAGATAAGTTCTTAACCAATGGGAGAGGAGCTTGAATTATGCCTGAGGATATCACAATGGCCTCAGCTGCACTCAAGACAGAAGCAAAATCAAACCGAAATGGTTAAATTAAGCCAGACCAGCAGCAGCAGCAGCAGCAGCAGTAGGAGCGCTACCGCTTGCGACGCCAACGACCCGGGTTCAGGACCAGGTCCAAGAATCGGAGGGCTGGCGGGGGGAGGAGAATTGTGCATCTGAGGGACTGATCTCCTCCTCTAGGGGGGAGGGTTGGTCAGCTGCTGTTGCTTGATGGACCCCTAGATGAGGCCGGGGGAACTGACCACTGAACCTTGCAGGACGTGGGGAAGACGTTGCTGTGCTTACCATTATTGCATGCCATACCTTGCGTACAAGAAAATGGAAAATGGGCCGTGCAGTATGCTGCTTGCCTCACCATTGCCTCGTGGCACTCCCCGGACACCGAGCCTCAGGTTCCAATGGGGGAACTGTGTCTCCCCCAACCCCGAAGGCCATGCCCTGGGGAGTAAGCCAGGGAAAAGCACTGGGAGGGTAAGCCCTGGGGAATGGTGGCAGGGCTGGGGCAGAGGTTGGGCGGTTGTTGGCTGGCCAGGGAGAATAAAGTATAAAAAAAAAAAAAAAAAATTACATTGTCATTAAAAGAACTAATTGTAAAGCTCTGTAAGTTAAAATACACTGTGTAAATTAAACACACAAAGGTCTGGGACCTGCCTTCTCACTAATAAAAAATAAATGCATATTCTGAGTCTGGCCAATGTGCATCTCAGATATGTAATTACTGCTCTGTTGTGGAGCCTGGTGACGTCTCTTGAGCAGAAGGTTGCAATACAAGTTTCACTGCAGGGCAACCACTGAACTGATGTCTCACTGGGTTCTGGAGAACATCAGAAATTATAAGGTGGATACTGAGGAAAAAATTTAAACATTAAAACAGGACCTGGGGCGTGGCCAGCAGCCAGACAGAACAGACGCACTTTACAGAAGCTTCTCCAGAATACACCTAAAAAACAAGCTAAACTCGGTAATTTACTCTTTTTTCAAATAAAGGGAACACTGGTGCTGTTATAGAGAGCTAGTGCAAAACTTGGTCAACAGGAATGGGGAAAACTCGCCAGACGGCGCACACTGATTCCAGCAAAGTGAGACAGCAAACAGAAATGCCATGTGGCAGTGGCATACCTGTGGAGGGGAGCAAGGCCTCTGAGCCCTCCAACAATGTGGTTCTTTAGGCTATAAGGGAGCTGGACAGAAAAGTTGACAGTTTGGGTACCCGTTTTACTACACTGGAATCCCGCATGGATATTGTTGCCACAGATGCTAAAATAGCGGTGGATTCGGCCAATACATCGGCAGCTGCTGTAGCGGGGATATTGGCTGAAAATAAGTCTACACGTCTCAGGCTTGAAACCTTAGAAAATAACATGCGCGCGAACAATCTTCAGCTTTTAGGGGTCCCGGAAGCTGCAGAGGGTGAATCACTACAAGATTATGTCCAGAATTTGCTACTGAAGTTGCTTAATTTGGATTTGCATGGGCAACTCATTAAAACCTACCGTCTGAACCCACTTAGGAAATCGGTGACGAAAACTCCTCGTACTGTCATGGTCATAACTGCTGGGACACATATTCGGGACACTGTAATGGATGCAGCCAAAGCTTTGGGCCCACTTAACTTGGAATCGGGTGAGCGTATTTACTTTTTCCCAGATCTAAGTTACTCAATGAGGCAACGCCGGAAAGGTTTTGGTGCTGTACTAGCGAGTCTCCGTGCACTTTGGATCAACCATGCGTTGCAATTACCGGCGAGACTGAGATTATATTATGCCGGTAAGACTTTCATTTTTTCAGACCTGACAGAAGCTGGCAAGAGACTGGAAATGATTAAACTAGATTTTGCTCACTGCCCTAGGTCTACCGATGAGGACGATGATGGAGATTGAAGGGACATGATGACTCTATGTCTTACAAGTACAACAGTCTCTAACTCACTTTTGTGGTGAACAGCTGGACCTTTTATTTGTTTAAAAGAAAGAGGATTTTTCTTTCGTTTGGGTAATCAATAATAGGAGAAGAGATACTCTGAGGGTTTAAAGGTCGAGAAAAAAATTAAAATACATCAGCATTTTACTGAGTTGATCAGCTGGTTTAAATTTAAATCTTGCCAAAGTTGCATAACTTGTTGCTTAAAATTGATCAAAAGGGGCTTTTGCTTAAAATTGATCAAAAGGGGCTCATATGGGCATAAAGAAGATGGGGAGTTACCCATTCTTAAAATGTTTGAAGTCCACATGCTCAAATAATATTGTAACCTGTGATTTAATATTGGGACTAAATAGTACCTTTTGAAAATAAACTTGAATGAGATAAAAATAAGAGGGTGCTTTGTAATAGAGCAGTCAAGTAGGTTTATGTTGAATCAAATTATTGAATGTATATGGACTCATAAAACACAAGTTGTGTTAATGGGTGCTCTGCACCTGGGTGATCACTGAGGGATTATCGTTTTAGTCCATAAACATGCTGCAGTTGGTCTCTTCTTGGATTTAATTTAGATATATACTTAAGAGTAAGAGAATTAAGACCCCGCATTATGATGTAGCTACAGTGATAGTACACAAATCCTGTATTTACATCATTAAAATGATTCTATTTGAGATCACTCTCACTCGAATGTAATGTTCTTTTGTGCTGTACGCAATGGAAAAAATAAAAATAAAGGATAAAAAAAAAAAACAGGACCTGTTACGCATTGAAACATGGGCAATAAATAATAAAATGACTTTTAATATAAACAAATGCTCGGTGATTCATCTAGGAACTAAAAACTCAAACACCAGTTACTTCTTATATGGTAGCAAGATAAAAACAGAAAAAGGTTTAGGAATAACTGTCACAAACCAGTTAACTTACGGAGACCAATGCAGAAAGGTGGCACAAATGGGGAATAACTTTGTCTCGTCAATCAAAAGGTCATTTATAATTAGAAATGAAAACTGCATTATTCCCTCTATGATACCTATGTACGACCATATACTGATTATGCTGTATCCTTCTGTGTCCTGTATCTTGGCAAAGACAAAAAACTTATTGAAAGCATGCAATGGAGACCAACTAAGCTGATCCCGCAGGTCAGAAATTTGTCATATGAGGAGAGGTTGCAGAAGCTTGGCTTGTATGACCTGCAGGTGAGGAGGGATAGAGGGAATTTATTGATGCTGTTTAATATATTAAAAGATCAGGATTTAATGAAGGAGTGCAACATCATCATGTCGAACAAGCCAAAATATTTAAGGTGCCATAACAGGCAACTTTGTATACCAAAACAAATCGTAACAAACGCAAACACTTTTTCGCTGTGTAGGCAACAACACTTCGGAACGCATTACCGCAGCATGTCGTGGATATTGCCAGTGTGAATGAGTTTAAAAAGAAACTGGATGTGCTGTACTTGGGTTTGGAATAGTATTTGCCCCACAAGTATGGGGAAGGTGGTCACGATGGGCTCTTAGCCTACTTCCACCTTTAAATTATTGAGTAATAGCTGAGGCGAAAAAGGCATCAACAAAGTTACCGTAAAAAAAAAACAAAATGATGACCTCCGTCCTTGCGATTAATTCAAAGCAAACTGAAGGAAAAATACATAAGGGAGATTTAAGGAAGTTACCCAGCTGACATGCCCATGTTTCTAGTTATAGTGTAGTTTAAAAAAAAAAATTACAGAAACATTTACATTCCTGTTTAAACAAAAAACAAAAAAAAAGAAGAATGTTTACTAGAGGGAGATATTGTCCGTTTTATCGCTGGCCCTGTAATGCTCTTCTTTTAGCTTAATAATGATTCTGTGTTCATTGCAGAGTATGTGGTGTCATTGTTGCACAAACTTGTAGCATTTCCTGTAAGTTTGTTCTTCATTTTTATGTTCTGTGTTATGTATAGCCTTGGAGAAGGAGATTTTGTTTGTTTTAAATAGTGACTTGAGTCGGTGTGTTAAAGAGAAGCAAGATGATGATATGCCTTTCACTAGCCCAGCACCAGCAACACAGCCTTCCTCCAAGCTGGATCCTGAGTTGCGATGGGAGCTGGGGAGCCCCACCGCCCCAGCAACAGGAGGCAAGCTGTTGGGGATGGAGTAGATGTAAGCCGATGAGAAGCTGGGTGGCGAGGCTGGGGAGGTTGGAATAGAAGTGGCCAACGCCTGTGAAGAAGGGGAGTAAATTGGGGTATTTCCTCCCTGGACACAATCTGTTTACTTGCCTAGTCCTGCTGTGAAGTCATCATATTCTGTTTATGATATCACAGTCTGTCGCAACAGAACAAATTCTGAAATCACAAACAAAGGATTATTTTATTTATTTGAGAAGACTGCAGCTAGGATAACCCCGTGAGATGCAGCATCTTGTTTTCACAGGGGTCCTATGGATGATAGCAGCAGTCACCTGGTTAACATAGTCCAGCAGGAATAGCATGAGCGTCGTTATGCACATTATGATTTCAGGGCAGAACAAGCAGCAGAAACAGATGAAGTTTCAGGGGCAGAGACCTTGTTGTCATGTAAATGTCTTTAGTAATGGAGGGAGTGTCTTTTAAAGTCCCGTTTTTTTGGAATGTTATCTGATCTGAGTCCTGCCCACCCTTTTTTTTGACTATTTTTTATTCTCCTCCTGTGCCCACCAGTTCCCTGCTCCCTCAGGCCTGTGAACATGGCCCCAATTACCAGCCAGACTCCCACCTCTTGCTGCCAGCCAGGGAGACCAATCCAGACTTGCAGCTACATTTCCCGAGTCTGGTTTGTCCCTGCTGGGGGCCCCTTCTGGCTATCATGGATAAAAATGAAACCCAAACTCGACTTCCTCTGCCCTTAGCCAGCTTGACCTGGAGGAGGAGATGGTACTGGTGATTTTGGTTGAAGGGCTCCCTGCGCAGTGGGGGAGGAGGTCTGTTGGTATAGGGGAGGTGACCGCAAGAGCAGCATCCGGAATGCTGGTGCAGCATTTCTGCCTTTTTCTTCCTGCCCTCCCTGGAGCCTGGGCATGCTGTGGCAGGTCTGTGGGAGTTCCCCGTGGCAGGTCTGTGGGGAGTTGCATAATCACCTACGCCCTTGAATCCTCTGTGCTGGACTCTAAATTTTGTAAGGAAACTGGTAAATCCCGTTATGTTTGGTGCCTGTTTCTGTTTAAAATTGTGTTTTTTAGGGGGCGGAGCCAGCCGCCATTGTGCAAAGATGTGAGCTCCACAGGCTTTCCTTCATGGAACTCCCCAAATTGCAAATAACACAGCATTTTGTTGTTTTTATTTATACTAAAGTGTGCAAATAGCGAATGGTGCAGTGGTTAAATTGTATGAGTCTGGTGAAATAGTGCAACTGAGACCCTCAAAGAAAGGGACAGCAGACGGCAGGGCCCAGTGGCACAGGGCAGACTGGGAATCAGGGAATACAGTTGGACCCGGATCCCACACTGTTGGACGTGCTGCGAGCTGCATCAGTTCTGGAGGCTAGGGTGATTGCACTCGATAATAAGTTGCAGGACTTTAATTTTCGAATTGCTGCCTGTGAAATGCAGTCGCAGCAGGCAAAAGAGGTGGCAGGAGCAACATTGCAAGCTGCGGCCATGTTAGTTGTGCTTGTGAAAGAAAAAAAGAGCCTGCAGTTCCGGTTAGAGGCTCTGGAAAATTGGACCAGGACCTCTAATATTCATCTTCGAGGCCTTCCGGAAGCATCAGAGGGAGACGGTCCTGCTACTTATACTGGATACTGGGGTGGGGTTATGAGGGATATGAGGAAGTACTGTTTCACTGAACAGGTGGTATACGCCTGAAACAGACTGTCAGCAGAAGGGATGGAGGCAAAAACATGCTTGGAATAGACATACAGGAATATCAGTAAATAGGCAGGGAGGGATAGGGTTGCTGGAGTCCAGTTAGTCTGCGGATATGGTTAAGGCAGGGAACATCTGGGCAGATTGGGTGAGCCAAGCAGTCCTTTTCTGTGGACAGATTCTGTGTTTTTACGACACTGTCTGAGTGGCAAGCTCCATCTTGATCTGGCTCCGCGTACATGTAGATAGAGCCTACCAGATAACTGCTAGAAAAAAGCGTGAGGGTGATGTGGCAGCAAGGACGCCATTTCTCACAGCAGGGCCAGATGAGAGGTACCAGGTGATGGATGCTGCCCCAAGGATGGTGTAGCTGACATCCGAGGACGGTATCAAGATCTCCCTTTTCCCAGACCTGAGTTTTGCAACCAGGGAACACAGGAGGGCCTTTGATGCATTGTGGCCCACTCTGCAGTCCCTAAGCGTGACGCATGCACTTCAGTATCTTTACCTGGTTAAAGGTTATTTACTTGGGCAACATGATCTTGATTCAAGATTAAGGAAGCTGGGACATTAGTGAATTAGATAAAACCAGACGTTGGGACCCAAGAGGCAGTGCCAGAATCCGATGAGGATCAGTAACCGGCCTTGTGAACTGATACCTTGTGACTGTAAGTTGGGGTGGGGGAGTGAAGACGACACCAGAATGGGACAGGAGGTAAAGCGGTGGCACTAATTGAGGAGAGCTATATGCACGCGCTCGGTATATCCTATCTGCCCTATTTAACAACTAGACTTTATTCCCCAAAAATGTTGCATTTCAGTTTTGAGTACAGTGGCGCTGACTGCATGCCCAAAGAGTCCCCCCGCTCTTGGTGGCTTTTGTCACAGGACTACAGCGAATCGCCCTGTCCTGATGTCTGCCTAGTTCAAAAGTCCCCTGCTGAGGGTTTATGATGGCCTTTGACTGCAAATTATATTCTTTAAATGTTTTACTAGGGGAACTTGGTTTAATATTCCTTTAAGGCAGTGCTTGGAGTATTGTTAGCTATGCCAGTTTGAATTCAAATACAGTGGCACCATTTGTAAAAGTTCACTTTAACCATTAGGTTAAGTTAATGCACAAATGTGCTTAAGTTTTTTATCATACTAGCCACTCATGTTTGGGTGGAATTGTTTCTGGGAATTGTATGGAAGGATATGGAGTAACGCTTATGTTTGTGTTGATTCAGTTATGATGTGTGATTGGGACTTTTAAACTTCGTATAGTAAGCCCCTAGACACTGTAATGGACTTTTTGATGTGCAAGTGATCCCCCTCGGTAATGCCACTGTGTGGTTAGTGTTTATGCCTTATGGGGGGTAAAATACATAACTTTTCCTATATCCCTTCACATGAAGATGTAACCTGGGCAATTTCTGTAATGGCTCCCAATGCAAGGATTACCGATAAGCTATATAGTTGTATATGGATTGCCACATTTATGTGTTTTATACTCTGGTCTTTAATAAAAAGAATTGATAAAAAAAAGTTTTTTTTTTTGTTTTTTTTTTTACTGTTAGTACAGTTTCTCTGAGATATTAAATAGAAGTCTGAAAATCAGTAGGCCATCTGCTGTATGTTTATTAATCCCAGTATACAATTGGTAATAATCCATGCATAAATTAAAATTCTGTGACCAGTAGTATAACTGTTCTATATATTATAATTATCCTGTGCTGTGTTTCCATTGACATTAGTGGAACAGAGCCTTTTTTGAAAAGGTTTCAGAAAGTAACTTGAGCGGCTGATAAATTAGACTTCCCTGTGAAACTGCAGAATAGGCCTATTTTGTTCAGTAGCTAGGTTTCACGGGTGCTTTAGATAACAATGTCAGGCAGGAATAATTTAATAACTATTTTTGCAATTAGGTGAGTGAAATCAATTTTCGGTGAATAAAAAGTACTTCACACCCTGAAGCAAGCGGTCTGTCTTTTTAGTAGTGTGGTATCGTCAAACTATGCAGGCTATTATTCCTCTTGCCTGGCAGAGCATTGGCTTTAATAATCTTTGAACGTACAAGAAACCAAGGAAAATGTAAAGCGGTTGCAGGTGTATGTAACCATAACCTCATGGTAGTTAACATGAGACATGTAAACATATCAGTAGCTTACAGTGTGCTTTTGATAGTGCTAATGCCTGGAAACCTTGTAGTTATTTTAGTACCGCAAGTACGCTGTAGAACTTTATAGCCGTTACCATAATTAGTGCATGCCAGAGTCTAATAGTGTTCGCCTCAAAAACGGCTGCAAATGGCAGTAAAACTTGGTAGCATCTAAAAAAAGGAAGAGAAGAGAAAAAAAAAAAAAAATTGTTTAAAGAGAGGCTCCGGTCCTCACCGTTGGATTAAGCAGAATTCTGACAGACAACATCCCATTCATTTTTTTTTTTTTATTTGAAGCCCTCCCATTATTCATTACTAAGGATATCTGAGAAAACTGCATTCTCTCGGTCAGCCCAGTGACGTGGTGGGCTGAGGCATGGGTTGCCTTACTGCTTGCCACACTAGCAACCCGAGTTCAGAAATGGGCTAGGGTCACTCTGGGGGTGACCAGCAGAAGGAAGACTGAGCATCCATTGAATGCTCTTGTCCTTCGGGAAGAGGGTGTGGGGTGCGCACTGCTGCTTGGTCACCACCTAGCAGAGGCTGGGCGGCGTGGCAGTGGTTACCCTCCTGGATGACCAGGTGTGGCGCTGAGGTGTACTGCGTCTTCACACAGTGTCTGTGCGCCATGGCATGCATGCCAGTCCAGCTGGAGAGCATCTGGAGAAGAAACCTTCAGTGGCAGAACAACCGTGGCAGACACGCAGGCTCTGCACCACCTACTGAGGTGCACACCCACTCGTGGTGCAAGACGATGGAGGAAAGTCCTGAGTAAGGTGGGTAATGGGGCTGAGGGTCACTGCCAGAAGGGAGCACCGGAGAGGAACTGGAGGGCAGATTCTTGTCCATTAGATTTCAAATGCAGCATAGATGGAGTCTAGAACTGCGAAGTCGTAGTTTCCTGTGTGTGACATCAAAGTCAGTTGTGGTGGAAATGACAGCTGTGTTACAATGAGGGCATTATGGACTTCGTTGTAGATGAACTGTAAGGGGCAGCACTCCTCTTTGCATGTTAACTCCCTCAGTAATGGAGTTGCCTTATGGCCCAGTTGGGAGCACGTTACACTCCCTAGCTGGTGATCTGCATTCACTAGTGAACTTGGCAACTGGGTAAGGCGGCCAAGTGGGCTGGGGTAGCGGTTCCACACAGTAGTGCTCTCTGCTGTTGAGGGATGGCGCAATGGTTCCGCCACTACAGCAACCCTAACGGGGGGCTGGGGAACTTGCCTTCTACACAAGGGTATCACGAGGTGGGAGTATCTAGGGAATGGGGAGAAACTCCAGGGAAAAAAAAACTATTTTCCCATGCCGCCTCTGCGACTGCCACTAGTACTCTCAGGCCCCACACTGTGTGGATCCCTACTGGTTCATCAGTGTGGGGAGCAGCAGATGTGGCTGAGATGTTGCGGCACAATGGCCAGAAGAAAGGCAGCGGTATGGGAGCAAATAGTTCTATACAATGGGGAAAAAAAACAACCTTTGTAATGAAGAAAGGAATGGCTTGAAATTTAAATTTAGCGTGAATCTACAGTAGTGCAGCTGAGTGCTACCGGTATCAGCTGTGATGGTTGTGCGAATGTTTGGGCCCCTTCTAAGCTGTGTGTTGAATATGATCCATGTCATATCTCTGGAGTTGCCTTGATTTGGCTCCACCTAATTTGAGCATCCTGAGTCTTCTCCCCAGCATGGGTGTTTGGCACAATCTCATGACAGGCAGTTGGGCGTCCCTGCCCTTGGAATGCTTTTTTTAACACTACAGTGTCCCCATGTTGATGAAACTGCACCAACATTTACCTGAAGTCCAAAATGTTTCTGAGAAGACTTCTACCCTGATACCTTAGGAGTGCAGTTGATGCTAGGGTCTTTCCTGTGCTGTGGAACATAATTTACCTTACATTTGATGATTTGGTTTGATACTAGTGTGGTGTTCTTGAATGCAAGTCTGATGCCTTAGCCTTCCATTGTATGGTATTGGCACACAGTTTGCTGTATGTAAACATTACTTTTTGTGTTAACCATTATAAACTTCATGGAAAATTGAGCACGAAATCCCACAATCTTTTTAGAGGTATCTCCTTCATTAGGCCACACCTTTGGTGGGTGGCCTAATGGAGGAGAGTCTCTCCAAGATCTACTGCTATGGCAGGTTCTTGTGTAACTTCTTTTTGATTGATTTACTAGTAATGTAAACAGAATGTAAGAACTGTTACATGCCTGCAGTGCTACAAATTTGTTTTTAATTTCTTCTTTATGCTCCTCACCCGCAGCCGCCCCATCAGTGCTATCTAGCTTCCCGCCCCCATCCGTGCCTTCTTGGTCTCTTACCCCAACGTCCGTTACCTCGGACTTCCCCCTCGAATTTGGAATGGTGGTGTTGCTAGGACAGTGCTAATGTGCACCAAAAGGGCAAAAGTTGCATCCTGCCCAGAAATTATCCCTCTTCCCTCTGCCAGTGGGTCCAAATTGATGCACCTACTCTCTAACAGTAGCTAAAGGAAGGCAACATGTACGGTTCAAAATCTGCCATTGATTATGTTTTGACCCACAAGGTTCCTCCAACATTTTTTTATGCCAGTGGGTCCAGTTCGCCCCATGTTTTGAAGCCCCCAGCGCTGTCACTGGGTTGGCCAAACTCCCTGCAAACAACTTGATTGCTGGAGATGGGCAGGCAGTTGGTGTGTTAGGGCCTAAGAGTGCTGGTGCACTTCACACAGCAGAAGGATTAGCTGCTTGCTGTTACGCCCCTTGATGAAAACTTGGTTGAGTCGAAGCGCTGGGGTGAGTGGCAAGCAGCTGATCTTGCACCAGCTAGTCCTTATGCAAACACATCTGTTTGTAATAAACAAGCATTTGTCTTTGCATCTAAGCTTGCAGTTTCTGGCTGTTTTCACGGTTCTCCACGAGAGCTCAGGATCCTTCTGCTGTGTGTCTTTCTACAGGGTTGACTGTCCTTTTTCTTGCAGACCAACCCAACACTGCTGGTATTGCAGTTCTGTCCTGCTTTGGACTGTTTCCTGGTGTACTACACTCTGCTGCCATGTCCTTTCCCATTTTCTGCCCCCTCCCCCCGTGATGCCATACTGCGCTCGTTGACTGGTACGCGCGCCCACAGGGCGTGGTGATGTCGTGTTGCGCTGAAGGGTGCCTCCCCCTCCCTTATGTGATGTCTTGAATGTACCCCCACCCGGGATAAGCCAGGTGGTGGTCGCGCAGTGGGAGAGGCTGCCCTCCTTAAGGAGGCAAGCATCACTGAGATGATCAACATCTTCCCCAGCCGAGCCACCGATGACTTGGGATCATTCCCGAACAGGGTCGCAGGCATCGCAAGCGGTAGTGCTACTGCTGTGCTGCTGGACCGGTCTGCATATGTTAGAAAATTAAAATGAGCCATTTATTTTTGTAATAATTATTTTACTTTAAAAACATTGTCAGGAGGTTTAAAATAGCAACAACGTACTCTGTATTGGACCTTATGTGTGAAATAATCCCCGTGAGAGGGTAAGTGCTACCAGGCATTATTTCCCACATAAGGCCCGCTACATCTGGCCTCATTGGTTAAATTGGCAGTATTTGTTAGTCACCATGTTGTTGTTGTCTTGTTTTTTAATTTCTGTCAAAAACATCAACATACCCATAGACTGTACAAAGCCTCCCATGCCTCACGGGACCTACAATCCTACAGACATCTTAGAAATGAAATAAATGTGCTAAGGCCATTCAGCAATCTAAATCTTCATACTTTAAAGCGCAATTCATGCAGAACCAGAATCCCTTGTTGAAGATGATGAACTCCCTTCTTGGACCCCCCCACACACACACACACACACTAAACAGGCATGCCCGGCCCTTAATATAGACAGGAGCACCGTCCTGGATCCTGCTTCCGTGGCTGAGCTCTTCAATAAGTTCTTCATCTCCTGTACCCTCCCCAGCTACCCCCCCCACACACACTTAGCTGAACCATCCTCTCCATCCTCCGCTTCCTCTTCTACCCGCGCATACTGCTGGAAGTATATAATGTACTATCCTCCCTTGGTATGACCAAATCCAGCCCCGACGGTATTCACCCCAAACTACTCCGTATCTTTGCCTCCACTATTGTGGCCCCCTTGACTCGCATACTAAATCTCTGTCTCTGTACACAGCCACTGTCCCAAAAGCCTGCAAATTGGCCAAAATAATTTCTCTGCACAAAGGTGGTGATCCCTCCCTCCTGGGAAATTACAGGCCTATTACTAAATAGTTTTTAAGCTACAAAAATGCAACATAATGGACTTCGACTAGTAAGTCTAGAGATTCACCTGGTCATAATGACTAATGATATGGTTAATGATAAGTAGACCAGGTTTTGATAAAAAGCATAAACATAATTCAGTTTGTGAAGTAATAGTAGTACATTGGTATGTTAATTATTACAGATATAAAAACATCTGTTTTTAAATGAGATGTGTGTTAGATGTTTCTGTTACATTTATATATGGGGATGTTTTTGGTTTATAAGGTTTATGTATTATTTTTATTGAAGGGCTGTGTGTTTGTATTATGATGCATTATATGTATTCTTTTTTGAGGTGCTATCAATTTAATTGTAAGCTTTTTTAAGGGCATGCAGTGTGAGTAGACTATCCTCCTGATGACGCACAGTGTGAAAAACTAGTAGAGGTTTGTTCCCTGTACTGCTGGGCGGCTGTGCAATTCTTATGCACTGATTAAATCTACACAATTGATTATACCTGCGGTGCCTTTGTTACCTTTTTTTCCATTTTGACCATTTCGCAAGGTGTCATGCGTGTGTGGAGCTGAGGATTTTATCTCTAGATAATATAGGGTCAGCAATCAACACATACATATCCATCACATTCTACAAATTAATAACGTGGGATCTGTTAATAAATAACTAAAAGGGGTTACAAGACATTACAAATTCACTCCAAATGCCTGCTGGAATAAATACGTTTTCAAAGCCCCTTTTGAAGACCTCCACCGAGGAGACCCCCTTCCTCAAAGCACCGGGCAGGGAATTCCAAAGGGCTGGGCTTGCCACCTCGAATGCCCGGTCCCGTGAGGTCTTCAACCTTGACCTTGGCACTACCAGTAGGCCCTCTTTTGGCAGAGCAGGCAGACGGATATATAAGGATACAGGAGCTAGCCAGGTACCCTGGGCCCAGTCCATGGAGGACCTTGTAGGTTACAAGACCCAATTTAAAAGAGAAATGCCATATATATATATTTTTTTTATTGGCTGCCATCCGCCCCACACTCTGCTCCAGACCCAACTGCCTGCCTCATTCCTCAGTTGCCGTGTCCCTGCGGATACCCTCTGGCTTACTCCCCAGGGCGGGGCCACGGCACTGAACTGGCCCGTCTGCAGCGGGAGAAGGTGTCGGCAGACCACCGATATTGCCTCCCTGGGTTTCCCCCCAGGGCGGGGATCAGGGTCAGTGATGTCACAGAGCCAGAATTGGTCAGTAAGGAGGCAGGGAACCATAGAGGCCAGGCATCGGTGTGGGCTTCATCCTCGGCAGACAGCAATTTTGTATGTGCTGCCACAGGGGTGGGGACATGCAATGACGTCCAGCGTCTGCCCCGCCCCTCAACATAATGGCGCTGGTTGTCCGCGGATGCCCTGGCCTCTGCCAGGGGTCCGTTGAGTGCCAGGCACTCTACCCATCCTTCCCCCCCCGGAGAAGGAGAGCAGTCCATAGGACACTCAATCCTTCTACCCTGGCCAGCCCTCCGACTCCCTGGGTCCATTCCTGAACGCGGGTCATTGGCATTGCAAGCGGAAATACAACTGCTGTGCCGGCGGGCTGTCCAGAGATGCACCATTTGACCAGCAGCCAGTGCGGATCACGCAGCACTGGAGAAGCGCGGCACGATCTTGGCTGGCCAGTTAGTAGCTGGGCCGCTGTGTTCTGCAGCAGCTGCAAGCATTGTAATGTACCCCCACTGACCCCAAGGTACAAGCACAGCACTGTAAGGCCGGGGCGGTACTTGCCCTACATTGGCACATCTGTACATGTACATGTTTGGGATCATACTTCCGGTATCACCGTGTGGGAGTGGGAAGGATGAGGTGGAAGAGAGCGGGAGGAAGCATTGGCTATTTAGTAATGGCCCTGGCACTCTTTGGCTCCGTGCCATTCCATCGCTGCACCAGATTGTCAATCAATCTTTTTTTTACCAAGTGAAACGCAATTGAGTAAACTCATTTGCAAGGTGGACCTGGACAGGTACACATTATCAGTACAACAGTGTAGGAAAGTACATAATGGAGAAGATATACAATTAATTATTGTTGGAGTACAGCTAAGTACTGTAGAAGTCACCGTCTAATACATAAAATACACATCATTATATACAGTACATGCAGATGCAGTATATACAGTATACCCATGTGAATTTCATGAAGAGGGGTAAAAAAGGGGTTAAGAAGCAGATATATAAAGGAAAAGAAGTAGCGGATTGTGTTTCTCAAGTAGGGATGCCCCCGATGGTCCTCCACAGGGGCAGGCGGTGGAGGCAGATGGTGATGGGTAAGTGGGTGTTGGGGCATAGAGGCAGACAGCTACCACGTTCCCTGATTTGAGGGACAGTCGGTGTGGAAAAGGTAGAAAAACATACATGGTGGGTGGGGGGGGGGTTATTGTTTCACTTAGTTGTATTTTAGAAATGCATTTAAAAAATCTGTTTTTAAAGCTTATTTCTTTACACAGCTGGAAATATTTATTGTAGAGTTCCAGACTATTGAGGTTTTTTTTTTTTCCCCCAGAGGAAACCCAAACTTGTTTTCACACATTGCAGATTCTAAATTACTTCCATGCACATGAAGCCTGTCTGTTTCTCATTTAGCAGATGTACTCCAGTTAAACGGAATGCATTTGCATCTTTTTAGACTGGATTTTTTTTTATACTATTGGGAATTATTTTCAGTGTTTTTTTTTTTTTTAAGCTTCAGTAAGTTAATTATGGGCTAATAATATTTAGAACCACATTAGATCTCCATTTAAAATAATTCTCCTTTTTTTTTGGTGTTTAGTTTTTGTGTTAAATAAGAAGACTTGAAAATGTACATTTGCTTTTTTGGACAGGGAAAAATGGCCATGCTAGGCATCCAGTCTCCTGAGCTCCTGGTTTACTAGACTAGATCTGAACTGTGATCTCATGGGTAGTAGAGCCAGCTCCGTTTTATTTTCCAAGAATCTATGACTGGAAATCATTTTTTGGGATAGGATAGGCATGTATTATGCTCCCGTCTAAGATACTTGCAGCACTGTGCATAATAAAATAAGAGCAAACCCTGCATAACAATAGAAAAGCAAATAAATACATAAAATATTCTTCTGAGTGCTAATCTTGAAGTTAAAGCAGTTGTGGGTCTAATGGTTGAGGTTTTGAGTCTGGCAGTGAAGCAGTTCTGACAAACCACTGCCTGTTGATGTTCTCCGACTGGAATGTGGAGTGAATTTCCTTCTAGGCATTCTAACTGTCAAGGCACTGCTTTTAATAACTTGTCATGATCAGTTTACTAGTTAATACACAACTTTTATGGGTGTTTGGTCTGGATTCAGAAAACGTTGGTCCTCTCAGTGCCCCTCCCCAGTCCCGTCCCATTAACCAAGTCAGTATTTTGTATTGGATTCATGTAGAACTTTAGAATTGGTTCCCTTCTTCTAAGAAAACTGAGAAACATCATATTCAGACATTTTCCCGCATATGTTTTTTTCCCACTTTCTTTATGCCCCTGATCTCTTGTTTACCCAAACTCTCTCTGTCGTGGTCTCATGGTGCAACCTGTTCCTGCCTGCCTGAAGCCTCCATTCTCCGCTCTCTGACGTGGGCCCATCTCCCCTCTGCATCTCCCCATCACCCAAACTCCCCCCCGGCTCCGAGCCACCGGGGCTAGACCACCAACTCCTGGCGCTCTATGTGGAATCTAGTGGCGTGACCAGAGAGTCGGAGGAAGTGCTGGAGGCGGAGATGGAAAGCCTGGCATTGGGCGTGGGGGTCGACCACTGGTCCTTCCATCACCTATCGGGTGCCAGGGTTTTCCTTGTTCTGTCCCTCAATTGGCCCAGCAGTGCAGTGCGCACCAGCACGGTATGTGCGCTCTCCCGCTCGCGACCACAGGAGCGCCGCCAAGGCCAGTCCCCCTTGCAAGGCTCCAGGCTGCTGCTGCACTCCCAGTCTCCACTGGGTGTCACCAGACAGTGAGATCAACATCCCCCCTCCCTCCCAGGAAAGGAGAGCAGTCCTCCAGACACTCAATTCTTTCCTCCGCTGCTGATCCCAGACGACCTTTGTCTGTTCCCAAACCCGGTCGCAGATGTGGCGTCCAGCGCCAGCGGACCAGCTCCAGCATATGTTTTAAACAGTCCATACATTTCCCTTTGTTCATCATTGGGTACATTTACATGTAAACAGGATCGCCGTCCCTAGTCCAATTGTGCCTGATACCTCTGTCCTTTGCTGAAGTTATAATCCTGTTTTGTGAAATCATACTTTGTTTCTGTGGAAATCATTATAATGTCACAAGCACAGGATTATGACTTCAGCAAAGAATTAAACAGCGGGAATAGATCAGCTCTAGGGCAGACGGATTCTGTTTCCATGTAAATATACCCAGTAATGAAGAACTACTGGAAGAGAACTGCTGACAGTATGTAAAGTATAAGCCAAATTCTGTTTAAATATATATATATATATTTTTTTATTTCACCTCTTCCCCCAGTTCTCCCAGTAGTATCACCAGCCCGGTCACCAGCCTTATCGTGGGCTTACAGCTTTCCATCATTTACCCCAGGATCCCGTGTAGCAGTAATGAGAGGCCTGCCATATTGGTTGTGCGTGGGCCTATGCGAGGTGCTGGCACAAATGCAGACCGGGGCTTTTTCCTCCAGCACTTGTTTTTTTAATCTAGGGTGCTGGTATGTAGCAACTCATATGCATGCATGGTTGGTGTTCTGTAGCTGCCACGCTCTCCTTCTGTTCACTTCCACCTAGTCTCCACCAGGTGGCAGTCATGCAGTGCCCCTTCCCCTGATGGGGGAGAGGTGCTGTTAGGAAGCTTTATCTTCTCTCCTCTGGCTGACTCCTGAGCAACACTTGTCTGTTCCCAAATGTGATAGAGTCATCAGTATAGCAAGCTGCAGCACCACCGCTGTGCTACCAAACCAGCTATACATATTATGTTTCCTCAGTAATGGGACACTCATTTTTAAAGTTCCTGAAGAATAAATGGAAATCTCTCAGTCATGTTGCACTTTCCTAGGATGTGTTGTGTTCCGTGCTGGGAGGCACCCTTATCCTACCGGGTTTTTGTGGCTTCACAGTGTACTGAATTGTTGATAATCAGTAAAGTGGCTGCCGTACTTTGGTTTACATAATTTAAGTTTTGTCCTTTTTCTATGTAAATATGTGATTAATACCATTTTATTTCATGTTAAGAAAAATTCAGCCGAGTTAAGCCTATTGACTACTTCAGGCTGTCTGTAGGAGATACAGACTAATTACTGCTTGTTGTACATTGCTGGCCCACCAGTCACACACACACACACACCTATCACCGAAAAGCTTGATGTTTTTCAGTGGTGGGAGGTGGAATTTTTTTTTTTTTTTTCGTAGTTGTTAATGTGGAACTAACTAGCTGGATTCCTTCCATGTAGTCACACTTGTGCAGTTTCATTGAGCATGCACGAAACCCTCAGAATCATTCCCCCCCCCCTTCTGTAGATGTCCTCCTCCTGTTTTCTGCCTTCCTGGTATTCTTCCCCCAGTGCACCATTACACTGTAGGTGCTCCAACCAGTGACATCATTAGTTGAAAGCAGCAACTCGGTGATGTTGATGCTAGTAGTGTTCTTACTTGGACAGCTGCACGGATGAAAACTGAGCATGTTGAGGAACTGCTCTGCTTCCATCTGTACAGCCAGCAGTATCTGTGTCAGAAGTCACTGACTGATTGCAGCTGATGATGTCACTGACTGGAGCACCTGTTTGGCACAGTGGAGGGGCTGTATACAGGAAATACAAAATACCCTTGTAATTCAAAGCAACACGACTTCACCGAAAGAGTGGTAGATGCCTGATATGAACTGCCAGCAGAAGTAGTGAAGGCGGGAACAGTAGGGGCCGCAAGCACACGTAGGTTAGACACTGGGGAATACTAATGAACTGGGAGGAGGGAGGGTCAGTGGAGATTTTTTAGGATTCATAAAGGCAGACAAGGCAGGGACCGTGTGGGCAGCCAGCATGGGCCAAGCAGTCCTCTTCTGCCAACAAATTTTACGTTTGCGCTTTCTTAGGATGTATCAGTGTGCCTCCTCTGTATCTCAACCTGGGGTAAAGATGAATCGACCTTTATGACGGTCTTGCGGGTTTGGGTCATGGTGAGCCCAACATAGGAAAGTCATCTAAAATAATGTAAAAGACAAAGAACCTCATCGCAGAAGCACCGAGACCAGGGTTATCCTGAAAGGGCTCTGTCAACAAAGCCTGGTTTCAAAGAAATACAAAATCACACATACCTCAAGTAAAGCAAAGCACCATTGAATGTATATGCAAATCACCGTTCAAGACTATAGAATGGCCTTTCACACACTGTACACACTGGCTGCTGTATAGATGATTGGTTTTCAAGACCAGGGAGATGGAAAACAAAGGAGAGGGAGGGAGAGAGAGAGAGAGATCTACAGAATAAAGATGTCATGATAACACGCCATGCGATATATCATGATAAATCAATAATCATTGTTGTAAAAAAATAAATATGGTGATATCATGTAGCATGATATACTACGGTAAACTGTCTTATATTTGCTGGTCCGATACCCTGTGCCTCTGCAGATGCAACTAAGATATCTGATTCTCTGTAACCCCTAGGCAGCAATATCACTGATGTTACTACTCCTGCCTGTATGTCTGAGCACATGTTAAGGGGCCTGGATTCGGTATTTAGGTGCATTCACCCAGAATAACAGTATTGAGGGTGTCTGTCTAGCTTGTTGTAGCCCTGTGGGAAACTACAACCACCCACTAACCCTCCTAGTGGCTGTATACCCATGGCAGCAGTTAACACACAATTGGTATATAGCAGTAATGATATGCACACACCCTTCACTCTTACCACCAGGGATGGACCTTCAGCAACTTCCCTGGAGACCCCCTGTAAAATAAGGTTAGCAATACAGCTGCATACTTTCGACACTGTAACCCAACTAATACTATGCACACTAGGCAGGTTAAACATGAAAAAAGACAGTCAGGTTTATTTAGGGGTAGTGAACAAGGAAGGGGCGTGAATTTAGTCAAATGATTTGTACTCTGATTTAAATCGGGTTTTTCTGGCATTCACTTTAAGTCCCAAATATACAGCTTGACAACACTGAGTATCCAGGATGGACAGTTGGCTAGCCAAAGGCATTGCTTGGGGGTGGCCGACGTTGCAGCTGATGTTGAGGCAGTTGATGGAAAGAAAGGCAGTTAGCATGCACAACAACAAAATGATTTATTTGTAATCCGAGTTAGTTGGCTAAGTCTCTTGAAAACCCAGAAAGTTAAAGCAATCAGATGGTAACCACAGATGATTTAACTACCCGTTTCAAGGAGCTACCATGAGTGTACTCACGCTACCGGCTTTCTGCAGGATGGCAGACTATGTGGAGACCTCATGGTGTTCAGCGATGAGCATGAGGAAACAGGGCCGACACGACGCACCTCCTCTTCACGGTGTTTCCTTCTAGGTGGTCACAGCCTGTGAATTGTTGCGCAGGGGATGGATCCCCAAAGCCAATATCTCACCGAAACAGTCTCTGGTGCAGGGCAGTCGGTCTGGGCTGGCTTGGCAAAGGCCCAGGCAGGATGAGAAAATTGGCAAAGTTTGCTTGAGTCTTGCTGATGAAGTCTCCAGCTGGCGTAACAGGTTGGGTCATAGGCAAGCAGGTCTCAATTCACGAGAAACACTCAGCACATTCAAATAAAGTAGCACTAACTTTGTACAGCTCAGATACTGTCCAGTTGCTAATACAGTCAACTCACTGAGCAAACCTCTCGATCCAGAATTCGTCTTGCACAGTAGCTGGGCCGGTCACGTCACAAGAGTAAATCTTTGGTCCAAAATGCAAGTGGTACTGATAAACTTTTCTTCTTTCTGCCGCAGTTCCAGGCTTAAATTAGAACAAGTCCGACTTCTATCAGACAGTCCCAGGCAAGAGAAACTTAGCAGGGAGACAAGTTAGGCCTCTTCCTGCCGATTCCCTTATGCTCTGTTCAGGGAGCAGCTGCTTGAAAGCTCAAGCCATTCACATTCCAGACTCCATCTCTAACTGATCCACTATCTCTTGCAATACTGGACATTTCCCTTGGATTCCAGGATTCCGGTTGGCTGTGGAAGCTGTCAGTCACAGTTAGGGCTCCCCCTCCAGGTTAGTTTTGGCACCAACCTAAAAACTACAGTTTTCCTTCCCACGAGATACTTGGACCACAATCCATTTAGGTCACCTGAGTCCTATTGGTCCAATTACTGGAAGTCCTGGACCTAACGTGGTGACTTCTGTTCAGAAAGGTGAGCTGCAAGGAAAGCAGGTTAAACAAACTCCTCTATGTCAAATATAGCAGCATATAAGCAATAAATAAACACAGTTTCTATACAGGCTCCCTCTGCACTAGTATCGACTGCAGAGTGGAGCAAATCAGAGCGGTGGCTGGCTGGTCGCAAGCTCTAAATCACTCTGCCCTGGCTCAGACCATTCACTATACACATATTAGCTGGTCTGTTAAAGGGACAAGTGTGGAGGCACAGCATGGCACTCTCACATAAATGAACAATAGCAAGCAAAGACAGGACGTCAGCCTGGCAGTGGGCATTGGAGGAGCCCAGGAAGACAACAAGGTAAACCCCAAATTTGTGTGTGTGTGTGGGGGTGGGGGGGTTACCTCCATCTTCCCAGTCAGATTTTTACAATTTTCCGACAATGAGAAATGCAACAAATTATCACGATAATTGCTGTATCATGATATTTGTTTCACAAATGTGTGATACTCGAAATTTGATGATATAACATCTCTGCTACAGAAAGAGGATAGGGTAAGCAGATAGTGGTGTTGAGGCACAGGTTAGGAAGCATAGGGAAACCAGGAGCAGCTTCAGAATTTGCAAACAGTGTTTTATTTTTCTCAATAACAGCAAAATAAAAAAATAAAAATTATTTAGTATAATTATTTACAAAGTCAGTACAAACAGAGAAAACCAAGTCCTTCTTCTGAGGGTATCTCTTAATTCCAAGTTTCAGTCTGTCACTCTCCTTGTCTCTCTAGCAGAAGCATTGCTGCTGTTTTTATAAGTCTTTATCTGGGAACTCGTTAAGAGAGACTGCTTCTCACAGAATGTTCTTGTAAGTTTACAGAATGTTCTTGTCAATTTTGTTCCTTGCAGGTGCAGCAAAATAGTACATGATGTCCCAGAACTGACCTTGTTGATAGCTCTGCAAACGGCTTAAAAACTGCATCTCAGGCTAACCCCCTGCGTTCCATACAGCTCCCAGCAATCGCCTCAACAGTACAACCGTATACAGTTTTAAACATAGGGATCTCGGTATCAGAGGTATTTCCACATAAAAATTCAAAAAAAATTTTTTACCCACAGATATGCACGGGGGAATAAAAAACAGAAGTAGCAAGGGAAGGCAGAGAGTTAGCGAGAGAGGGAGAATTGCAAGACTGTCAGAGTGATCAGTTCCTAGGTCTCACAAGAAAATTTGATTGTGCAAACAAACAGAGAAGAGACAGAAAAGGAGAGGCTAGAACAGACCTTTGCGTTTACACTCTTTCTGCATAACAAATGGGGCAGGGCCTTATTCAACCCTATCACAGATAGGTACTGAGAATCCTGCAGTGCTTCCCATCCCCTTTAAGTGACCTTACACTGGGGCCCTCAGTGGTCTAGCAGTAGTATATCACGCTGCCATGCAGGTGACCCAAGCTCAGGAATGGACTTGGGGGGGCACGTAGCAGGGTTTTATTTAACTCTAAAAATTGATTAGCATTTTGCTCATAGAAGTGCTAAAACATTGTAAAAATGCATAGCACTTGCTTCATTGTGTTTAACAAACATAACACTTCTAGAAAACCTATATACTTTGTGTACAGTTAGTATTGTCCCAGGAAAAAAAACTGCTAATCAATTATGTAAAACCGTGCATAGGGGAGAGGCCGTGGGCTGGAGCAGCTACTACACCGTGGTGTGTTCTGCCCTAGGAGGGCTGGTGGTGGGTTCCAGTGCCACAGCAACCCCTGTGAGAGCACCAGGGAGGTTGCTTCCCTTGCAATGTGCTGTGAACGCACAGTGCAGAAATGGCTACAGCTCATGCCATGGGGCAGAGGGAGAAACGTGTGGAGGAAAAAAAAGCAGTCATTGTTAGAATTTCTTTTATTGACTTACGGTTTTGCCCAGAAAAGGCACGCTAAGCTGTGATAGCTTGTTTCCAGGTGTGTCGTGAAGGGTGGCTTACTTCGACCTGTTTTATTGATTGGGGGGGAGGGAATGTTGGCCATGGTACTGGGAAATCCCCCTATTCTTCTGTTGTGACTCAGTATGAACAGAAAAAAATAGATTTTCAGAAATGTTGTGCTCTGTGGAAAGGTTTTGGAATTTGTTACACAAGCCACTGCCAGAATTAGGATTGGTTAATAGCTCTGGGCTTTTGTTGTTTTTTTTTTTTTTCTTTCTATAGCTCATATTTTTATATTTATATTTTTTTTATTTCTGTATACTTCAATTCTGTTTAGTTTTTGATTCTGTGTTGCACTTTTTTATGTTTGCTTGCATGCATGTGTAACCCCCCTGCAAATGGGGGTTCCCAAAAGACTTCCAGGAGCTTGCTTGAATGCTCCAAGCCTGAATGGTGTTTGGCATTTAAGCCATTTATCAGTGAGTGTTTTTAGAACCTCTGGTACTGTCTCTTTAAGAGCTGTCTGCTTGCAGACATAATTAGTTTGTATGGGGACTGTGTGTTTCTTTGATTGAGTACCACTCAAGCTGCTGCTAATTCACTTCATTTTTGCAGTCACTAGGAGTGCAAGGAACCTATCTGAAAGATGTAACTGTTTGCCAGAAATTATTTAGAGTAATAATGAAATTACAGTTTGTCTAACCTGCTTTCTTGCAGTCAGAACTGTGTCTGCTAGTTCCCCATTCTAGTTTTGAACTGCTGAACTGGACCAATCAGTGTGGGGTAGCTAGCTCTAAAATGGTGCCTTGATGAATCAGAACTTGGACTCATAATCTGAGCCAGCCACAAGAGGATTGTATGGGCAGTGACTCTGGGAGATGTAGTTTAGACTTCAGTGCCTTTTGGACCAACAGCAGCAGTCTATTGTGAGTGACAGCCAATCCAGTCAAGAACTGGGAGGAACTCAAAGGAAGTGCCCGGTTTTGTCGGTTGGAGTTTCAGTTGAGCTTGGCAGTGAAGAAGGAAGGAGCCCTATGCGTTTTCAGTGTGCAGTTTTAGTCAAAAAGCGTGTGTAAGGCCAGAGTTCCGGTCTGCAGCTTGTGTAACAGCTTGTTAGGACTGAACTGCCCTGTGAAAAGAATCAAAGGATCTCTGAAGAGTAGAAACCAGGCTCACCTCAGAGAAGACTGGAGGAATTGCTGAAAATTGCACTCGGTCTGTCAGGAACTGAATCTGCTGTGTGTTCTCGGGTATTGTGCAGTAATTGCGATCGGGATACAGATGCAGCCTGCCTGGTATAGTGCTTTCTTTTTATATGGATGTGTGAAGAGGTTTGTGTACCTCAAGTGAGCCCTGCTGACATTGAAGGACCCTATCTTATTTGGAGGTCGTGGAGTACTAATTCAGGGTCGCTTCCTGTTGAATTGCCACATTAAATCCAAATGGAATTACTGTACTGCTGACTGTTTAATTCTCCTTTCTCTGTGTGAAAGGGCCCTACCAGCTGCCACCGGTTTGGACTAGCCACTAGGGCTTGGGTACCCAGGGACAGTAACTGATAGGGATAGGCCTGCACAGAGCCATAGGTAGATTATTAGAGTGATAAGCTAATTAACCTGATTTCCCCTGTCCTTGTTATATCCCCTTAAATAAATCAGAGCTGCTTGTTTCAGCAAAGTTATACTGCCTGAGGTATTTGTCTATGTTAAAGTACTGTACTGTGATTGTTGCACTGTATCTCATTTCACAGGAGGTCCCAGTGCCGGAACCAGACCTGGGGGTAAGTGTATACTGTGAAGGTAATTTGATATATTGTGTGGGCCACTAGTGGGAAGAAAGGGGGGTTGCAGTGTCCCAGAGGGCTGTGACCAAGTTAGTTTAACTATTGCAAACCCTGACCTCTGGGTGGAGGCACCCGCCATTGGATCCAGGCCCCTCAACCTGTTAGTGGCAAATCAGGCAGGGGTAGTAGCCCCTGGGATAGCGCCATCTAGGGGTTACACATGCGCAAGAAACATCTTGTAGCACATTTCAGAAGTGTGTCAGTGTTGTGGCCAGTGCAGGGGACGATTTAGTGGGTGCGTCCCTCAGCCACCAATCAGTGAGCATGCTGGCGATGACAGCAAACTTCAGAGAGAGCCAAAGAGTTGAAACAAATCTGCCACTGCAATCAGGTGCAGTTTCATCATTGCAGCGGCAGATGAGAAGACTCCGGCCATGCGCATCAGTGCACAATAATTCGCATGGCTGGATTTACGAGCAGTTGCTCAGTGTGCCGTTCCTGGTGAAACATTTCAATAAATAGAACATTCACTGCTTCCTTTCCACAATGGCGGCTCTTGCTGCCGGCCGCACACTCCGGCAAAGTTGACATCTGGGGTGCCCAATCCCCATGTCTGCATGTATCCCTTCCCCCCCACCAGCCACATTGTGGAACACTGGGAGCCCACCTCAGTGTGCCCAGACATTTGTTTTATTTTCCCCGACATCAGGATGCCCACTCCCAGTGTCGGACCCCCCCGGTCACTTTCTTTGCCGATTGAGGTGCCAAACCCTGTTGGCATCATGCCCCCAAGCTTGAGAGAGCAAGGTGCCCATCCGTCGGCATCATATCCCCAAAAAAAACTCATGTGGCACACTGGGAGCCCACCCCCAGTGTGTCCCTGGAGTCCTTTTTTTTTTGTGTATGTTAAGCCGTAAAAGAAACAATCCAGCATCTCCTCAGTCCCCCTCCCCACCCCAACCCTCCTCTCCGCACCCGCCTCCTCACCCATACATACCCTTCACCTGTTTATGTCTGCAAGGTGGGGTGAGGTGGAATGGCATAAGCATTATGGCCGATGACCCAAAGGCACACCCCCAACGCCTTGCAGTCTCTGCAGGGTGGGGGTTGGTGTTAGTTCAGTACTTCACTGCAATTCCTATTTTGTATCTTTCTAACTCCTGCAGTACCAATGCCAATGCCACCAAGCAAACCTTTCGGCATTGACAAATGCTCGTTATTGACTTACTTCTGTAGTTGTTTATAGTTTGTTTTCTGATGTTTGTGACTTTTCTGCTTAAAAAACAAAACAAAACAAAAATGTTTTTCATTGATAAGTACCATGAGCTCTTTTACTTCCACCTTGATGGTGAATGACCGCTTAAGCCTGATGCAGGGTATGTACCCAAATTGAGGGTATAGCCCTGCAAGGAAGGCAGCTGGCTGGGAATAAAAAACCTATGTGGGTGGTGGGGAGAAAAAAAAAAGACCTTATGTTAGCACTGTTGAATTGTTCTTTATTTTTGCTTTATCTGTGCTGGTTTGATTATAGTGTTTGTAATACCTTTCTGAAAATGTGGAACTTTATAGAGTTTGGAGGTCTGCAAGACATTACTCTTATGTCTGTGTTGTTGAAGTAATGGATGTGATGGTCAGATTGTAACCCCCCTTTCTGTGGTTACAAAAACATTTCCTCACTACCAGGCAAGCAACTGAGGTACATAAAGAAACAATGAACTGTTCAGAACTACTAATGACTTGCTGTATAAGCCTGCATGATGAGGTACCCATGGAAACCAGCTGTCTTGTGCAGCACATACGCTATATAGCAACAGCAACAAAGTGGGCTCTGTAGTCCTCCTATCCTGTTATGACTTGAAATGTACGAATCCAGCCTGAAAACAAGACAGGACTGTATCGTATAGCCTATGCATTTCCCGTATGATCTGGCAAGCAACCCTGGCTTCCAGAGAAAAAAACATAATTCTGTAAAATTCGCCTATATGGTCCTTTTGTTTTGGAACTTCAGCAAAGCAGGCCAGTGAGGCAATATTAGAGATAAGGACAGTAAACAGATGAGTGATGAAAATAAGTAAACCAGAGTAGAAGGAGCCAAACACATTTAACACTACTATGCATGCCATAATTATATCCCTGCAAAAATATGAAAAACCCATCTTGCCCATGTGATTTCATTATGCTAAATGTCAGTTGGAAGCCTTCCTTGGCTAATGTTTATTGAAATAAAAAGGCAGTATCCTTCCTCGCATGCCGTAAATTTGAGAAAATGTAGTGTAGCATCACTGGCTCAGACCTGGAAATGGAAAACTCGCTCACAGTTGTGAGTATAGCGCTTGGCAGGTGTAGACGTGAATGACAACTTGAAGAGCACTGTAACTAACCGGAGGGTATCAGAAACTGATATTGCAGACGGTGTTGTTACCAGACCATGGCGGCTCCATTCTTGTTCTCCTCTTAGAAGTTAATCTCCATTTGGTAGCAATCCTAAATGCATTGTCTCATGTTTATATATAGATTACGGTTTCAGGTTTTGCCCAAAGCAGAAGCCAGTACTGCTTTTTAGCTTGCAGATGATGAAGTCGTTGAGACATTTAAAAAAAAAAAAAAAAAAAATTGTTTCAGAAATCAGACTTTATGAAAATTGTTTATTTTTACCTGGTTTTAACACCCCAAACACATTTCCTGATGCTTGTCTCAGGAGCAGACGAGACCCCGTTGCCAATCCCCTACATTCACCTGCCAGCATCCTGCCGTGGAAAACACCCAAGGTGAGGTTGGGGTGTAGGGATGTAACGCCAACAACATCCTTGTTGTCATTCTGTGGGCAGTGGAGGCGAGGGACTTGGATGTACTGGGGGTCCATTTTCTATAAGCAACTGGACCATTTTTTGTTTTTTCCATCCTTTCTATCTAGCATGCCGACCTTTGTGTGCCAAAGTCATACATTCAGAATGAGCAGCCGTGTGGGGTAATTCCGCTTCCACCCATCCCTGAGATGTAGCCTGCCTGTAATGCAACCTGTGGTCACTTAAGTGATGCTGTAGTGGCGTGATCATGCAGACTCCCTCCCTGGAGAAGGAGAGCATTGTCTGGAAAGTTCTACCCCCGGCTGTCCACAGCGACCAAGGGTCATTCCTGAACCCCAGTCAGAAACATAGAAACATAGAATTTGACGGCAGATAAGGACCGCTTGGCCCACTCAGTCTGCCCATTTCCCTACCTAATGGATAAGCTGCAGATCCTAGTTAACCAGCAGCCTACTTCTTCCTACCCCCACCCCCTAGAATTGCCTTATGACTGTCCCATGCATGCTTGAATTCTACCACTGTTTTTGACTCCACAGCCTCCTCTGGAAGACCTTTTTATCAATAAGGAAACTAGTTACAGTTCCTGTCTCTTTCTCTCCCCACCCTATTGGTAATTGTCCCCACCACTGTACCCTTTATCTGGCTGAGAGTGCAAGCAGCTACCTTAACCACCAATACCAATGCAGCCCCATGGTTGTCTAGCAGGGGGAGC
Organism: Neoceratodus forsteri; assembly: GCA_016271365.2. Lineage (NCBI taxonomy): Eukaryota > Metazoa > Chordata > Ceratodontiformes > Ceratodontidae > Neoceratodus > Neoceratodus forsteri. The sequence continues at coordinate 1,712,731,516 of CM028129.1, read as the reverse complement.
ACTAATACAAGGGGGGAGCCCACTCTTCCTTCCTTTCCTCAATCCCTCTTCCTCTCTCCCTCTTCTGTCCCTTCCTTCCCTCTCTCACCTTCTCCCATCCTTTCCTAGGCCCTCCCTCCCCTTCTTTCCTTTCGTCGTCCTATTCTCTCTCTTCCTTTCATCCTTCTCTCCCCCTTTGTCTCCTTCCCGCCCTTTCTTCTCCCACTTCCCTTTCTCTCTCCTTCCCCGTCCCTCTCTCTCCATCCTTCCCTGCACCCTCTTTCTCTTCCTCTCTCCCTCCCTCTCCCTCCATCTCTCTCTCTCTCTCTTGCTCTCCCATTCCTTTCCCCCTTACCGCCTTCTCTGGGAGCAGAGTTCCTTCTCTCCACTGCTTGCTGAGCCCCCAGCCAGTGGTGCCCCACCACCTGGCTATTCCTGGTTCCTTTTTTGTTGCACATTTGTTTCTTTCATCAAGCTGTTTACTCCGTACTGCTTTCTTCTCCTGCTATCTGGTTATTGTACTGGGGACCGACCAGTCTCATCTGCTGTTCCCCCACTGTTGGAGGAAGTGGGGGTCCACATGTGAGTCCTGTGAGTTCCAACGGCTGTCATACAGGTGTCCTGAGAGACATGAGATTTTTCTGGCTGTTCTCTCATTGACCTAAGCGCCCTCAGGCCTCTCACACGCACATGCAGTGACTTTCCTGCAGAGGGGACAAGACCCCATAGCCCACTGCAGGGTTGTTGTGGTGGCAGAACCGCAGTGCCCTCCCACCCTGGCTGGTGGCACTGCTGCACAGCAGCACCACCCGAGCTGCCTGACTCAGCTCCTGAGTTTGCTTCTGAAGGCAGGTTACTAGTACGGGTGCGCAAGACGATAACCTGCTGGCCTCTCAAGCAGCACCATGCATCTCTGCTTGAAACCACTGAGGTGCATGAGGGGTGTGCATTCAGTAACCAAAAAAACGTTACAAATGAAGCCCTGGATTATCCCTGGATTAAACAATGGCATAAACTACAACTGGAAAATACCTGTGTTAGGAGTAGTCCTTTCAGGATTTCTGTGAATATTTTTTTGGCTAATATTTATCTCCTGTTTTGGTTATCAACCAGGCCTATGAGGATTTTACTGATTTGGTGCAGTAGTCGTATTGTGGCTGTAGTTGTTCAAATGTTTAATGTGGAATCATTGGCAGCTGGGGAATAATACGATGAAACAGCTACGCAACAGATCATGGGGTACTCTGATCTTTTTTTCCCTGTAAAATAAAAAAAATGGATTAGGGTTGGGACGGAGGCCATGTTTTTGAGGGTATCGGGACCCAAGGACAGGTTGATGGATCTAGCATTAGTTCCAAGTCTTTTGGTAGGAACTAGATTCAGACTGTTGTTTATAGTGAGAGATGAAGGCTGGAACTGTGCTCTGCTAATCAGGTTACAGGATTTTTTTTTCTATCATTTTCATAGTTACACTCTTCTTGACTACACCTAAAGCTGCAAACCCACGAGTGGTCAGTAAATTAACCTAGTATAATCAACACGCTGCTGTGGCTTATTCTGTACATAAACAACAGCTGACGTGAGTTGCCGCATACTGTGGTCTTCACACTGTCTGCATCTGAGTAGTGGTACTTGGGTATCAACTGCAGCTGGGAGTGTTTTTTTTTTTGTAGTAGCTGTGACGTCACTCCTTACCCACCATGCATGGGTCTCAGTCCAGTAGTGATCGACAAGATGCAGTCATTAGACCTCTGGGCTGCAGGCCCTGGGATGATGATACTTGCTGTTGTTTCTTAAGCTTCAAAATGATGGTGCCTCCTCCCAGAGAGTGCCTTGATTTTACCAGGACAGCAGCCAAGATAATAGCCCCTTAGTAAATTATTGGTCCCCAGTAGACCCTCCCTGTAGGACACAAACAAGTAGTATGTAATAACAGAAAAAAAAAACATAGTATGCAATGATTCGTCTGTACTCAAGAAATTGTCAAATGGGGGAATAGGGTTTATTGGGGTAAACCTGGAACAGGGATCTGGTAATATAATCACATGGGTTGCACAAATGCTGTTATTTATGCTGTAAATTAAAACAATGCAAAATCATGGTATGTCTGCATTCCCCACTGACCTTCCACGAGACAGTCCCACAAGTCACTGAGTGAACTGGTACACCAGTATTAGTTAGCCATGGTACCAGGAAGGCCTCCCTTAATACAGTTAGTTGGAGGTGGCACAAAGACTTGATGTATAGTAGGTATACTTAAAGCAGTTACTTAATGAAGAAAGCAAGCAGTTAAACTGCACAACATAAATTGTAATCCTGTGCTGGAGGGTTCCTCTGCAGGTCTGCCTGAGTCATGCCCCTTTCCATACAGCAGCTCCGGGCTTCCAGTGTACCTACAGTCCCTACGTACTTAGTCATATATGCAAATGTTGGCAGAGTATGTGCTTTGATGTTGTACTCACTTTTTTATTAATTTAAAGGAAATGTCTGATGTAAGGCTGCCACTCACACACAGTAGTAGCTGCCCTCATCGGCCATTATTCTAGCCTGGTTTTACTCAATAAAAGCAGCCCGTACCTTAATAATTTCACTCGTAACTTTAACACAGTGGAAGCCCTCTGTCTTTTGAGTGCTGGGTTAGGCCGACACGGCCTATTCAAATAGATGGGGCTTGATTCTTTGATTTAAGCTAAATGATTACTATATTAATGAGGATACCGTCGATTAACATAGCCATGCAAGTCGAGCGGTGTCCTTCGTTAATCGCCAGGTGACCATTTTGAAGCTTAAAACTGAATGAGAAATCAAACCCCATTCATTTGCTCCCTGACCCACATAAGGAGTTACCACAGTGGTGAATGCTATGCTGCTCTTTGCAGGCTTAGGCAGTGCCTCCTTAACTCTAGCTGCTTGATTTCAGCCTGAGTCTGCTCCCAATCACACGTGTCCGGCACAGTTGCACTGTAGGCAGTTTGGTGGCCCCAGTTGTGCCGTTTTTAGCAGTACAGTATCCCAATGTTGATGAAACTGTACCAGAGTTTACCTGAAGTTCAGAACCGTCTCTGAGGAGACTTTTTCCCGGATACCACTGGCACCACTGGCCTTCACTGTTACCGGAGGGGCAGCATTAGATGCCTTGTAGGAGCCTACAGGACTGGGTTGGAAATTGAATCGGGCTAAGGTGCGGTGAAGGAAATCCATCCCAGGATATCTGGTCAAATGCTTTTTGAGCACCTAATCTCAGGACAGCTGTGAGGGTGGAATGCCGGGAGACATGTTCTAAGATGTATAGTGTGCGTTGGATGTTTATTTATTTGATTTATTTCAGTCTAGGATTACAATACCTTTGAGCTGAGGCTCTGTTACAAAGATTCCACGTCAGCGTGTGCAACAGTCATCATTTTTAGTTACAAACATATAGTCATTGACTTACAGACATGTAATAACCAGTACAAAGACTTGAGCTGCGAGCAAGACAAGGGAATGAGGGTGGGGAAGATGGGGGGAGTGAGGGTAGGAGATCGGGGAGGAGGTGCAGGGGTAAGCGGGAGTATGAGAGGTGGTTGGGCCGGGGCAGGAGTGGAGATACGGGGGGGCAGGTGGGCGGGAGACAGTGCAGCCAGGGGGCCTTGTCGAGGGAATATGACAGGTAAGGTGCTAGGGGTACAAAGACTGATTGTAAGTGCTGGGCGCTGGGGCATGTGCATCTGGAACGGTGGAACCATGTTATCCATGGTTTGGCGGTGATGGATGAAACCGGACTGATCGGGGTCTGTTTTGGTTGGGAGGTTGTTGTCTAGCCAGTGAGCAAGGATGCTAATGACAGCCATATAGTCCATGTTAGGAACGGATATGGGGCGATAGGATTCGCAGTTAGTAGGATCCTTCCATGGTTTTAGTACTGCAGAGGTGGTGGTGCATCTCCAAGCGTCCACACATTTTCCTATGATAAAATTTTCTGAAAAAGTTCAACAGTGCTTTAGGTAAAGATTTTTTATTACTTCACAAAATTCTGCCCCATAACTGTCTGGTCTTGGGCTTTTTCCATGCTTAAGGGCTTTATATGGCTGAGTCCGATTCATCTAATGTAATGGGACATAATATAGACTCTTGTTGGTCTGAGGTTCGTATAGGTAGATGAAGAGGGGTGAAAGAATCACAGTATCTTCTGAGGCAGGTATATTGCTGGTGTAAAGAGAGCTATAGAACTGTTGCAAAGCCCCTGTAGTATCTGCGAGGTCTTGTAACATAAATAACCAGAACGTGGGTGCACGAGTTTATTAATCATGGAGACCTTGTGCTTATTTCAGAGGTGGTGTGCCATTCATTTACTCGCTCTGGCACTTCCTACATAGTAAGCCTGGAAGAGCCACATACGGTTCATTTTATTCTGGGCCACCTTTATTAAATCTCCTGGCTAAACAATTGGAAAACAACTGTCCATGGATGCCTTCGTGACATGTGCCGATTGAGGAACTGGAGTTCTTGTAGCAGCCTTCATTTTTTGCTCCCTTTTTTTTTTTTTCAAGAGGCATAAGCAATGATTTCACTGTGTATGATGGTTTCACCCTGTCCCAGAGTGTGGCGGATGTAACAGTAGGGTTTTCAGCAATGACTCGGGTAATCAGGTCCCAGCGCATTCAGATAAAACTCAGAATCCCTCAAAAGGGAGGGATTAAACCTCCAGGACGTAGTACAAGGGTCTGTCAGGTGGTCAGTGATAACGTTACTGGGCATGATCTGATAGGAGAATCAGGGCTATATGTATATCTGGTACCCATTCAGCATGGTCGGTGGAAATGTAAAGATAATTTAGCCTCGAGTAGAAGCCATGTGCATTGGAGTAGAAGCAGGGGTGTAGCTACAAGGGTGCAGTTGCACCCAGGCCTACAAGGTTTGAGGGGCCCAAATCATAATGTTAATATTTATTCAAAACTGGGGGGGGCCCAATAACATACCCTTGCACCCAGGCCCTCTGGGAATTTGCTACGCTACTGAGTAGAAGATGTAATGGCGGTGCCTAGGGTGCTAAAACCACCAGACATTTGTTAGCCCTCCTCCTCTCTCTGCATGTTTCTGTCCTACGATTGAGGGAGGTGGAGTAAGGTTATTAGAGTTTAGAGAGGGCCGGGACAGGAAATTGAGATCGCCACCTATCAGTAATGCTCCGTGCTGATGGAGGAGGATAGTATCTATTCATTTTTATATTATCAGTACATCATTGCCTGGTGGGATATGCAAGCAGCAGACTCCTCAAGTTGTTGACCAGAAACTGTTCGATCGCCATAGCTAATCAGCCCTTTCAATGTGTGTGGGTAGAGGTGATCTGAAAGGGTGAACCCCTTAGAAGGAGAATAATTGTTCCCCTCCATTTGCTGTTTTGGTAGGTCGAATCTACCCCCAAAGCAAAGCCATATTTTAGGAGCCTTTGGTGTTCTGCAGCATTAAGATGGGTCTCCTGCAGGAGTATGAGATTTTTTTTTTTTTTTAGGGCATGAAGGATTTTATAACACTTAACAATGCTGGACAGGCCATTAACATTTTGCGAGATAATGTTAAATGTAGACATCGTGGTAGGGGAGCATTGTGGAGCCCAAGCTGAGCAGCAGCAGATTATACAGCTTCTGCAAGTATGTCAAGAGCACAATAAAATCTTCCTTTTGGACCCCTCAAAGTGAGAATCTGATAATTCCAGGAAACGGAGCAACTAAACTTTGGTCAAGATGGGTAATGCCAAGTGAGATAAAGTGACTGGTGGAGTAGAAAAAGGGAACGGATCTGGTGGAGCAGAGACCCCTGCAGTCTGACACGGATGTATAGGCTGCAGCTGATCGGGGTTCAGGTGAAGCTATGCTGTCTCTGGGTTCGAAGCTCTAAAGACTTAATTCATCCGTGGCTGACCTGGCCCAAAAAGCAGATGGCTCCCGTAGCCAATTGCTGGTTCTTGAGACAGCAGTGGATGGGCTGTCCACCCAGGCAAAGCTGATGCATCCGTAACTGCTGCAGCATTAATGGCCAAAGAGACTTGGTACTTGTGAGCAAGATTAGAATTGCGAGAGAATCAAACCCGCTCTGCAGATATTTGTTTATTTGGCTTACCAGAGGGGTGCAAGGGGGGATTACCCAGTAATGTTCGTCCAGGAGTGGCTGACCAAGAAGCTAGAGCCTGAAGGAGCAGATGGTATTACAATCATCCAAAAAGTGTATCTGATCACCCCGCGAGGAAGGCAGCAGAACTCCAAGGAACCCAGGACATTGTTGGCGGTGATGGTGGGAGTTGGCATCAGGGACCACATCCTACAGCTCGCTCATCGGGCAGATGCCATCATGCAAGGTAATCGCTAAGTATATGTGTTCCCCAACATCAGCTATGCCACAAGGCAACACTGGAAAAAGTTTGATGGGGTTCAGCAGATACTGAGAGACACTGGTGTGACTCACACCATGCTCTACCCTGTGGAGGGGCTGTGGGATAACAGATGGACCCGACACTGAACTTCAAGTTCAACACACAGTCTCTATGTGATGTTTATTCAAAATGCAGCAGATAACATTCAGCAATGGCATATCCCTTCTTCAGGATATCAGTTTGTAGCAACAGATTATGCAAGTCTTTCCTCTACACTTAGCCAGCACCTACTGACTCACTGATCTCTGATCTAACTTTTCAGTTGAGATTTAGCTTCCTCTATGTGGGCCTTGTTTGCTTAGGTGGTAGGGCTCAATAAAAAAAAACAAAAAAAAAAAACAAAGCTAAAGACAAAGAACCTCAGTGCAGGAGCACTGAAACAAGGGTTACCCCAAAGGGCATTGACACTAAGCCAAGTTTCAAAGAAACACAACATCACACATACTTCAATAATGCAAAGCATCATGGGATATATGCAACTCAACATGACATTTCAGACTTGTTCAGTTTACAGCAGTTTACATGCATTTTAAATAGCACAACTAACTTAATTTTTATCGTACAGTTCCCTAGTATTTTTTTTACCTTTATCAAAAACACCTAGTGCCATGGTATTTTCAACATTTACAGGTTTACATACTAACATACTAAAGAGCCAGCAGAATAGGCCAAGTGGTCTGTCTTGTCTGCTCGAAAGCCAGCAACCTAGTGGCTGCTCGCCTTACCACCCCCCTAGCCCCCAAGAGAGTCTTCTTTTTATTCAGATTTCCCTTATACCTGTCCCACCCCTTCTTGAAGCCCTCCACTGTGCCCTCTTCCACCAGCCACCCAGGTAGCGCATTCCATGGCTCCACCCCTCTCAGTGAAAAATGCCTCCCACGCCCCTGTAATTTCCTCCATCTTCCACTCATGACCCCTGGTAGCTCCCCGTTCTTTAACCTAAACAGCTCCTTGATTCCACTCCTGGTTATTCCTTTTACACACTTGAAAACCTCTATCATGTCTCCCCTATCCCTCCTCTCCTCCAGTGAGTAAAGCCCAAGCTCTCTCAGTCTCTCCTCATAAGGTCTTCCCTCCATGCCCTGAATCATCCTGGTCGCTCTCCTCTGAACCCTCTCCAGCAGCACTATGTCCTTCCTCAAATGCGGTCTACAGAACAGTACACAGTACTCAAGCTGCGGCCTGACCAAGGCATTATACAAAGGGAGGATCACCTCCCTCCTTCTGGACGTAATACCCCTGGCGATACAGCCCAGTATCCTGTTTGCTTTGGTTACTGTTCTTCTACAGTTCTCAGAGTTGTTCATTTTGACATCAACCACCACCCCTAAATCCTTTTCTCCCATTGTGGCTTGCAGTGTGACACCCCGGGTGTATACATGGCCCAGGTTTTTTACCCCCAAATGAAGTACCTTACATTTTCCAGCATTAAATTTCAGTCCCTGCCTTCTTGACCACCCCTCCAGGTATGCAGATCCCCCTGGATTGACTCCCTCGCTTCTTCACAATCCACCAGTGCTCCCAGCTTTGAATCATCTGTAAAGAGACTCAACCTATTTTTAACCCCCTCCCTATATCCGAGACATAGGCATTGAACAAGAGTGGCCCCAATGCTGAACCTTGAGGGACCCCAGTGATTACCTTTCTGGGGGAGGAGAGTATCCCACCCACCATTACCCTCTGTAGATGCCCCAAAAGCCAATTATCTACCCAGCTGAGTTCCTGTTCTCCCACCCTCATACACACATAGGTTTCATACACATAAGGTATATACATCAATGTATTTTGTGACATAGTGGAATTGCATACTAAATCCAGCAATGAGGAACACAGCCTATTGTTTTACATCAGCTTGGAGGTGACAACAATAACCTCTCTGTACGAGGACTTGACAGGGAAAAGGAAAATTAAAGGGGCCACTATAGCATAGTCAAGTAAGGGAAGGGGATACCCATAGTTGGCCAACCTTAGGGACTAGAAATTGTAAAGAATAGATTAGGCTAAGAAATAGAACAACTGTTGCAACAGATTTAAGAAAAGGTCAGTTATCAAGAGTGTCGGGAGCTCCCTGTCACATACTTCGCCCGCCTCCAGATTGTATATGTCTTTTCAGATCCTCTGGAAGCTGGTCTGTGGGCCTCTAGAACAGCAGCCACAAACAGCAGCATTTTGGAGGCAGGAGATGAGAACGAGGACACTGGGGACACTTGAACAGGTTTTTAAAATAACCAACAACTAACTTTTACCCCACATTTATGCAGTCAGCCTGTTTCTAGAAGGCTGTTCGCTTCATCTGGTTTGTCATGAGGTGTCTTTGTGCAACACTGATTCTTTTTTTACTGTTTGTAATTAGTTGCTCTTTTCTGTTGCAAATAAATTGAAAATAACAGTAATCCTGAACCGGGTTTTGGTTTGGATTATTATAGCAATTTTTTTTTCATTATAGTCTTTGGTAATCAGGTAAGGCCCACTAGGCACAAGTGCCTGTTTTCAGGGGCAACCTGGGAGCACTGGGTGGTTAAGTGACTTGCTTAGAGTCACACAGCATGTATGTGGAGGTTGTGAGACTCAAACCCAGGTCTGGTTTGCGGGAGGTACCAAGCTTGTTCACAGTTCATTACTCTAACCTCTAGGCTATACTGCCAGCTATGTTTGGAAAGTTATTATGGTTCAAGTATTTTTTCAGTGATTCTCTGCTGGGATTATACATAGTAGAATTATGTATTGAAAAGTTGGATTTCTGATGGTGGGAGATGTGGGAAATGTATAACCTGTAATATTAGGGAAAATGTCTGCTGCTTGAAAGTATTTTTGGTAACCTGCTAACTTTAGTGATTACACATGGTGCCAATAGTCCTAGTTGGAATGTGATTTTTTTTTGGGGGCTTTAATTGCCGAACAGTTAGACTTGTTGAAATAGCCACATTGCTTTTGTTTGCATCATCTTAGCATAAATTGGATTTTCTATGTGTGTCATAGAGGTATTTCTCCAGTGTTGTATCTCCATATAGTGAATGCATGTTCCCTTTAAGACCTTCGTCTTAAAAGGTTGGCACAGATGGTCTGTTCACTATGTGCTGTAATCATTGTCTTGTAAATGGTAAGTAATAAAAATAAAGTTAAAAAAAGTAGCCATCACTGGTTATATCCTGGGGAACTCTAGATAGGATCCCTTCCCCTACCAGTGACCGCGGGCCAGCATATCAACCCTAAGTAAGACGATAACATTTTGCACCTCTCTCTGAGGTTGTATATCTTTATGCATTTGACTGAAGAGCTGCATAAAATCAGATATGGTGTTACTCGCCACCGGCCGAAGGGGATAAAACTGGGGAAGGCCCAAGGTTAAGGGAAATGGCCAAACTGGTGGCAAAAAAAAAGTGGACAACTGGGCCTGGCACCACAAAAAATAGGTCCGGAAGAGGAGTCTGCCAACATGCAGGTCTGTCTGTCTGACTGTGAACTAGGGTAAGAAGCAAATGTCTTCCAAGGCAGGGGGTGGTTGCGAGACCACCTCTCGTAGTAGCAGATGCTACTCGAGAGACCGTCGAAGACCAGTGTGCTTTGGATTCCCTTGGGATTAAACAATTCCTAATGGGGGTCAGGTGAAACTGGGTAAGGAAGATCAAAATAAGTAACCAAAGCAGAATTAGTTTTTTTTGGGGGTAAATAAAAATTTGTCATGCTCAGCAAACGTACCCGCTTGCTCAGTTACCCACTCCCCCAGCAAGCAAAAAATATGTTTTCACATTAGTGTCCATGTGCCCATGTAAAGAATCCAGTAAGAGGGCAGGGGGAGGCAGGACGGGCCCTGTGAGGAACAGACAAATCCGTCCAAAAGTTGTCTGTTAAGTGTCCCCCACCTCCGCATGTGCAGTGGATTGCATCGAGCCAGGTATCTGGGAGTGGCTTGTCTTTACAACCAGGCTTTGTTGGGGAGTCATCTGTGCCCCCCCCCCGCAAGAGTCTTAGTAGTCCTACAAAGATGGAAGGTAGTTCTGTCCTCAAGTTCTTGCTTGGTGTTTGAGGCAGGATGGTGAAGTACCTGCTGGGGGGGGGGGGGCCTGGAGGAGGCCTGTTGAGCCCAAAAACTCCTCATCTGGAGGGGGAGATGGGAGAAATGGGGAGACCACCCCCCACGAGGGTGGAGGGCTCATTCTTAACAGAATGCAAGCTATCTGCCATAAGAGATCAGGGATTAAAACTTGGCCTGAAACTAGTGCTGTTAACATGCTGGAGAGCTGTGTGATAACTGACAGGTTTCCCTTGGTCTTCTGCCACTCTGTCATTTGCCCAGTTGAAGGGAGATGCCCCAGCCCCTAAAAGGGGTAGGTGTAACGTTGCCAGAGTTGGGTAGTTAGCTTTAGGTTAGGGGTGATCAGGACCCTTGGCCCAGCCATCACTTTGACAGTCTGGTGGTCTGGAGCTCCCACCCCCCCCCCTTACCTAGGAATAGCAGGTTTTGCTAGCCATGTCTGACGGTGCCGTAATTGATTGGGTCAGGTCACTGGTAAAAAGAGCCCAGCAGGAAATCTTGAGGATAGAATTGAGCGTTCTCCTCTCCTGAGTGAATGCTCCCCCCCTCCTTTCAAGACTAGACCGTCACCCAAAAGTACAGTACCTGGGTATGCTTGGGGATCCATAGTATAGATGAAGAAAGTAGGTCGGTTCTTCAGGACAGTGTTAAGTGTCTCTCATGGGTTTAAGCTGGGTCAGTAGGGATGCAAGGGTCTCCTGGGTGTGCGGACAGTGTTGACAGTCACTCTCTCTGTGGTCCAGTTGTCTGTCTGCCTGGGCTGAATTGCATGGCAGGCGGCAAACTTGAACTGAGAAGCCCTGGTTTGCAAGGTCCTTGGCTGAATTTTCAGTGGAATTGTATGTTCTCTGGCCCTTCAGGAACTGTACAGTTAGTTCTGCAGGATATGTGGTGCAGAACTTCAGCTTGTTTTGCCTTAATGTGGGAAATAATGGAATGTCTGTCTCAGCTTCACGGTGTGTGAGGCATAATCATTATCCAGAAACACCTTTACTGAACCATTAAAAAAAAACATTTTTTTGCTGCCGTGTTTATTGGAGAATGTGCTCCTTAGTACTGTAGTTGTTAAATCTTAAGTGTGGGGCCATGCTGTTGCCACTCATGGTTTGGGTTTGGCCGCTTTGTGTGTGCGCTGGAATTTCAGAGCGAAGTCGGTAGGGAGTGAGAGCGCCGTATGCAGAAAGGCATCCATAATTTTTGCTATTTCCTGACCTTTGGAGTCCTAAGGGAGCCCGGATATTCTTTCTTTGGGCTCGGATCTCCCGAGTCCTTCTGCCAGGCCACGATCACCTCCTGATTCTTGGCGAGCTGCAACACTTCCATCTTGAAATCAATGAGTCGGGAAGAGGTTGCTGTTGTTTCCTGCTAGACTGCCATTACTCTTGGTCCGAGGGCATCAACATTGAAATGAAGCATGGTAAGCAAAGCCTTGAACTCTACTCTGAAAGCTTTAACCTCCTCAAGAATAGTGCCCATCTTTTTCCCTTTGTTTTTTTTGTTTGGTGATGCGTTCTTTGTGTGCTGGGGCCTGGGCCATGCTGGATGTGCACAATATGGCTGAGTCTGACTGCTCAGTGGCAGATCCGTCAGTATCAGCTGGGAGGATAGTTTATAGATTTTTTGATATCATCATCCCCGGTATTGCTGAGCACTCCTTTGATGATTACAGGTAGTTTAAGTTGAATAAAGCCCTTTTAGATAAGCCTTTTCACTTGCTAGATGGACAAACTCTTGCTTCAGGCTGTCATTTGGTGGATGACATCACTGTAAGTCCTCTAAATAAGTTTAAACATGACTGGGACATTGTAAAGGGCCTCATAGTCCCTATGGGGGAGGGGGCAACATGGGATTGAAAGGGGGGGGTGAAGAAGAGGGAGACAAGACAACCTACCAGTACAGGGGTTGAAATTAGCAGCAGCCCACTAGCCAAATACTGGTAAATTATGTATCAGGTTAGTAAGATTTTCCTTTAACAAGTTCCGCAGACTTGTACTGGAGAAGATAATATTTCAATAAGAACACCAGCTGGGCCAGTGGGAAAGTCTATGGGGCCAGTGGATTTTCCCATTCCCTTGCCCTGCTAGCTAGTGGCTGCAAAACTTAATTTAGACGCCTGCCAGTACAATAGGTTTGTGTGGTGAGGTAGCATACTAAGGGCAGATTTGATGGACATTTGATCCCCTTCTGCCATCAAATTTTGTGTTTCTGTGCCCTTGAGGAAGTCACTTGACTTCCCTTCTTGCTTTTCAGTTGAGCCATCCTTGATAAAATAATAGTACCTAAAGACTAAACAGGAAACCAAGTAGATCAACGGGTAGCATGTTGACTGTCTGGGTTTGGGAGTGAACTCAGGAGCTGGGTTGGGCAGCCTTGGGGACTGGGGTGTTGCAGCAGCGCTCCCAGCTGGGGGAAAGATGGCACTGTCATTCTGTCGCTGACACATCAGCCGCCCTTGCAGTGGGCCTGGGAGCTTGCTTCCTCCCCAGGGGCATCACTGCGTGCAAGACCTTACAGCACCACAAAGCATTGGGGAGGTGGGGGGAGAAAACCAAGGAAATACCTTTGTCTCCTGGCTACCTGTATGATGACCACTGGTACTCTTGGGTGGATCCCCACTGCCTCTGATACTGGGGCGAGTGGCAGATGGGACTGAGAGGTCACCAGCTCAAGGACCTGGGGAAAGACAGAGGCGGCAGTATGGGAATAAGAAGCTCTATGTGTCTGTCTGTCTGTGTAGTGGTTTAGTAGTAATGACTGTAGCTTCTAATTGATCCAAAAGCTGGACCTTGATCAAAGCTCTAATCATGAGACTGGATGGTTCTGGACAACGGGTTCCTAATGGGCTTCTTCCTATACAAGTGTTTAATGAGGACTTAAAAGCAAGTACAACACAGAAGAATTTGAGTGAAGTAATTGCAGAGAGGTTCACAAGGGCATGTGTTAAAAACAGATGAGCTTACTTGCCAGGAAAATTAGGAAGTGGAGGCCAGGCGTGTGGAATGAGGCCACAAGGGGCATAATAATGAAAATTGTAAAGCAAAAAATGAACGGATATAAACTGCATGAGAAGACACAGAACTAGAATCCCTGGATGAGATTTAACAGGGGTGGACATGCCATTGACCACTCACATCTGACTTGGGTTTGTCGCTGTTGGACTAGCCCATCTAATAGAGTCCATGCTGCCCCACAACTGAATCATTAGGCTATAAAACAAAAAAACACAAAGTTGTTCCTCAGGAGTCGCCTCTTCTTATTTTTTAAAAATTTGCTTTTTTTTCGATGACTTTCTTTTGCATGAAAATTTAATTTATCATTGTGTGACAGAAGGAGAACATGGAGTTTGTGACCCTAGTATTTCCCCTGAATAAAAGATGTGTGGTTATTATGGTAGCACCAAGAAGTTTAAGCCTGTGGACGAAACAAAAATGTAAAATATTTTGCTTACAACTCTGGGATTATGCCTAGAAAAAAATCTGTGCGTCAACGTATTAATGTTATCTGGCCTGGTTTTCTGTGTTTGAGGAAATTTGAACAATTAGAACATGATGAAAAAAAGACCATCTTTGGAGGTTGTAAATCTGGACCTAAAGTCGACAAGTTGATTACCCACGAATGCCAGTTTGCATGATGATATTGATCATGACAACTTACACCCTCACCCCCGGAGGTTTTGGAGGACTTATGATGTGACGGGAAGTAGGGAAAAATATTTCCCAACGCAGAAGCGTTTTGTCCAGAAGTCTGCATCTTGTCTCATGTTATGCTGACCAAAAGGGAAATAGCAGTCCTCTGTATTCTGGAGAGACTGTTCTGGAATTCAGAAGCATCAAGGAAAATGTCTCTGTGCCCCTGCCCCCGCTTAGTTGCCTTATCTCACTTGAAACTGGCTAAATGGTTGCCATCTTATCCTGTTGACAGCTGTGTTCTACCTGTTAACTTAAATATTGTAATCTATGTAGTTTTTAGATGCTGCTGACTCTACCAATGTATTTCAAACCTATTGTTCGAGGATGTTGCTACCTAAGCACTATAGAGATATGTGTATATATATTTATATGAATTGCAAAAAACTACATTAATGCATCAGTTAGGGTTAAAGTGACAAAAGTAGGGAAATGTGCCATTAGGGTTTCCAACCCTAACATCCCACCCCCACCCTGCACAGACAAAGAGGGATGGGGGGTGGCACTGGCATTTTCATCCCTAACATTCACCCCATTCCATTACAAAATAAGCTGGGCAGGCACAGCATAGGAGAATGGGGTGAGCATTGGGTATGAAGATGCCAGTGTCACCCCCCAATCCCTCATGGCTGCTCAGTGCTCCACACGGAAGGGGTGGGGGGGGGGCTACTGCTGACACAGGGATTGGGTACCCTGCTGTTGGCAAGCTGTAAAGGACGGGGAAGAGTGAAACTGTGGGAGGGGGTGGGAAGGGGTTTGTTTTATTTTATATGGAGGGTGGGACAGCAAGCACACAGAGGGAGGAAGTCTGTTATTTTATACGGGGAACCGGGAATGGAGGGTGCGGGGTGGGACAGCACACAATGGGAGGGAGTCTGTTTTGTTTTATACAGGGAACCGGGAATGGAGGGTGAAGGGTGGGACAGCACACAGTGGGAGGGAGTCTGTTTTGTTTTATACGGGGAACTGGGAATGGAGGGTGAAGGGTGGGACAGCACACAGTGGGAGGGAGTCTGTTTGTTTTATTTTATATGGGGGACTGGGAACGGAGGGTGGAGGGTGGGACAGAAGATATTTAAATATTTAATATTAGCAGTAAAAGGGGAAAAAACAGGCTTTCATTAGGTAAACACCAAGAGGTGTTTACCTAAACAGGGCCGAGGAATCAGATTCTGGGGTCTGTTTGGCCCAAAAATGAGCGGGGGCTATTGTTCTTTTTTTTCCAATTTCATTTTTATTGAGGTTTTTATATTATGACAGTCACAGTTCACTTAGTTATAAACCAATAATGTTACATTGTTTAGATAGAGGCTCCATTCAAGCATGATTAACAGATTAGGGCTATCACTTAACATTCTCTTATCTGACGGTAGCATCCCGTGAACACGAGGGCTATTGTTCTGATTAGTGCCACGGCCACATCATCGGGGATCATGGTGTTCTGGACTCGGGAGTCAGGTGGGAGCAGGGCTACAAAATGCAACAATAGTTTTTATTGGTTGCGTTTACTTTGGGGCGGTCTGGAGAGGTTTGAAAACATAGTGGTTGGTCTCTCGCTTAACAAGAGCGAGAGAGGTGCTCATCTCTTGTTTAATAAACAAATTATTTTGCTATGTTCTTCTGTTGCTTGATCTTCTGTACCCCCCCAAAGCCAGCCACTGTAAAATCTTTGCTGGTTTCCCGAGATCTGCAGGCAGGTGCGAGGGGATGGCCATTTACTGTTCGAACAGTAAAGTTCAAACAGTAAATGATATTTACCATTCAAACAGCCTGTCCTGCATCTATCACAAAAATCGTTATAATTCAAAAACAGTAATATATTTTTTCACCAAACCCTCTAAATGCACACCTTTGGCACACGTACCATCATCCCTAAAAATGTCAAAGAAAAATTTCATTCTGTGTGTGCTGTAGATGAGGGCAAAAAAATCCCATGTTATCCTATGGAAAAATAAAAGTTTATTTTTGGCTTTTTGACCACTTTATAGCTCAAAAACCGTAAAAGCTGCCGTCACAAAACTTTCCACATTTTGTAACACTGGCAACATGACAACATATACCAGTGTTTGGGCAAATTCGTTGAAAAATGCCAGCGTTATTAAGGTACGAAAATTGAGATTTAATATTGAAAGGCTGTACCAACCCTAACTGTAGGGGCACTATTGTGCCCCTATAATATATTTTAATATGTGCTTCTTGATTGTTGTATCTGGCACTGTTACCTGTATGTCGAGTACCACACCACTGTATGTTAGCCTGACTTGCACTAGGTTCTAGTT
Source organism: Neoceratodus forsteri (assembly GCA_016271365.2). NCBI lineage: Eukaryota > Metazoa > Chordata > Ceratodontiformes > Ceratodontidae > Neoceratodus > Neoceratodus forsteri. The sequence continues at coordinate 1,712,715,127 of CM028129.1, read as the reverse complement.
ACTGTTCATCTATGTTCTCTGCTGTTTGTCCTCCCTGTAGCTCCAGTTTCTGACCTGAGCCATGCCTGAAAAAGGTTCTTGGATCAGTGCACCAACCCGGTTAACAAATGAATAAGTAAATAAATAAATAGGAGCTTGGTAGAAATGATAGATTCGAAAGTGTTACTGAGGTGTAAGCAATGATAAGAGGCCATAAGCACTACCCAGGTCAACCATGGGAGAGGGGGTTGTCTCAGTAGCACTGCCGCTTGCAGTTTTATTAACCTTGGTTCAGAAACAGATTTGTGTTGCCCGGAGGCCAGATAGGGGAGGGAGGATTGAGTGACCTGTGGACACCTCTCTTCCCTCAGGAAGGGGAGAATCCTTGTCATACTCATTAGACATAGGAGGAGGGTCGCTGATGGACGCCAGCATTACATGTGTGCATTTCACTGCACGTTGGCAACCTGAGAGGGTGGAACTGGGGGAGAAAAACCCACATCGGCCAGAGTCCGTGCCAGCACCACCTGCAGGCCCACAAACTGACTGGCAGGCCGCATTTAACACGATGATCATGGGTAAGTGGCGGATAAACCGGCAAGTTTCTGGGAAGGTTGAGTTGGTGACGAGATGTGTGGGTAGCAGATGAGGTCAGAAAAATGACTATACAAAATTAACAAAAAAATGTAGATGAGGAAGCCAGCGTTTTTATTTCCATTAAAGGGACACTCTCAACCCCTTTTGCTTCATATTATTTCTAGTTGAAAACCCACGTTTTATGATTGCATACCGTTTCTAAAACTCACTGAAGTTGTTGGCTGGTTGACCGGCTTTCTTTCTCAGTAGAACGGAAATGTATGGGAATAGTGCAGTGAAACCCAACCACGTGTTGTTTGAAATCTGTGATCCACTCTTTCTGCATACATGTAGAAGGAACATTGGGAACATCCCCCAACAGTGCGGACACCATTGATGCAGTAGTCTCCTCTCTCCCTACGGCATCACGAGAGGTTTGCTTGTGTTAACGGGGTTCCCAAGTCCAGGAAAGATACAGTGGAAGCTGATCAGGGAGTGTAAACAAACATGTGTTTGTGTGGTAACATCAGTTTGGTAGGCAGTCTGTTTTTTTTTTTACTTTCAAAATTAAAAAAATGAATCTGAATCAAACTACGAGCTACATCTGCAAGCTCTACAGAATTTGAGCAATCATAATGTATTTTTTAATCTAGGGACAGTTTGAGGCCTAAGGGTGTTGTCAGAGTCCATTTAACATTGTTTTATTGGTTTAATAAAAAAAAAAAAAAAACATTACATTCGGCAATCAGTTGTGAACACAGTACGAATGATACATTGAAGAAGAGGATTCTGAATGATACTTTAGACACATCCAACACGTTTAAATTAATTATTATTTAAATCCAGCCCTATCTAATAGGGTCAGATCATTAGAGTAGGTTCTTAGTATTCTGTCACCTTAAATTAGCTCGAGTTTTTTGAAGATCAAGGAAAAAGGTTGCAAATATTATCGAAAACGTCTGATTTGTTAAGATGTGAATGGCTGATTTTTTTTTCCTTGGGTTGGGCCAGGTTACCAGTGTTAATAAACCAGTCTTCAATTGAGGGTAACTTTTGTGATTTGCAATTATTTATTTTGTTTTTATTTACCAGGTAGGTGCACGAGACAGTCCTATACCTATTTTCAGGCATGACCTGGAAGATTACAATGGAACTGGTCAATGCAAGATACTGTATGCAGTTATGCATAGTTGATTATAAGTAGATACAGACAGTTGGCAAACACAGCGTACAAAGTTAATTCATAGAAGCTGTAACAGATACAAGTATTTGAAGGCTCAGGCAAACATATCAACGTTATGCGCAATATATGAAGTAAGAGAATCAAGAGCTTAAGAATTTTAATATGGTACACAAGGTGTGTGACCTGTATCTATAAACCTAAATCGGCAAGCCTGAGGACAAGAGCAGTGAGTTGTCTTAAGGAGACATTTGCGGCACATACGACGAAAAGAGGATGCCGAGGGAAATGATCCTGCTTCAAGAGGAATTGAGTTCCATAGTCTAGGGGCAGAATAAGCAAAGAGAGATTCCACAACCTTTGTACTTAGTCAGGGGACAGACATAAGGGCATTCTCACAGGATCTGAAGTGCATATGTGGTACTGGCAGGTTGAAGGAATGTAGATAAGGATAATGGGAGGTGGTTTGCTGTAGTGCTACAGGTAACACCCCTGAACATAAGATCCCTCAGTGAGGGTAGGATACGAGTTCAGAGCGTCTCGTGTTGTAAACAACATCCCACCTATGGAGGGTAGTCTTAGAAATATCACCATCTCCGGGTCAAACATGCTCATAAAGGCTGTCACTACCCCTTCAGGGGTCATGGCTTTATGGCTTGTTAGGCCATTCGATGGTGATATTTCCTCATATCTGACACTTCCCTATTAGTCTCCCCCCCCCCACCGTATCAGTATATATGTCAGAACAACAACCAGTTAACTTGGGGGGCATGGCCAAGGAGAGGGGTGGACATCTGATCCAAGAGCTCTGGGACCATCCAGCCTAAATCTGTGCCATCCTCCTTATAAGACCTAATATTTTAACAACAAACAACTGTAATGAGTCTCCACATGGCTACCAGTATGAAATACAGCAAAAAAACAAACGCAGCCGAATTTTAAATTGGCCGCAGACAACAGTAAACAATCTGGCCTGGAGCCACCTTCCACCCACGCGCAGCCTCCCGTACAAACATGGACGAGTTACAGAACGCAGACATACTGATAGACCTTCAGCATATATGTATGTATATATATTTGTATTTATTATAATATGAATGGAACTGTACGATGTAATTGTATGTAATTTTATGGATCTCACTGAAAATGAGTCTCGACTCAGTTGAGTTACCATTTCACTATTTATAATGAATACATTTTTACTACTACTACTTCTTCAGCAGACCTCCTCGCAAGCGTCTCTAGAGACTTTGATAAAATCCTTGCGATATGACCTTACCACACAAATGCGAGCAGGGTTCGAAAATCTGGGTGTCCAGCTATCCCACCTTCAACAAACTGTGAATGTAATGGGTGACACAGTTGAAAAGCATGCTGGTAGACTGGATTAGCTGGAAGTCTGAGTTAGCTCCCAAGAAGACGCACAGAACCAGATCTCGCTTTCTCTACAAAAAGCCCTAAAGGAAACTGAGACCCTAAAAAACATCCTTGATGATCATGAAAATTGTGAGCGTCGCTGCAGCGTCAGAATAGTGGGCCTACCAGAGGGCACGGAAGGGAGAAACTGTGGAGCTTTTATGGAGCCCTGGCTTGCTAAAATGCTGCACCTACCGGAATCCACATCCTTGGAGATCCAGCAGGCCCATCGATCACCGGACCGCCGCCCAAGACCAGAGCCGATCATCGTCAAACGGAGCAAAGTCCGCATATTAACGGATTATTCACGTAGGCTCCAGCTAGAGAGGCAATCCTTTGCAGCTGTTAAAAAGAGGCTACATGCTCTGCAGTGCCCATTTGCAATGGTCTGCCCCGCTCGTTTAATAATCTGGCTGCAAAATAGAGTCTAAAGCCTTTACTGATCCGGAGGCGGCCCTGTTGTATGTCAACCATGAACTTGAGAAGGAGGCGACTGCTATTGGATCCAGCACAGTAAGCACCTGAAGGCTTTTTGGATTGAGGTACTTTGGGCGGGTTTCTTTTGTTTTATGGGGCGGTAACTGGGGCGGATGCCTGCTGGAAGGGGGGTCTGACGTTTTCGGCTCGTAATGGAACTATTTCCAGCTTATAATGGCTGAGCTGAGAAAGCCTCATCCCATGGCGTGGGTCCCGCACATACAGCTGGTAACCTGACCCCATCTGTTAAATAACCCCTATTTAGCTTATTTACCTGTGAATTGTGTACAGATGCTCATGGACATAGTAGTAGTCCAGTATTAGTTTACGTGATTAAAGTACATCCACTATAATAGCTTCAGTGGGTACTTTCGGTATCAGAATCTGCTCCGGTATAACACAGGAGCCAGTCACCAAAATGTCCCTCGTCTTCTCTATGCGAACACGAGACCTTTGGTGACATGGTCTCGAACTGGACAATCTGAACAGGACTTGCGGACTACTCTGCTTTGGCCTCGATCTAATGGACACTGTTAACAATTCTAGAATGTACTTGTTGTTCTGTTTTCTTAACAGTGTCAGTGGCTCAGTAGGTTGCACAGTCGCTTCTGAGGCCAGAAGATCAGAAGGCTGTGGGTTCTATCCCCACACCAGGCACTTGGGTTAAATCCCAGTACTGACACTGCAGCATGGGGGAGGTGCTGCACTCCTGAGGTTCTGTCTTTCAGATGAGACATTAAACAGAGGGCCCATCTGTCTGTTTTGGTGGTCGTTCAGGTGAACTTTAAAGATCCCATGGCACTTCTCTAAAAGAGTAGGGGAATGTTCTCGGTGTCATAGATACATAGATACATAGACAGTGTCGGCAGATAAGGGCCTATGGCCCACCCAGTCTGCCCATTTGAGCTTGTAAGTTCAGTTTGTTTTCCTAGAAGTCTGTTTCCCCTTACCCCTGACCTCTAGAATTCCTTTATGTCTATCCCATGCATTCTTAAATCCCATGATTGTTTCAGCCCCACCACTTCCTCTGGCAGGGTGTTCCACTTGTCCACCACCCGTTCTGTGAAGAAATTCTTTCTCATGTTTCCTCTGAATCGTCCCTCCTCCAGTTTCATCCCATGCCCTCTAGTCCTGGAACATCTTTTTCGCTTAAAATAGTGTTTTCCTGCACCCTGTTTCTCCCTGTAAGATACTTGTATGTCTCTATCATATCCCCTCTCTCCCTCCTTTCCTCCAGGGAGTACATGTTCAGTTCCTTCAACCTGTCTTCATAGGACTTGTGATGCAATCCATGCACCATCTTTGTTGCCCTCCTCTGAACCGTCTCTACCCTGTCTATGTCCTTACGTAGGTATGGTCTCCAGAACTGTACACTGTACTCCAGGTGGGGCCTCACTAGTGTCTTGTATAGCGGAATTATGACCTCCCTTTTCCTGCTGGTGATGCCCCTGCCTATACATCCCAGCATCCTATTTGCTTTACCTGATGCCTTGTCACACTGTTTCTGAGGTCATCAGAGATGACAACCCCAAGATCCCTTCCTGCTTGGTGCATGCTATATCCTCACCCCCAACTGATATATTGTGCCAGGGTTTTGTGCCCCATATGCATTATCTTGCACTTCTTTGCATTGAATTTCAACTGCCAAACCCTTGACCATTCTTCAAGTTTCTGCAGGTCCCTTCTCATTCTGTCTACACCCTCTGGTGTGTCTACTCTGTTACAGAGCTTTGTGTCATCAGCAAACAGTGAAATTCTGCCTTCTAGATCCTGCGCAATGTCATTGATGAAGATGTTGAATAGGACCGGTCCCAGCACTGATCCCTGTGGTACCCCACTGGTCACTCTTCCCTCTGTGGAGTGACAGCCATTTACCACCACCCTCTGTGTCCTGCCACCCAGCCAGTTACCTACCCACCACACTACTGTCCTGCCCACACCCATATTCCCCAGTTTGTGTAATAGTCTTCTATGTGGCACAGTGTCAAAGGCCTTGCTGAAGTCCAGATAGGCCATGTCCACTGCCTCCCTGATCCACCTTCCTAGTCACCCAGTCAAAAATTCAGTGAGGTTGGTCTGACATGACCTCCCCTGGTGAAACCATGCTGCCTTGGGTCCTGTAGTCCATTGACAACCAGATGTTCCACCAATCTCTCCTTCAGTAGTGCTTCCATGATCTTTCCCACTACCGAGGTGAGGCTGACTGGTCTGTAGTTCCTGCTTCCTCTTTGTTCCCACTTTTGTATAAGGGGACTACATCTGCTGTCCTCCAGTCTTTGGGTACCTCCCCTATTTCCAGTGATTGGCTAAACAGGATAGCCAGAGGTTCAGCCACCACCTCTCTTAGTTCTTTAAGAATGTCCTATCGAAATTTCCCCCCATTCACTAAAAATACCACCAACAGCTTAATCTGGTTCAATTTCAGTTGGTTACCATCTGTATCCCCCCCCCACGGAAAAAGGAACTTCTAGTCTCAGTGGGCCTGCTACTGGGTCAACAAAATTCCATAAATAAATGATTTTTCTTTACACGAGTGAGTGATTTAAAGCTGTTGATCTTTTTAGATCGCCTGTTTAAAGTCTACATGCTGTGTGGGGACGGGGTTGCGGTTGGGAAGTGACTGGGGGGAGGGGGGAACCTGGGGCTTGCACTGAGGTGCTATTATTTTGATGGAGCATCTGTTGATAGCCCTCCCATGGATACATATTCGTAGGGTCAACCTTTGAGTATAGTAGTTGTTAGAGCAATGGTTGACAATCTGAGATGTACATTTAGGATGGAGGACGGGGTGAGGAGGAGCACCATTCAGGGGGCTTTGTCGCAACGTCTGGTCTACCCATCTTGGGAGGCTGTCACTTATATTTCCCTTCAGGGGATACATTTCAGGGGACTTTACTACCTCACCGAGCCCCATGGGGTGCCCACCCGCTAGGACGCCCTGGTCTGTGATGCGGGGCCTGCCCAGTTGGGCACCTTCCAAGGTTGCCTTTTAAGTTCATCAGGTGGCACTACATTTATTAGACTCTGACACTGCTTTATCTTAATTGGGGCTGGATGGGATGTCCCATGGCTCATCCATGAGAAGTAGTGGGATATGGGGGGGTACCTCCAACAAAGGGGGAGGTGCGGGAAGGGAAAAGATTCCTTTTAGGTGTAATCTTTTTTTGGGGATGATCAATGTTACTAGTTCTTTTAACACTTCTATTATGTTGTGAAGTTATTGAATACAGGGAAGGGAGGGGGATGGGAGAGCCTGTTCTGGGGGAGGTTTGGCAGGGGGGAGGTTATGTTGAGCAGAGGTTTCGAATGTTTAAGAAGGTTCTAATGTTTCACAATTGTGGTATAGGTTTGTTTGTTACTATAGAAAAAAACAACAGACAGCACTTGGATTAACAAAAAGTATGCTATAACGGGGTATGGAATTTTTGGGTAACATATTTAATTCTAGCATCACGATGGGTCCTGTGAGGTTTCTAACCTGGAATGTCAATGGGCTAAAAATGGTAGTCAAGAGAAAACTGGTTCTGAGTTATATTATGTAAGCAAAAAGGGGATGTTACTTTTCTTCAGGAAATCCATCTATCCAGGGCAGAGGAGGATAGGCTTTCTAGCTCGGGGGAGGCACGTTGCTGGTTTCCCCTTTTACATCCAGGGTGAGGGGAGTGGCTATATGGTTGCGTCCACATCTTAGGACTGAGGCACATAACACCATCTCGGACCCAGAGGCAGATACCTGGTTGTGGACGTCACGGTGGGAGGGGGCCGATATACACTAGTCTCCATCTATGGGCGGAATTTCGATAATCTGGAGTTTTTCCACCACCTGGCCTTGGTGCTGGCCCCCTTCCCAGGAGGGGAATTTAACACGTACTGGGATCCTATCATGGACCACTTGGGCGCTAGAGTAAAATTCCCCCCCCCGAGAGTTTGATGGCTCTCAAGGAAATGGTACAGGAGAAGGCTTTGTGGGAGGTATGGAGGCACTTAAATCCCATGAATATTCTTTTTATTCCCATATGCATAAAATATATACTAGAATTGACTATATTTTGGCATCCCCTGCTATGCTGAGAGGTGAGGTATCAGCAACATATGGTCCTATTTGTATATCAGACCACATGCCACTAGCATTTTCATTCTCACCAAATCAGGATCCCCTCCTAGCAGGCAGTGGCGTTTGGACCCCACATTTCTGATGGACCGGGGCTATAAAGACCAAATCTCCCAAGCCATCAGAGAATTTTTACAAAATAATAGAGTAAAGCACACCTCTGCCTCCACTACCTGGGAGGCCTTGAAAGCCTTCATCTGGGGTGCCACCATCTCTTATGCCTCATACCAGCGTAAATTGGCTTTGAAGGAGGAAAAGGACTTGGAAATCCAAATATTTGACCTAGAGAAGTGAGCAGTGGCAGGGAAGGGGGCAGGTACTGTACGGGACCTATGACAAATGCAGGGTCGTTTAAATCAAGTCTCATCCTACCGTATTGAAAGAAACATCTTGATAGCCCATTTCTAAGGGGACAGGGCAGGGAAATGGCTTGCATGGCAAATTAAGAAAAAACATGTGGACAGGGCGATCATGTCCCTAGAGGACTCAGATGGCACTTTAACTTCCGATCAAATAAAAATAACCACTTATTTTTTTTTTTTTTCTTAGTACTTTTTCTCCCTGGCCACCTAGACTGCTTACCTCTACTTCCAGGCATCTCCTTCTGAGGTTGTCCGGCCACCATCCCGAGGACTCCCCGGCTCCACATTCGGGCCCATGGCTTGCCTCCTGCGGCGGGAAGGTGAAGAGCCCCCTTCTCAAGCTCTTGCACCAGACCAGGATCCGGTTAAACCACGCACCCTCGGTACCGAGCTAGTATTCCTGGGACGGCCATCATGCCGCCGCGACTAGTGCCATATTTTCTGTGTTCTCCCTCCCCATGATGTCGGCGGCGTGCAGTGACACCAAGGGACAGGAGCGCGCATGCTACTGCGCACACCCCTTCCCATTGCTGCCGCAGCACATCCCGCCAAGTCTGCCTGTGACCTGCTGTCACCCCTAGCCACCGCTAGAGGCCATTAGGGCACCGAGACGACCCAGACCCCTCCCCGAAGGAGAGCAGTCCTACGGATGCTCAATCCTACTCTCCCCTGCCGACCCCCCGATGACCCAAGCTCGTTCCCGAACCCAGGTCGCCGGCGTGGTGCGAGGTGTTGCGTCCAGCGCCTCAACCCTCAGCACTACTGGGCCGGCAACATTTACCACTTATAAACAATTCTTCTAGGCTATGTCTTAGGCACCCTCCAATTCTGACCCCCCAAGTCTTCTTAAAAGATGCCCCCTTGCCTGCTCTGGATTTCACTCTTAGTGAAGACCTGGAACGCCCAGTAACTACACAAGAGGCGGAAAAAAAACAAAACAATTTGGGCATCAAACACTGGTAGAGCCCCGTGTCCAGACAGAATTCCCCTTGACTTTTATAAGACCTTCTGGCCTGAACTCCAGCACGTCCTTCCTCTGATGGTATAGGAGTCATTGGAGAGTGGACCCCCCCCCGACCTTGATGATGGCCATCATTACAGTCCTCCCAAAACCGGGGTAGGACCCTACGAAATGCAGGTCCTATCAACCTATTTCTCTGCTCAGTGCAGATTATAAGATCATGACTAAAGTGCTCGCTGCATGCCATTATTGATCTACCTGGACCAGTGTGGATTCATTAAAGGCCGTCAAGCCAAACACAATATTTGTAGAACTCTAAATATTATGCATGGGTGGTTGGCTGACAAGAAAAACAGTGGTCGGGGCTTTCTTGCACGCGATGCTGAGAAGGCCTTCGACCACGTGGAATAGTCATTTATGTTTGAAGCCCTAAAAATATGTAATCTGGGCCTGGTGGCACTGAGGGTTGAGGCACTAGACACCACACCTCATGCCATGTTGGTGACCCGAGTTCAGGATCGGACTCGGGATGCAGGAGGCTGGCAGGGGAAGGAGAGGATTGAGCATCCGTGGGACTGCTCTCCTGTCCTGAGGTGGCTAGTGGGATGGCATCACTCGAAAGCGGCCCCTGGTGGAGACTGGGAGCACTGCATGAGCGGTGCAATAAGAGAACAACCAGAAAAGTGGAAACCAGTCCACGACCGGCTGGATGATAGCTGCTGGTCCGCTGATGCCACCGAAGCCCCTGAAAGGAGCCATGTCCGCCTCAGCAGCACCCTGGGGCCAGGTAGGTAGGTGGGAGGGACTGTGCCACCACCTGTGTCCTCTGGCCATGACTGTGGGCAAACAAGCACTAGCAAGTCATTGGTGGTTGGAGTCCGTTCCCACAGTTGCCCAATAGACAAAGCTTTTGCTGCAATATATGAAACTGGAACACACACTGTATAAAGCACTGGGGCGGGAGGATAAGTACCAGAAGCTTTGGGGCCCATTAGATCAGATTCTGGTTCCCTTCCTTCTAAACCAGAGGACCGATGAGAAGACTGAGGGAATTGACATGTCAGAAACATCCTAATGTGTTGAGTCAAAATTGGTAACTCTTACTACCACCTTTCTGTTGTCATCATCTACGAATGTCTATGTGTCTACTAAGATTACTTCCTAGGCTAATGGGAGGGGATGCATGGGGTAACAACATTTGTGAACTTACTGTTTACTACCTAAAACTCTCTACTTTCTTGTGAGGTACGCAAACTTTGTATGTCGTTTTCTATGTATGCTGAATAAGTGCTTTGCTGTCCTGCTGAAGTTTTAAAATAAAGTTTACAAAAAAAATCAACTTCTCTTATGCAACACCGGGGTTGGGGGGGATAGGAATTTGAAGGAAGGTCTGGGACAGCTGCTGCAACTGTGTGAGCCATGGTTCAGTGGCAGAGTACTAGCATGGAATGCTAGAGGTCCTAGGTTCAATACCTAGTGGTTCACATTTTCCCTTTCTCATTGTAATTCATGATCAGTATAAAGTGCCATTTATTTCTTCTTTTTTTTAAGTTGGTCATTTTTCTTACCTTTTTGGCCCCTGGTCTGCCAGCCACGTCCAGGCATCCAACTCCTCCGGCCGCCGTCCAGACCGCTCTGGCTCCCACAAGGAGCTTCACTGTATACCCCGCGGTGGGGTGGCTGAAAGACCCTCCCTTATCTTCGCTGACACAGGACCCAGTCTCAGTGAGCCCTCGGAGCAAGGCATTCCGCCAAATGGCCATCATGCGGCCGTGACTGGTGCCATTTCCCCCTGTTCTCAAATTCCCCAAAGTCAGAGGGAGTGCAGTGACACCATTGGCTGTGGGCGCGCATGCGTCCGCGCATGTCCCCATCCAGGCGTCTGCCCTGATCTCCTCCCCAGTATATGGCATGCGTCCTCGACCCTCAGCCTCTGCCAGGGGGCAGTCGGACGTCAACCAGTGTGGACCCCCCTCCCCACAGAGGAAGAGTAGTCCATCGGATGCTCGATTCCTCTCCTTCCCTGCCAGCCCATGGCGACCTGTGCTCGCTCATGAACCCGGGTTGCCGGCGTGACACGAGGTGTGGCGTCCTGCGCTTCAGCCCTCGGCGCCACCAGGCCTGCCTAGTGTCATTTATTTCAAAGATTTTACCAGGAAAGAAATATTGAGCTGGTAACAGCATGTTTCCAGATGCGTCTTGAGGGAAGGGACGGGGGAGAGTATCACAGCTTAGACAGTAAGTTGCAGTCAAACAAAAGATGTATAGCAAGTTACAGTAGCTTTGCAAATAGGCGAATTATAAATATGGAGTAAACACATGGTAGCAACGACCAGTGGGGCAGATGCACTGAGTAACGGATTTAGCACCACAACAGTGTGCAAAAACCAAGAGTTAAGCTGTGGTCAAAGGAGGGTGATAGTGGGAGGGCCTGTAGGCCAGGCAGGGTTCAAAGTGTAGTCAAGGGCAGTTACAGGCGTGTGCAGTGAAGTCATGAAGTAGCGATTTAAGGGAAAACGGGGATTAGGTGGAGCGAGTGTCGGAGGGGAGGGAAGACGAGTTTAGTGAAACAGAAAGAGAATGCAGCTTGACCTGCAGAAGATGTTATGTGAGGGAGCAAGGGCCAGTATTGTGGAGAGAGTGTGTGAGGGCAGTGGGGGATAAAAAGAGGAGGAAGTAAAGTGTGTGTGGGGAGGGGGGGTAGGCAAGCCAGAATCTGGAGATAAAAGAAGCACAGTGGGAGAGAAGCCTTCCATTAAGGGAGGGCAGGGAGAGACTAGTAGAGAGGGCAAAGGTGGGTACGAGATGGACAGTCCAGGGCAAAATAGCAGAAAGAAGGACAGAGGGAGTCCAGTCTGGCCAGCATGGACTAGGGAGCTGCAATGAAAACAATGTCACTATACCTGAAAATTGGGAGGATTATATTCAAGAGAATTTCTTTGCATACAGGAACCTGAAGGCACGCTTTATTCCTATAAAGAGTCCCTAGTTTAGGGTGTAGCTTCTGGTGCATGGCTTCCACATGCAGAGAAATCGAGGTGGCAGGCAAACCATACCCCATGGTATGTGAAGGAGGAGCAGTCTGCTGTCAGCTCACCATCCAAGGGTATGGAAAGAGGGAAGGGATGAGAATCTGGTCAGCCTCTGCTTGGTGCCAAAGGTCATAGAGACCACTTTGTTGGCATTGAGGGACAGTTGATTAACCCAGCACCAGCATTAGATTTTGGAAAAATTCAGTAGGAGCTTGACAGCTAGGTCAGGATTGGAAGTGGCAGAGGTCACTGCATTGTCCACGTACACGTGGATGGCTGCAGAGGTACAGATATTTGGGAGGTGGTAGTTCAGAAAAATGCAGAAGAGGACTGGGCCCAGGACAGAGCCGGGGCGCATACATAAAAGATAGAGGGGGTGAGGATGTCTCCAGTGTGGACAGCTTGAGACCTCACCCTCAAGGTAGGAGCAGAGTCAACTAACTGCAAGGCAAGAAGCCCTGCCCTTTTGAAGCTTGTCCAGGAGAAGGGTATGTTCAACTGTGTAGAAAGCCTTGAGCAGGTTGACAAAGACTGCAGATGTAATTAGACCTTTGTCCATTCTAGATGGTAAGAAATCAGTGAGCCGGAGAAGGGAGGTGGAGATGCAGTGGGACTCCTGGTTCCCAGACTGGAAAGATGTGAAAAGGAAGCAAAGTCAAGGAAAGGGAAGCATTGAGACGGGTCTAGGTGTTCCTGAAGCTTGACCTGGGTAGGGGGTGGTGCAGTTTGGACTTTGAAGATCAGCAGATCGCGAATTGGAAGCTAGAAAAGGAAATTAATTTTTTGTTTTGTTTGGGGGGCAGGGGGCAGTTCTTGGTCTGCCAGTTAGGTTTTTCTAGTTTAGCTGTATGTGTTGGCAGGCCCCCATTGAAACCGAGTCTCATGCCCACAGCACACAGTGATAATAGTGACTGATAGAATGTCCTGCATTTCTTGGAGCCGATATACTGTTTTTTCACACCTTCTTGTGGTTTACGTGTTTCATCTAGGTTTGCTGCTTTTTTGTGAAAATTGCATTAGTTATGATTAGGATTGGTATAACAGGTTCCTGCAGAAACAGAGCCCTTTAGGCAGGGATTTTATGCCAGATGAATTTCTTGGGGGGCATAGAAATTAAGGAAGGTGCATGATTTTGCACTTTTATAGCCTTCCACAGCACAAAATACAGTACTTGGATGGGAATTGGGGCATGTGCCCTCAGATTCTGTGGGCATGATGCCCCTGTCTTGAGACCAGCCACTGCAGGGATCCTTTCTGGCCAGCAGGAGAGGCCATTAGAGGGATTTCACTGGGTCTGATGTAGAAGAATCTGGAATAATTAAGAGAAAAAAAATGCCCATCTGTTGTGGGGAAAATGCTCCTGGATGTGCTGGAATGGCACACAATGAAAGCCTCGGAAAAAGGTTCTTGTGCTTAGAATGGATGTGTGATTTACCCTCTTGCTAGAGACAGAGAAGACGGAGTTAGGTGGGCATTTGGAGCAGTCTGGTGCTTATGAGACAGAGATAGATGGATTATGATACATGCCCAAGAAGGACATGTTGCAAAAGCAACCAATGACGCATTCATACGTACGTATGTACGTACATACTTACATAAATAAACAATAAGGTATACCTTGACTTAAAAATGAATTGATAATATTATGGATGTTTTATTATAAAAGTAGTTTCTGGGTTAGGTTTAGGGCTGAGATATTTAAATAGAACTGAAAGTTTAGAATCAGTTTGGAAAGGCTTGTAGAAAAAGTCAGTTTATCAATCTAGATTTAAAACAGTTCAGTGTGTGTATGTGGGGGCAGTAGGGACGGATGTGTAAAGGAAAGAGAGCATTCCACAATGAAGAAGCAGTAACAGAAACCACAAGCCCTTGTCTCTGTTGCATTTTAGCAGATTGTCAACAGATTGTAGAGGTGGAGAAGGCCAGGATTGTTAGGATAAAGTACAGAAACTCTGGGTGAGCATGAAAGACCACCACAGTATTCACTGGCTAATAAAGAAGTGCAGTGTGGCTTCTGAACAGTAATTTGCAGCATATAGCTAACTCCCTCCCCACCCCCACGCTTACTCAGAAACCTGTTGATTGGGGGTGACGCATCTTCCTGATTAGTATGGAGAAGCTGCGGAGTATCTTTGGAGGTGTGCCTCAGACTTGCCTTTCTATTCTGCCTTAGCAGCTTGGATGGATAGCTTTTAAAGATTTTCAGGAAGGACTTCATTCATAGCGAGTCCCTGCCCCCCCTCCCCCCAATTGGCATGCGTTGAGGCTGAATTTTTTAATGTGTTTAGTTAATGTACAGTAAGTTCCCACAACAGGGCAGCCTCTATACGGCATCAGGTTTGCAAGCACATCTGGTGGGGGGGGGGTAGCAGCAAAAAGTAAAAGCGTGCACAGATGATAAACTTAGGAAAAGCAGATGAACATGAAATCTAGAAGTATTTGTATGTGAGAATGGGAAAAATAACGGTAGTAACTCAGTGATGGGGCTATGGTTAGGTGTAAGTTATAAAGAGTGTCTCTTGTCGAGAAGAAATGTGATGCCAGTTATTTAATAGGGCAAAAATGGTACCGTATATGGATGGTGGGGGGAGGGTTAGGACTGTGAACTAGCTGGAGCAGGTGCAGGGATTACAGAGGTTGTATATATACTGCAAGACCGTTTTGAAGTGCTTGATGTGGTTGAAGCTTTTAATAAAAGATATCATTGTAATACTTATTCAGTAACAGCCCTAGCATTGCAGATCAGACATGGGCACTTCCTGCACCGTATTAAGTATCTTGTGAAAGAGTGCTTTTCATAGCATAGTGTTCCTACTTAAATGGCTTGACCTTCAAATGTTATATAAATACAAGCTGACTAAGTTGCCATGTGACATTCTAAACATTCTACACATAAATTGTTATATGGGGATATTGTTATCAGGGATAGCCCTTTAGAATATCTGCACTTGGATATTTGTAGTTCTAGCAGGTATCAAAGTATTTTCTGTTTCGAGTTATTTTCTTGCATGCTCTCATCATAGGAATATTCATGTCCTGTTGCCCTCTCTGCATTCAGTGTGAGGGACCTGTGATGGAGCTGTGGACACATTCATACGACGCATTTAATCCTGAGGTGCTTCAGCTGGGACTGAGAAATTCGGCGCTGATGGACAGCATAAGCCCATGTACAGTGACAACTGGGATGGGGGTACTTGAACTCATTTTGCATTTGACTTTTACCAATTTACTAGACGGCAGTGATTATCTGTCACTTTAATCACACCCAGAACTACGTCTAGTAAGTAGAGCCTAGAAATCTCAGCTGGGAAATGTTTAGTTGATATACAAGGCGGTCGATCTGAGCAATAATGTAGTGGCCTGAGGCTTAATGCATATTTCCTCAGGCAGTCCCCCCCCACCCCCGACTTTCATGGCAATGCTAGTGCAGTTTGTAGTATAGTAACACCCTCCCCACCCAGTCTGTACGTACCCCTTTACATAACTTAGAAATTAGGAAGCTTCCAGTGATGACCCTCATCGTACCAGTCTTACCACAGGCCTAAATGCTGGTAAACTCTTCCAGTTGTGCTTTGCACGGTCATATTTGGCAGAGTTTATCTCTGGGATTATGCTGCTGAGTAAAGGGGACATCTGTGAATTGATTAAGGAGGGTGGCAGGGTTGAAATGGGTAGGGGTGGATTTTGCTGCATTTTTCTTTTTGATTACTGGAGGACTGAAGTGCTGCTGGGGGGAGGGTTAAGAAGGGAGAACAGCTACATCCCAAAGCACTTAAAATGCTGCTGCCACTGGTGGGGGATGGCGGCTTAATTATGGAGAAAACCACTGCACCACAAGGAGAGAGAATAATACTGTCATTTTGGGTGGGGCTGGAAAACCTGGGGAGAACCTCTGTGCTTCCAAAGGACTTCAAGAAATGGGTTACTACAAATGCCATTGGGAGAGTGCAGATTGGATACCATTTTCCTGGCTGAATCAGAGCAAACAAAAAGGTTGCATGTGAACTCTGATATACATCAAGTGGAACTGATATATAACTGGGTCTGCATTTTTGCCAAAGGAAAACCATTGCATTATTTGCCGTAATAAAGGAGTGTTTATTACGGCAAACACTCGCTTGGTTTTCCTCGCTTTGCACATTCGCCCGCTGCAGCTCTTCCTCCCCCTGGACTGCTGGTCACCTTGACTTTCCACAGCAGATGGAACTGACACCTGCAATCGGTGGTAAGTCACTGCCACCAAAAAAATAAAAAATAAAAATAAAAACATAAAAAACATCTCTGGGCACGGGCAACAATAAATGGATGAAAAAAAGTTTAAATAAACAAAACGACCGCCTCGGACTCAAACCTAAGCAGACCGTGGCGGCACAAACGTCTTTTTATTTTATGTAATTGCTGTGGCAAAAGGAAGACCAGCAATTATATAAAAATAAAAATGTAGGTCAGGTGTGTGTAAACTTGGAAGTTTACACACCACCCTCCAAGTTAGATCGTTCACAACCCTCCAGCTTCGTTTCTCTGGGTTTATGTAGCATCTATCTCCTCGGGTGTGTGTAAACTTCTCGTTACACACACCACCCCATACTTTATTCTATAAATATTAAATGGAAGAAGATTCCAGGTGTCGGCATACTTCCCTAGCTCTAGCACATTACATGATTGAAAGCAGCAGTGCAACAAAATTGGGGGGGAAAACATTGTTCCCTTTTCTCCCGCTATAAAGAATGAAAAGATTTCATGCATTGTCAAGTTGTATTTGGTGGTAAAATGTTCTAGGTTCACCAGAATTTGAGCATTTTATAAATATTTTAATTTAATTTTTCCTCAAGAAAAAAGATGTCTTACAGATTTGGCTTAGAAACAGCACCGTAGATCTAACTGGCAAGGTTTAGGAGCGTAAAAAAAATAAATGGTGTGCAAAGTAGGAGGTATCTAGAAAAGTAGATACGACAGGTGTGCTAATATTTTTATTAACTGTAGATGAAACGAGCCTTTGGAAAAAAATCATTTTTCGTTGCACTGCTGCTGTTTCCCACTACAGCATCTGGTTAATCGCTGTTGTTTTACACTGTTCCCCGTTACAGTATCTGGATAATCCCATTTTAGGATTAGTTTGAGGGATCCTAGGTCTTCTGCTCAGGGTTGTCATGTTGTAGTATATTATACACAGCTTGACAAATGAAAATGTTCTTGCAGACTTTTCTTAAGCATGTGCTATGCATTTTTTTCGATGGGTCTCTCATTATAGATAAAGAACCTTAGTTCGCAAGCATGGAGGCAAGGGTTACCCCAAAGGGCATTGACTGGGAAGCCAAGTTTCAAAGAAATACAAAATCACACATACCCCCATAATGCTAACACATAACGCATTGTTTTTATTGGGCTCACCAGAACCCAACCCAGATAGACCAACTTAGGGCATCTGGTTCATTCCACTGCGGTGTCCTAGAGACGAGGCACACTGATGAGTCCTGGTAGGACGAAACACGTGTCTGTGTCTTCTGTTGGCACCCTTGGCAGACTGTGTGAGAGGCCTTTCGGCACCATGTAATTCTGCTTAAAGTTGAACCAGCATAATATTTTGTGGTGATTTGCATATACAACCCACGATGCTTTGCATTATGGGGGTATTGTGATTTTGTATTTCTCATTATAGATGCTTCATTTGCCATGTGGATTTACACTGATCTCTTATGGTAGTACTGTTTCCTAATGCATTATTGTTTGGAAAACAGTAAGTGGAAACGATCTGCAGATTTCAGCATA
Source organism: Neoceratodus forsteri (assembly GCA_016271365.2). Taxonomy (NCBI): domain Eukaryota; kingdom Metazoa; phylum Chordata; order Ceratodontiformes; family Ceratodontidae; genus Neoceratodus; species Neoceratodus forsteri. The sequence goes on along the minus strand of CM028129.1, from coordinate 1,712,697,264 downwards.
CTTCCTTAGACCAGAAGTAGGGAAGCTGCACACCGTACATACTAACTAAAACCATCAACAGTGCTATTGCTGAGAATGGGGAAGGGTAAGAGAGTGGAGAGAAGGTTAGAACCAGGGACTGGCCCTCTCCCGCAGAAAAGGCCCAAGCTTGCAAGGTACTATAATAAATACACTGGGTGCAGATTAAAGAATACCTTGCTCAGTGCTCCTCTCTAGTGTCCTTGAAAGGTATTTGGGTTGAGAGGACATTCCCATTCTTTATAATTATGAAAATATGAAGAGAAATACCTTTTTTTAATTTTTTTTATATGTCCACTGTTAAAATCTGGCCTGTTTGAGTTTTTGTTTTGTCAGCACTTTCTTTTCTTCACTGGGCAGTCTTTTTTTCTGAAGTCCCCAACTTACTAGTGATAAATCACCCATTCAGATGTTCTCTTAGTTGAGATGTTCTCAGTTTATTTTTGGGTGTTAATCTCTTGCGCCGATGTTCATTACATTTTGGATTGTGGGAGTCCTGTGTTCCTTTGGTTATTATTTCTGTCAAGTGCTAAAGTATTTAGTTATAAATAAATGTGTAACACTCAGTGAAATTTAAATACCACCAGCAGAATTTGGGTGAAAGTACCGATTTTGCTTCAGCAGATTTTGCAGACTTTCCACAAAAGGGTCATAAAATTTCACCCAAATTTCTTTTTTTTTGGTTTTCTGCTTAATTTTAAAACCGCTAATCACGATTCCACTACTTTGCAAGCACCAGTCGGGCTGCTTGTTTTCCAGTTCAGATTTCTAGTGCTTGAGGATTTATGAGGTATAAGTGGACAAGTATTCTTACATTTCTCATGTAATAATCAAATAGAGAATAATGCATGGGCAGCCAGTCACAACAAGGTTGCGTTTCCATCGCAGGGTTCTAATGAACTCATAGGGACCTTGAACGTAAAATTTGAGAGGTCCCTGATGTCATTAGAACCTCGAGATTTGTGTTTGGTTGTGCATGTGTTATTTTGTATAGTATGTGGTTTGAGGGATAAAATAAAAAAATGCTGCTTTTCTTTTCCAAGAAACCTTTTGATTACTTAATAAAAAAAAAAAACTGAAACAAACCCTCAACGTGTTTCTGAAAAGCCCTTTTTGGTGAGAGTTTTTTTGTTAAATCATGGAACAAAAGATCTTACTTCGAAGGGGCTCTTACAGTAGGCAACACCGTTAGGATTAAGCTGCCAGGTGCCAGGACCACACAGAAAATTTCTAGCTAGCAGTATACAGCGGGGGACCGCCCCCAAAACATTGGCACGTCGACGTCTGTTCTAGTATAAAAGGGGCGGTCCCCCACACCCACCTCAGTTCTTTTCCTGCCATCGACCTGCACTTGTCAGATTCCACAGAAAATGTTGCTACAGTTCAATGCCATTTACCTTTTTACTTCTTTCTTTTCTTCAAGTACTTGTTTGTTTTTGACTTTTTGTCATCGCCTACTTCATCAGCAAACTCTCCGAAGTTGAAGTGTGGCTGTGGAAAGCAGCTTCCCGAAAAGGATAGCCACACTGCATGTACGTCATTTGCCTAGGCCTGGACCACATCCCCAAAGCCTGCTAGGCCTGCCAAAAATTCAACCAAGTAACGCGGAAAGGCGCCAGAAGGTTCTGGAGACCCATCTACTGCAGCAGAAATTGGCCGCCCTGGAAAGAGAGCTGCAGACCTGGACCACAGTAGAAACTTGTAGGGAGCCCTGTTCCACGAAGAAAAAGCACAAGAAGTGTCGGGACCGGGATCAGTCCACTTCAGAGTCGCGTTCGCCCACTGGGGCCGTGACAGGGCCGGAGTCTTCCTCCCACAGGAGGTCGGTCTCCTTCTCCACTCCAGCCCTCCTTTCCTCAGGCTGCCTGTGGACCAGCCTCCCGCCGTTATTTCTGTGGTGGGTAGTGCTTGTCCGGGCCCAGAGGATCCCTCCTTTGCTCCGCCACCCCTGTTGTTCAGGCCAGTCCTTCAAAAGAGTCCTGACATAGGTGGCTAGGCCAGTTCCTTGGGTGAGGCTATGGCTGTTTCCACTCTCCCGGCCTTGGCATCTTTGCTGGACTCTGCCCTGGGGTCTGACAATGATCTACCAGACCAATGACCACTGTCACTCTTGAGGCCGCAGCCTGCTTCTTCAGAGCCTCCACCCATGGGGCCCTCGGCTCCTCAGCCACAGCTGGTGGTCGCCTCTCAGGCCTCTCTCTACCAGATGCTGGCAGGGCCTTCCTCCACCGAGCTTCTTTTCCCTCCTGAAGGCACTGGTCCATCCTTCTCCATGGTGAAGACAGAACAGAAGTATTCATTTAGTATCTCTGCTTTTCCTTCATTATCCTCCACCCACTCCACCCCTTTCTTAAGCCTAACAATCTCTTCCTTCTTGTCCCTTTTCTCACTTATATAGTGAAAGAAAGCCTTCTCTCCCTTCTTAATTCCTTCAGCAATTTGCAGCTCCTTCTGTGCCTTTGCTCGCCGGACTTCCTTACTTGCCTCACTAGCCAACCTTAGGTCATTTTTCCTATCCACCTCTCTCTTGGTCTTCCTAAATTTTCTATAGGCCAGTCTCTTTTCCCTTACTGCCTTGGCAACCCCAGAACTGAACCAGCTGGGCACTTTGGCCCTTGTGTTCTTCCCTCTGAGCCTAACACACTCACCTGTAGCAAGCAGTATTCCTTCCTGAAAGATGGATCACTTTTGGTCCACCCCCATATCTGCTCTGATGCCCACCAGATGGCTCCTTAGAACCTCACTCATTTTCCTGAAATCCGTCCTCCTGAAATCCAAGATTTTGGTGTTAGTTGGGTTGCTTTCCCTGCCCATATCTAAATGGAACCACACTGTGAAATGGTCACTTCCGCCCAGTGGCTCCCTGACCATTATTTCCTGTACATGCTCCCCATTTGTGAGCACCAGATCAAGAATTGCCTCAGCTCTTGTTGGTTCAGTGACACCCTGAATCAGGAACCCACTCCGCAGTTCTTCTAGGATCACCTGACTCTTGGCACATGTTGTGCATGGTATCCTCCAGTCCACCTTGAGCAGGTGGAAGTCCCCCACGATTACCACCTCTCCTTTCCCCGCAGCTTCCAATATTTGTGAGGTCAGTTCCCTGTCTCTCTCCTCATCTTGACTGGGTGGTCTGTAAACCACCCCCAACCTCACCTTTCTCCCTTTATTGGACCCCTAAAGATGGCCACTAGTAATGTTGTTTGCACATCCTCTGTTCATACTGTGGATGTATTAGGATGATGCTGCCACATGTTTCTGATGGTAAACATATAGCCTCGCACTAAACTAATTTTTTTCATGGCAGGCGTGGAACGTGAACATTTAAAAACTTCTTAACCCATATCTCAGCTCATGAATGAAAGAAAATGAAAAGAAAGGAATGTGTTAATGTTTTTGTCAGAAATGCGTTATAGCTGGAAAAAAAATGACTTGGTGACTAACAAGTAGTGCCGCTTTCAGTTACAATACAGTTCCATCACCGCTGTGACATGGCACATCAGAAATCTTTGCAGTTGAATCATACTGTCACACGCTGCAGAATTTCTGGACTTTGTTACATGCATGTTGTTTCAATTTAAAAAATGTACAAGTTTCCTTGATAAGCAAAAAGACTGCTGAGCTCAGTGGCTCAGAATAATTGAAAGGTATGAATGCCAGTTTATGATTGCAGTTCTGATTTCAACCTTGAGGTTTGTCATCAGACATTTCCTTTATCATCCATAAAAGAGTTAGTATGGCCAAATCAGCGGACAGAAAATGTTAATAATTTTTAAAATAGCCACTTGTTACGTTTGTTCTGAAGTAGTTTTCTTTTTCCAGTTAGCAGATTTTCTCCTGATAGTATTTGTTTTTATCAAGCTTTGTCTTTGTTCATCTGGTTGACCCTCCTCTAACGGCGGACCCTCCTACCCCCGCCACAGACCTTGGCAGTCGCTCCTAGCCTCACCATAGACCTTGTCATGGACTTCTGCATTATCCATTAGGTGTGTGTGTGGTGGTGAGTGGGTGGGGGTTGATAGGTTCGCTTCATGGCGGACATTGGTTTTTCCTGTTTTGTCCCCATAGGGATACCAGCCATGTAGTGACATGCACATCACACTGATATACCAGCATCTGCCAGTGTCCCTTCCTAACTTTGTGGGTCCGATTGTGATACCACCTAGCCTCTGCTAGGGGATGATCACATTGGAAGACTTAACGTCCCTCCTTCCCCTGAAGGAGGAGAGCTGTCCGTGGGACGCTTGATCTTCCTTCCCGTGCTGGCCATCTGACCCGCGTCTGCTCACGAAGTGGGGTCACCAGTATTGCAGGTGGTAGTGTTAACCGCTGCACCATTTGGCTGGCCCCTACCTGCTGGTGCTAGGTGTGATACACAGAGCAGCACTTGCATGTCTAGTGCTATTCCCCATCTTACATCATCAGTTATTGTTTCCACAGTAGGCACACTCACTTCCTGTCACTCACATGGCAGCTCGCTGAGGTGGTGAGCAGAGGGGCTGAGCGGATTGCCATCCAGTGTGGGAGATGACTAACGGGCTAAGTGGGGGCTGTTGGCAGTGGGGGGACGTGAATGGAAAGCGGGGGGTTGTACTTTATGAATGGGGTGGAGTGGGGTGATCACTGACACCAGGGAGCTATGTAATGGATGATAACAGACATTTGTACTGCAATGGTGGGCTACTAGACATCAGGGACAATGTTACACTACACCGAGAGGGCGATTGGTAGCCAGTAGATGCCAGGGACAGTATTACAGTATGCTGAGAGGGTGTTGGGGGGCACTAAACGCCAGGGACAGTATTACACTGTACAGAGAGGGTGATGGGGGAACAGTACCACACTGTATGGGGGGGTGCCACTAGACGCCAGGGACAATATTACACTATAACTGATAATGAACAGGCGACTGTTTCAGGTGGGGGATCCACTGGATGTCAGGGATATATGAAATATATTCTGCAGAGACATATTTCTGGTTATTGGGGGGTATGCTGGCAGGGACTGACAGCTCCTGCTGTCAGTCCACTACCTGGCGCTTGGCCCTGTGGGTGGGGATGTATGTGCACTACTGTGCGCAGTGATAAGAGTAAGGTTTTGAAAGCATTAGACAACACTGTGATACAGGCTGTCTAGTGCTCTCAAAACCTTTTACTCTACCACAGTGCCCAGTATTTGCATGATGGCAGGTTAGCGCCATGCACTGGGGGCTTCTGTATATGTCCCCCGCCCATCCTATCATGCTATTCCCAGTTAGCGCCACACTAACCTTTTAAATATATGTAACCCTGGCGCCACTATATCAAGGGCTACTACCCCTGCCTTGTGGGCCCATAACAAGGGTGAGGGGCCTGGATTCCTAATTTAGATTTAAAACTGGTTCTTTCCCAAGATAACTTAAATGCGCAGTGCTTCCACCCAGAGTATACTTTAAGTGGGCTAGAATAAAACCTGGTACATCCCCCTGGGATGCTGCACCCACCCACATTACCATCTAGTCACTCCAAACATGCCTCAACAGTCAAAATCCCACATTTTAGACATTTTGAATTATTGAATCTCTCTAATAATATGCTCACACACCAAGGTTATGAAAAAACAGCAAACAATTTATTTACAAGTGGAGAGGGTTAGGAAAGGGAAAGCAGACAACCGAGGTTAGAGATTTACAATTGGTTTGATTTGTCATTAGTGGAGATTGCAATTAAAGTTGGTATCAGAGTAATAATTTGGTATTTTTAAAATCAAACATTAACCGCAGTGGCCACCCACCAACCTTTTGATGGATTCAAATAAGTGCTTCCTTACTACGTAGCTGCATAGGTGGCAGAATGTGTATTAGATGCCCATAAAATACCAGTCCCAGTCTGTATTGGAACCCCTCAATTCTAATACCTTTTCTGGGTACCCAGTGCTAGAGTTCTTAAAGGTGCAGGTGTGTTAAACAGTGGAGCTGAGGTGGCTGGCGTTGCAGCTGTGTTGGGGCACTTGAAAGAAAATCAGGTTAGCATTCTTTATTTCTTTGCCTTTCTGTTTTAACTTTAAGATTTGCAGAAAACAGTTGCCTCCCTTGCTGTGCTAGCTTACTAACATAGTAACAAGCCAGCAGAATAGGTCAAATGGTCTGTCTTGTCTGCTCGAAAGCCAGCAACCTAATGGCTGCTCTCTTTACCACCCCCCCAGCCCCCAAGACAGTCTTCTTTTTATTCAGATTTCCCTTATACCTGTCCCACCCCTTCTTGAACCCCTCCACTGTGCCCTCCTCCACCAGCCTCCCAGACAGCGCATTCCACGGCTCCACCACCCTCTCAGTGAAATAATGCTTCCTACGCCCCCCCTGTAGTTTCCCCTCCTCCAGCTTCCACTCATGGGCCCTGGTTGTTCCCCCCTTCTTTAGCTTAAAAAGCTCCTTGGTTCCACTCCTGGTTATTCCTTTTACATACTTGAAAACCTCTATCATATCTCCCCTGTCCCTCCTCTCCTCCAGTGAGTAAAGCCCAAGCTCTTCCAGTGTTTCCTCATAAGGCCTCCCCTCCATGCCCTGAATCATCCTGGTCGCTCTCCTCTGGACCCTCTCCAGCAGTGCTATGTCCTTCTTCAGATGCGGTCTCCAGAACTGTACACAGTACTCGAGCTGCGGCCTGACCAAGGCATTATATAGAGGGAGGATCACCTCTCTCCTTCTGGACGTAATTCCCCTGGCTATGCAGCCCAGTATCCTGTTTGCTTTGGCTGCGGTTCTTCTACTATTTTCAGAGTTATTCATTTTGACATCTATCACCACCCCTAAATCCCTTTCACCCAGTGTGACTTGTAGTGTGAACCCCCCAGGGTGTATTCATGGCCCAGGTTTTTTACCCCCAAATGTAGTACCTTACATTTCCTGGCATTAAATTTCAGTCCCCACCTCCTTGACCACCCCTCCAGGGTATCCAGATCCCCCTGGACCACCTCCCTCGCTTCTTCACAGTCCACCAGAGCACCCAGTTTTGAATCGTCCACAAAGAGACTTAACCTATTCCTAACCCCCCTCCCTATATCTGAGACAAGGAACCCCACTGATTACCTTCCTGGGAGAGGAGAGTATCCCACCCACCATTACCCTCTGTAAATGCCCCAAGAGCCAATTTTCAACCCAATTGAGCTCCTGCCCTCCCACCACCCTCTCCCCCAGCTTTTTATTAGCCCATAATGTGGTACTGAATCAAGCGCCTTGCTGAAATCTAGGAATAGGATGTCCACCGGCCTATGTCTGTCCAAGGCCCCCCATCACCCAGTCATAAAACTCTACAAGATTGGACTGACACGATCTCCCCGGAACGAAGCCATACTGTTTATCATCCTGGTGTCCAAATCATTCCAGCTGCTTCCCAATCCTCTCCTTGATAAAGCCCTCCGTAACTTTGCCTACCATAGACGTTAGGATGACAGGCCTATAATTCCCCATCTCTCCTCTAGACCCCCCTTTATGAATAGGCACTACATAAGCCACCCTCCAGTCCTGGGGCATCCATCCTGTCTAAAAAGAGGTATTAAAGAGTGCAGCTGCCAGCTCCTCCGCCAATTCCTTCATAGCCCTCTTGGGCCTTAGATTGCTGAACTCGGAAAACACTTTAAACTATTTACGGTTCCCCATTCTAGTTGTTGGCAGAGGGTGAGTCTGCTTAGTCGCGGTTTGAAATCATCATCTGATTTCGAGAAGTACTGCCGAGGTTACAGGCAGGAGCTGAGGATGACCCCTGGAACACAGGCATGGAAGCTTGCACTCTGGAAAACTTCTCTCAGCATGAAGTTGGTGCCCCTTCTCTCTGGGCTTTGCAGACACATTTGGTACAGACCGGGCCAGGGCCAGCACGCTTTAGACTCCCACGTCTGGCTATACCCTTCGGGGAAGCGCATATGGCAGTACCAGGGTGGCACACTACCAGGCTGTCTCCCAGGCTGATCTGGAACTGTCACATTGCATTCAGCACATTTGTAGTCAGCACATTTATAGGTAGGCCATTCAGTAGTTTGCAGTGGTCACATTCATATTTCAGCCATGTGCCACCGTGGCCAACATGGTCCTTCAGCATTCAGGTACAGACTTTTACTGACGGGTGCTTTTCCCCTAAGGCTAGGGTGACCCAGGCTCTCCAGTCCATACAAAGACAACACAGGAGTTTAGCTTGAACCTTTCACATAACACCAGACAGAGTTCCAGGCTAGGCTCTGTAGCACTTGAGACTCTCGAACAACAGACAGAGCTTGAGGCTCGGCTCCCCACCACTTAGCAAATTTTACTTGTTAGCAGAACTGATCACTGTAGCTTCTCGCAAGCTTAAGACACATTATCATAGTCCCTTGTGGCTATGCTGGCAGTTGCAGCTGCAGCTTGGACAATCGGACATTTACTGGCCTCCCAGGCACTGTTGGGAAAGCTCCGCATAGCTAGGGAACTTCCATTTCAGTCCTGCAGGTACACAACACAGTCATAATCAGCACTCACAAATTACTGGACCCTTTCTTGGTCACTCGAAACAGATGTCCACCCATTCCTTGAGTGCTGGTTAAACACAGGGTGCAGACAGACAGTCACAACTTCTAGGCTTTGCTGGGCTTCTCTGCCCCTTACAGATCTCTCTGTAAACTGGCATTTATAAACAGAGGTTTATTCAGTCAGGATTCACAGTACGTTCTTTTCTGGAAGTTACAGGTATCATCAGCACTCTCACTGCTGAGGCAGAAGCATTTCTTGCAGCACTCCCACAACTGCAGGCGGATGCTGGCTTCTTTTTCCATGTTTTCCTAATGTGGTAAGACAGATGCTAGCCCTGGAAGACAGTTTCTGGCAACCCCCAGGCTAGCAACTTCAGTTACATGGCAGCCACTTTTCTCTGGCAGGAGACAAGAGCCCACTTCCACTGTGGAGGGGCACACACTGAATCACTAGGCCCATTTTCTTTAGCTGAGGGCCAGAGCTCCCACCCTCCCCGTGGAGGGGCTCATATCAAACTGAACTCGGCCTGCAAAGTCTGTGGGTTTTAAGGAGCTCTCTGAGGCCCCCCATTGGCTGAATCCATTTGTCATTCCCTAAACGATTGGCTGAATCCACTTTATCAGTCCTGAAAATGAATACTCATAAGCCTTCTTCGACGCTTAATAGGCTTGCTGTTTTGGCGCCTGAAATAGGTCCCTGCTTTTTACCCCCACAGGCCTTTGGTACTGTCCCAACAATCCTTTCACTGAAAACCTGGCTTTCCGATTTGCTGCTGCTCTGCAGATGTGGCTTCTAGTGTACATAGTTCACTTGCAGTCCCTCACAGTCCCTAAAATAGTATTCTGGTGCAGCCAGGTAAAACAGTTTTAATTCTTAATCCCACAGTGTAGGAGCCCTTTTTAACGCTGCCCTTTCCAAACATTTAGATGCAGTCTCTGACTGGTTGCTGCTGCCGAAATATGTAGTCCTCAGGCAGCAGACAGGCACTTTATCAGAGTCCCCATGTAACAGTCTGGGCAGCCGAATAATCGTTTTGTTGTAATCATTCTCCCTTTGTTTATTAGCCCCTTTAGTATCCTGGCAGCTGCTACTTTTGTTTTACATTTAGTTACAACTTTGTCCCTGCAGCAGCTGCTAAATCTTGCTGCCCCCAGTAACAGAGCAAACCCGCATATGAATATTAATACCCCCTCATTAATATTCATAGAGCCAGGCTAGATTTGCAGCGTGAACAGCGCTGTTTATTTAAAACATTGGGCGGCCTTTTTCCTCCAGTCCTACCCGAGTCACCGGCCCCTGACCTGCACCTTACGGGGACTGGGACCACTGTAGCAGCCATCCACCCAACCGCAGTTGCAGTCAGAGACTGGAGCGCACTTGAGTGCTTGCAGGAACTCGCTGACCAGTCGTGAAAAGTATGGAAAAATGGTCGCCAGCTCTGCATTACTTTTTTAAGCCTAAAATGGCAAAAACAAAGAAAAGGGGGCACTCAGGGATGCTTGGGCACGTATCTGGGTCCGGGCCAGGCGGTGAGACACGGGGACAACATTAAGGACCAGGGAGGTAATTAGGAGGTGCTCCAGAAATGGGAGCAGACTGGCGACTAAGGTAAGCCCCCATTTGGTGCGGAGGGCATTGCATATAGGAGCCCTGTAATTGACATCCGGTAGTTAGCCTGCCCACCCCACCCTGCGTGCTGTTTTTGGTTTTTGGTTTGTTTTTCAAGTTTTCTTGTGTTTCTTGGTGCTACCCATGTCCCTCCTGTAGTTGCCACGTCTTGTTTCAGTTGCCCTTATGTCCCTCCAAAATAGAGCCCTCAACCTCAATTATTTAGTGATGTGCGCTGTTATTTTTTTTTTCTTTCTTTCTTTTTGAGTTGCTCATCAGGATTTATTTAACTCAGTATTTTTTTTTTCCATTTTCTTCAAGCTGCTAACTGCTATGAAATTGCCATGCTGCCTACTGCAGTCTCGTCTATCCCGCCTGCATCACAAACACTGTGTCGGCCATAATACTGTGAACTTTGTACATTAAAAAAAAATTCTATCTCATTTCCTTGGTCACTGTACTAACTGCACATGCACCCCAGTTGAAGCTTTCTGCCTGTTTGAGCTGCAGTGGCGCACACAGGCTACAGCTTCCACCGCCCGACATTGAAATGGCCAGAAATTAGCGTCTTCACTTGTGTTTGGCAGATCTTAGCAGCTGAGTTCTCGTTGTTCATCCTCTCTCTTTACAGGTACCTGCATGCACAAAAAACAAACAGAATCTTGAGTGGGCTGCACAGACACCATGGACACAATAAATAAATAACTAAAATAATAATAAAAAAAAAACCTGTCTGGCATGTGAAACGGGAAGGAAAAAGTGCTGCAGCTTGGCACCCCATTGCTTTCTATGTACTTCGTGGTAGCCAATGCAAAACAAGTGCATTGAAACCTGTACAGTATGTTGTGGAGGGCCATCCTGCCTGGAGTTGTCCAAATTAAAGGGAGGCCTTAAAAAAATGACGTAAAATACGCTGTCCTGCTCTAAATGTTAAGCCCTTCACCCACTAATGTAGAGTCACTGTACTTTCATTCTGGGCTATTTTACAAGGGTCTTTTTAACACTATAATTGCCACCTGTCTCGATCTGACCAGGATAATTCTGATTTGGCTTACTGTGTATCGACCAAAAACCAGAAAACATTTACAGATCCGAGATCAGAAAGCAAAAAAAAAAAAAGTTTTTTGCTTTCATTAATACGTGCGGATTAAAATAATTTTTTTCCATAGAGGTCTTTCTAGTACCTGGCAGACTGGGCGACACTGTCAGCCTTGTCCCAGCTTAGGGGAGGCAGTATAGCGCAGTGGTGTAAGGCTCTGAGCTGCAAATCTGGAGACCTGGGTTTGAATCCCACAGCCTCCACTTGCATACTGTGTGACCCTGAGCAAGTCACTTAACTTTGCTATGCTCCCAGGTCGTACCTGGAAACAATCTTTCAGCTTAGTGCGTCTCTCCTGGTTAAACAATTGGGGGGACATTCACCAGCGTCAGTGTCTCCCTCCTACTCCCGAGACTGGGCGGGCCATTGGTTCTCGTGGGAGGGCATCATTAAGCCCAACCTCTTTTTTTCCCCCACAATTTTCAACCTGGGGCCTGAGACATGCAAAGGGGTGCAATATGAGAATTGCCACCTCCCATAGAACACCCCGGCGTCTGGAATGTGGGTTCTTCTTCCCTGCACGATAGTGAAATACATGTGCTGCCACCCAGCTGCTCTGGATGGCAGGCAAGGAACACACCACACGAACACCCCTCTCTGAGGAAAGAGAGCTGTTTTAGGATTATCGATCCTTCCTCTCCTCACCGCCTCTGAGAGCAACCTGAGTCCTGCTCCTCACCCTGGAAGTCGCAGGGGAGTGGCAGTGAGGTGTGGCTGCCCAGCCTCATATCCTCCATGCCACCAGGCCAGCCTGAATTTGAAACCATTTAATTGAAATATGGCCGAGTTTAATAATGAAAACAAAACCAGTTATACTTTTTACTGTCTTAGGAGACGGTACCTGTTGGTGTGGGGGGAAAAAAACTGCAAACTGTCTGGCCAGTCCAGTCAGCTGCTCACAATGCTGGGGACCTGGGTTTGGGTATGAACACGGGTCACTGTAGGGCCAGCTGGGGAGGGAGGATTGAGTGTTCCAAAGACACCTCTCCGCCCTCGGGGAATGGGGGATGCTGTGTCCCACTACGTGACTGCCATCTGGTGGAGAACAGGAAGCAGCACAGAGTGAGCCCTAGTCAGGGTGAGGGGCAGCCATCAGACAGCAAGTTTTTATTGTATGCCTGTGTCATCAAACACTGGCACTCTCTGAGAAAACTTTGGGCTGGAGGAAAAAGCCCTTGTCTACTGTTGCCCTGGTCACCCTCCCCCCACAGACCCAAGTGTGACCAACATGACGGGCCACCAACCACTGTTGTGGTCCTTGGCAAGAGTGGTGGATAACCAGTAGGTCTGTGAAGAGGTCAGTGATGGGTCTTGGGGAGGGGGGGTGCCGACAGCAAGCTAGGGGTCAGAGAAAATGCTTGAAGAAAATTATAAACTGATGACCCAGTGGCGGCGCGTTGCAGTGCCGTGCTGATAAACTGGGTTTGGAAGCAAGCCCAGGAAGTTGTATCAGAACTGGCCAAGGTCAAGACAGCAGCTGTTCAGCAGTACATCTCAGCCGAAGAGGGTTGGCAGTGGGTTCTGCCACAACAGTGACCCCTGGTCCTGCCACATGGTGGAATGTGTTGTGCAAGGCTGCTAGAGCCATCGCCACCACCAGGGGAAAAGGGAAGGAACGCTGGAGGGAGAAAAACCCTGTAGCTGTGTAAATGTTTTCTGAGTTCAGTCTGACAAAGGTATGTCCCTAGGGATGAGCTACCAGCCAGGGAAGTAAAAAGCGTTATTGCTAAATTGCAAACTGTCCTGGTGAAAAATGCTATTCTGGTGTGAAACGTCCCAATTTGGGCTTCTTAAAAGGTGGGGACTCAAATGAACATACCAGGCATTTTTACTGTAAAAATGAGTCCCCAATGTGCATATTTGTTCACTGTAGAGCATGTGCTTGCTGGCAGGTAATAAGGGGTGCTCAGGAAGTGGCTGGCATCCCCTGAAGAGTTAATGCATTTGTGTATCTCTAGACTGTGGCATCTTTACCTCTGCTAGCACATGTTTTTGCTATCTGTGTGACGTTGGGTATCACAACTAGGTACCAATGGTTTAATGGCATGTTTGAATTCTTAGAAAATTAATCTGCAGTATCCTGAGATAGGAGACGGGCAGGGTGCCTTGTGGTTTATTTCCAGTGTTGATAAACTCATTGTAGAGGCAGGAAGCATTTTCAATTGGAGCAGTGACAAAATAATTGGGAATGGAGCCATAAAAGCACGGATGTGGTGCTTGGAGCATACCAGAGATTGAAACTGCTCGTGTATGTCAGCAGTGCTGCTGCAGGCTAACATTGACATAGTGTCTCTGGAGAGCTGTAATAGCAATGCATTTTATTAATGGCAGTATTCTATTAGGGATAGTTTGTAGACGGGGAAACTCTATTAGTAGCCATGCCAGAATAAACTGCAATTTAGTTTTCTTTCAGATACGGACCTTGTTATAAATGTCAGCTTCTGATCTGCTTCACACTGGACAGGGATATATGCAAGGTTGGGTAGTACAGAATCGGTTTCAATCAATCAATCAAAATCTTTATTTAACCAGGTGATCACCGTTGAGCAATGCTCATTTTCGAGGTGGGCCTGGGTTTTTTTCAATGATCAATATGCAACAATTACAATATATACAATAAATAAACAGTAGCAGGCATTGACAATAAATATGTGTGTGTGTGTGTGTATATATGTATATATGAGTGTGTGTGTGTGTGTGTGTATATGTGTGTGTGTGTATATATATATATGTCAAAAGATGCAACAATTATAAACAGAACACAAGTATACAGTACATTTAGTGATCCAAGGATAAGGGTCAATATTACAAGGCTAGCCTTGGAGATAACTTTAAGAGGGAAGGATTCAGAATATTAGTGGTGCCAGACAGGCCAGCAAGATCGAGGGCGGGGGGAAAGATGGTAGTAGGTGAAGGCATGAGGGATTAAGATGTGGGACAGCCACAAGTGCTATGATTATATGGCTCAGTCCAGCGGAAGGGTTCGGTACAGGTAATAAAAAAAAAAAAAGAAAATGAGGGAAGGGTTGGAATACATGCTGGTTCCAAGGTTCAAGGGATGTAGAAGTGACGGATGAGGAGAATATGGTAAGAGGAGGAGGAGGAGAAGGGAGCCAGTTAGTAGATGTGACCTATCCTAGTGAATTCTGTAACAACAGTGACTCAGAGTGCTCTAGGATATTTAGAGGGTCGTGGGTCAGGGGAAATCGGTACAAGATTTCTTATTATGACGTAGGTAGTGATTTGAAAGCTGCTAAGCTGATGGGGTGAGTTAATTTCAAGTTTTTTTGCAGCTTGCTCCACATTTGAGGTAGCATGTAACTTATGGCCACTCTGCCAATGTGTTTTAGCCTTATTTACATACATGGTTAGGGATTCATTATTCTCTTCACTCGAACTAATAGATTCTGAGCAACATGGTTTTAAAAAGGGCAGGAGCTGTACTACAAACTTGTTGTGTTTCTATGAAAATGTGAGTAAATCATTGGATAATGGGGTACCATGTGATGTGATTTTTCTGGACTTCAGCAGAGCCTTTGATTTGACACCGCATGGTGCCATTATAGATAAACTGAAACTATTAAGGGCTAATCCTTATTTAACACACTGGATAGATGAGTGGCTGTTGGATAGGAAGCAGAGGTTTCAGATAAATGGACACCAGTCCAATACCGGTGTGGTGTCAAGTGGGGTCCCACAGGGCTCTGTGCTGGGGCCTGCGCTGTTTCAGATATTTATTTCTGATTTAACAGATAACTTGAATGGTTGGGCAACAAAATATGCAGACAACACAAAAATAGGTGGGCTTTGAAGAAGGAGGAAACTCCGAAACATGTCAGGCTGTTAGTCGGCTGTTGTTATAAATAAAACTTTTCTAATATACGGGGCATCCTGACTTTTTGGCTTGTGAGTGCTAGGAACATGGTTGGAAGTCTCTCTCTAAGTTTCTTTGTCAATTCTTCTATGTGGTCAATGAAAGCGAGTCTGTGCAGATATTTGAGCTTTTTTACGTATTCCAGCTGTTCACCTGGTATAGTGGTGATCTGTGGGAGTGTCCCAGCGGTAGCAGGATTGGATGCATGAGGAACTGGCGAGAGGAAAATTGCTTTGGTTTTCTTGGCATTTAGAAGTAACTTCTGGTTTAGAAACTGGAGCTGCAGCAGATTGAATTCACATTGAAGGGCTTTGCAGGCAGCATCAGGGGTAGGGCTACTAGCGTAAAATAGCGTGTCATCCGCAAATAGATGTATTTTGCTTCTTTGATGGTAGCATCGATATTGCTAATATAAATAGTGAAGAGCAAGTGACCCAGAATGGAGCCTTGGCGGCATATCCCTCAAAAGGGGTTTTAAAGGGGAAACTTCTTCATCCTCCTTCACTTGCTGAAGTCGACCAGAGAGGTAGTTAGCAAACCATTTTAAGGACAGAGAATCCAAGCCAATGTTCCGGAGGAATGAAAGGAGCAGGCTATGGTCTACAGTGTCAAACGCCTTACTTAAGTCCAAAAATACTGTGCAGAGTTTTTATTATCCTGTTCTTATTGCCAGTTGTTGGTCACCTTGGCTAGAGCTGAGATTGTACTGTGCTGTGCTCTAAAGTCTGATTGTAACGGGTTGAGCAGCTTCGCCAATTCAGGTGGTTCCGAAGCTGAGTGCTCACAATTTTCTCCAGCAGCTTAGACAGGATTGGGAGTAAGGAGATTGGCATATAATTATTGAGGTCACTGGGATCTCCCGACTTAAACAGAGGGACCACAAGTGCAGTTTTCCAGATGGGTGGAAAGTCACCCTGGGATAGGGATAGGTTAAACAGATGCATAATTGGAACTGCAAGGATGCGGTAGCCAACCTTTAAGAAATATGGGTATATGAAGTTGACTCCGGCGCTTTTTCCAGTATCTAACTGTAGCAGAGATCTTCGACTTCTTTCAGGGATGTAGGCTATAGAGAGAATATCGGGCTGAAGACAGGTTTTTCTTGAGTATCTTCTCCAAGTTGTGAGTGGAGAGTACTGGTGGGAGAGGTGTCGAAGGCTATCCCTGCGGTAGCAAAGTGATTATTGAAAGAGTCAAGGATAGTTGGTCTATCTGAGATTATGGAGATGCCAATCAATATTTTATCCGGTAGGGGTTTACCGGTGATATGGCCTTCTATATCCTTGATTATTCTCCAAAACTTGGAGGAACACTTTAATGAAAGCTCCAGCTGTGAGCGGTAAAAATTAGCTTTTGCTTCTCTAGCCATCTTGGTGCAAAGGTTCCTCGCACTTCTGAATAAATTCCAGTCATTTGTGAGATTAGTTTTCAGGGCTGTTCTCCAAAGCATGTCCCTACTCTGCAAAGCATCTTTCAGGTCCTCTGTAAACCACCGTCAGGGTTTATCCCTGGTACGGACTTTCACTAGAGGAGCATGCTTGTTTAGAGCACCCAACACAGTTTCAGAGAAAATGTTGTATGCCGTATTTAGAGACTTGGCTAAGTAAAAGTCCTGCCAATGCACGGAGTCTCTTAACTCCGCGATGTACCCACAGGGATCAAAATTACATGTACTCCTTTTAATAGTAAATTTAGGTGCAGGTGTAGATTTATGGGTTGACCTTACACATGCAATTAAACAGTGGTCACTAATGTCAGAGAAAAAGGCACCAGCGTGAGAAAATAAATAGGGTTTGCTAACTAAAATCATATCCAACAGAGTACTATTATTAGGGTTAATCTTATTAGGACATGTAGTTTCGTTTATAAGCTGTGACAACCCAAGGGAATAACAGAACGTTTTAAGAGGAGTGGATGTGCTGGAGAGCCAGTCTAGGTTGAAATCCCCTAGTTTGATAGACTCTGAAGATGTAGGACCCAGGATGTTACATAGATGTTTCAACAGCTGTAATCCAGCCAACGGGTGTCTGTAGCAACCTATTACACAAAGTGAAACTCTGGTTGCAATTTCAACTTTTAGAGACAGACTTTCGAACTCGTTTGGGACAGAGGTTGAGTCGATGATTGAGACAGGGACTTTATCCATGACGAATATGGCCACACCACCACCTCTAGTCTGCCCGATGGCTCTAAACAGAGAATCGGAGGGGAGATTTACTTAATTGTTATTGGTTGCCGGTCGAAGCCAAGACTCCGTGACTACCAAAACATCTGGAGCGGTATGACATATCCAAGCCTGTATTGATGTAATTTTTCTTAACAAGCTGCACACGTTGACATGCAAAAAGCTTAACCCCTTAAGACTTTGTAAATCAGCTGGGGATTCAGAGCTTTCGGGGGGCCTGGATTAAGCTCAACATTACCTGAGCACAACAGTAGTAAAAGCAAAAGTTTCCTGCAGAGACCTGGAAGGAGTTTGGACAATTTAGCCCTTTCTTGTTTGCAGGGTTCATAAGAATTAATCGGGGGAGCCCTAAGACTAGCGCCTAGCTGACCTAACACTACATATATTTTTTTTTCAATTGTTTAACCAGGAGTGGCACACTAAGCTGAAAACTTGTTTACAGGTGCGACCTGGGAGCACAGGGAAGTTAAGTGACTTGCTCAGGGTCACACAGTATGCAAGTGGGGGCTGTGGGATTCAAACCCAGGTCTTCAGATTTGCAGCTCAGAGCCTTAAACCACTGCACTATACTGCCTCCCTATATATAGTAATACCTTGTTAGAGACAAGGGGAATTGGGGAATGTAAGTAGAAGAGGACGTGCCCCTGGGGACAACTCTGACTTCCTGCGTGCCATGGCAGATGTAGGACCAACTGCAGGATGGGGGATTTTAGGGCACATATAAGGCGTTCTACATTGTTGAGAATGTCCAGGCAGGCCAACATGGCGTGAGAACCACACTCCGCCCTAGGGGATATCTGTGTGAGCGAATTTGTTCCAAGGAACATAAGATGAGCATGGCAACCGAAAGAACAGATAAAGCCCCCTCATTATGGGACTAGCACCCAGCGTGAAGTATTAGAATTATCAGAGGAAGGAATTATCCAGAGGAAGATAATATATACCAATTCCTTTGATTTTTCAGATATTTGTAAGGGGTAGTGATTAGTGGAAATTTTCCTCTTTAGATCGCCTTAGTCAGTCTAAATATCAGAACTATATCGTAGGGTACCTGAATTAGATTTTATTTTTCAATAAGACAAGATTGAACAGTAAAACATATTGCAGGCTGTGTTACCAATAGGCAATGGGGTGGGGGGGGCTAATGTTGACAATAATTAGCCAATAGAGGATAGTCTAGGAGGAGTAGGTGGGGATTGTGAGCATTTAAAGGTGGCCTAGGGAGGGGGTGGGCCGAAAAATGAAGAAGTCAGAGTCTGTACCCACACAGCCTAGGAAGAGCCGAGGTGGAGTGCCGATTTCCATACCTGTTGCTTTGTTTCTGGAGGTGGGTAATTCAGGCTCCTTGCACCATGGAGGCACTACAGCTTGACTCCTGACCGTGGCAGTGGTCTCAGCCCGAGGGGGCTAGTAAGGCACCTGCAGAGAGAGGGACAGACAAGATAGGGCTCGCTAGCAGTGGGTGGGTTCCAGAACACAAAAGGCACACAAAAGAGCTGAGCACTGAATTGTATCCTAAATCCGGGGGCGGTCTCAGAGAGCAGCAAGGCACCAGTTAGGTCAGAGGGAGCACAAAAGAAATAGAAGATGGGGGCGGGCAAGGTAGATAAAAAGAAAGAAAGAGGAAATAACAAAAAAATAAATTTAGGAATCAAGGCTGGGGCTGTAAAACCCCAAACATATGAAGCACAAGTTAAAAACAAACAGGATTCAAAGTCTTGACTTTTGCAGTGTAGCAGATAAATGCAATACAGAGCAGTTTGCACGGAATGCACTACATCAGGTAGGAGAAAATTGAACAACTACGGCTGTGGACCCAGCAACAGCTGAGGCGTAGGGAATTTCAGCGCCTAGCTGTAGGCGGCTCATTGCATGTCCAAGAAATCGGGTGCAGCGTGGGGAAGGGACACCCAAGCAATAAAAATTAAAGAGTGCAGGGATAAAAGATTTTGCATTGCAGTACGGCTAAAAGGATGAAAATCTTGGGCAGATACAGACGGCCAATAAGGGAGCTCTAAGCAGGCAAGCAGCCAATAAGAGCTTATCCCTGAAACGGCTGCAAAATTTCAAAAAAACAAAGAATTACGAGTCTGTACTCACACAGCCTAAGAAGAGCCAAGGCTGAGCGCCGATTCCTGTGTACCTATTGCTTTGTGTCTGAGGGCTTAATTCAGGCTCCTTGCAGCTGTGGAGGCGCTTACTTAGCTTGACTCCTGACCGCGCAGCGGCCCAGCCTGAGGGTGCTTAGTAAGGAGCAGGTTTAATGAGGTGAACAAAAGGTATTTAAAGTAAATGTTTCAGAAGCCTTAGAAGATGCAAATTTACTCTTGTGTTTTCTGCCAGCATTGGCGAAGTACTGCTTGTGTCCTGCTGGCGATTGTAAAATATAGTCCTTCCATGAAAGTTAATCCCCAACCTAATAACCCCTTACCTGCTCAGAGGCACCATGACCCCCACCCCCACCCTTTATACAAACTGGTGTGCAGAGTTTGGCTGTTGGCATGAGGTTGGACAGTGCTAGTGCCATCATCTTTGTTAAAGAGAACATAACCCCTTCACCCCCCCTTTTTTTGCTACATTTGTTAATATAAAAGTAACTTTGAGCATGTGTGAAAAATATGTTTAATTACCATAGTGTATTGTTTTGTGTGTGCTTTGAATAGTCCTATTTTGTTCTTATTTAGGGCCCCAAATTAATGCAGCCCTTTTCCTGCCTAATATATATAGATAGATATAAATACACACACACACATATTTTGTTACTTGTTTAGCAGATCTCACTTTGAGGGGGAGCTCTTGCAGCAGTAATACCATTAGGACTAAGGCCGCCAGACATTAAGACCCCGTGGAAACATTTTCTAGCTTGCAGACTGCGGTGAGGGACCGCCCCCGACATCAGCCCCACCCGACGTCAGATGTGGTATAAAAGGGGCGGTCCGCCGGCACCATCTCAGTTCCTTTCCCACCGTCGACCTGTGAACATCGGATCTATGGATGCCATAGTTGCAGTGGACCGCCTTTTCCTCGTGCACCGTGCACTATTTTTTCTCAGTAATGACCTTTCTTTGGCAGTTTTTCCATTAAGTTTAATGTCTTCATCGTCTCAGTGGTGAAAATATAAGTGTGCATGGGGGAAGCAGATCCCGGCGAAAGATGGCCATTCTGCCTACCTGATCTGCCTAGGCCCAGAACACCAGCCAGACAATTGCCCGCACTGCATCAAATTCAACAGCAGGACCAGGATTCGCTGCGCCAACACTTTAAAGGCCTGTCTTCTTGAGCAACAAGTAGCTGCCATGCAGAAGGCCCCGTTGGTACACAGTTCGTCCTCTTCAACCAGGGAGTCTCCCCCAAGGAGAAGAGATTGGGAGGGAAACACCACCATTGGGAGGAGAGGGCCAGATTGGAGTCCCGCCCAAAGTCACCTCACCAGGCATCTGCTGCATCCACCTCCGGCGAGAGTTTGGAATCAATCCCCCCAGGTACCAAAGCTTTTGGGGACACACACAGGTAGCTGACCACCTCTACTCAGGAAAAAGGTAGGGAGTCTTCTTTGACAGGACAGCCATCCACCCAGATCCCCTCGGCCACTGACCCCATAAACATGGGTCAACCCATGAGGGACAGGCATTGGCTTTGGGTAAATCCACAGAGTCTACCACCTGGAAGCCTTCTGGGATGTCCGACAAACACAAGAAACCAGACGAACCAGTGAAATGCCAGGAGGTCGTCAGGTACCAGACACCTCCCCCACCTGAACACCTGGTGTTGTCTGCTTCCCAGACAACAGGGCATTCCAGCTATACATTGGAGAAAGAGCAAGCGCCTCCGGCAAAAGAAAGGCTGTCTGCCCCTAAGGACTGGCCGTCAGGCCCGAAAGATCAGCTGGCAACCGATTCCACAGACACCAGGGTACCGGACGCCCAGCAGCCTCCATCAGAAGAACCTGATGTCAGGCCGCCAGACATCGAGGATCTAATGTTCGATGTACCAGTTGACCATGCCCGAGGACCGGTTGTCCCCACCTCTGGACCAGACACCCCCACCACCAGTTGTTCCACTAGCTGAGGTGGGAGCACTTTTTAATGCATGGTGGAACACCGTCAAAGGGGATCTTCTCTTCAGTCCCAGGGATCCGTCCCCAGTACGTCCTACACCTAGAGACCTCGCTCATGAGCGGCCTTTACCGCTGAAGGAACTCCGGGCGCAAGATAAAGAGGACAAGCAGACGCCTGGGTATCCATCATCCATCCCATCATCCAGCGGACGCCTGCCGTCATCTCCAGGGGATGAAGCAGGGGGCTTGTCTTTGGACTATTCTTCAGAGGATGAGCTCCCCATTCCGTCTCCAGATCTGAGGGACTCACCGAGGTCACCACCTGATGACCCGTCCTTTTTGGACATTATGCGCCATATTCCGGTGGTTTACCAATGGGGCACTGAGGAATTAGACTCAGAACGGCGCAGATTGGCCACATTCTTGGGAGCCACATCCCCCTTTGATGGAACCATTTTAGGATATGACCAAGTCCACATGGAGACATCCGGCCCCTACGACCACAGTTCCTCGTAAGGCCAATAGACTGTACAAGACACCAAAAGGGGAGCCTTTTCTGGGTGAACACCCAAAGACAGACTCAATGGTCCTGACAGCTGCCCATGGCAGGGCACAACAACCGTGCCACATGAGTGCCCAGCCACCAGACCCAGAATAGAAACATAGAATTTAACAGCAGATAAGGACTGCTTGGCCCACCTAGTCTGCCCATTTTCCTACCGAACGGATAAGCTGCAGATCCTAGTTAACCAACAGCCTACTTCTTCCTACCCCTCCACTACGACTGCCTTATGTCTGTCCCATGCATTGTTGAATTCCTCCACTGTTCGTGACTCCACGACCTCCTCAGGAAGGCTGTGCCATGCATCCACAACCCTCTCCGTAAAAAAATACTTCCTCACATTACCTCTGGGCCGTCCCCTCTATCTTAAGATTGTGCCCCCTTGTTCTTGCACATCTCTTTTTCTGAAAGATACTACCCTCTTGGACTTTGTTGATTCCCTTGAGGTACTGGAAGTTTGTATAATGTCCCCCCTCCCTCCCCTCTTTCCTCAAGGGTATACATATTAAGCTCCTTTAGTCTCTCTTCGTATGTCTTCTGCTGCAGACCCTTCACCATTTTGGTTGCCCTCCTCTGGACAGCCTCCACTCTGTCTATGTCTTTGCGGAGATGGGGTCTCCAGAACTGCACACAGTACTTCAGATGGGGTCTCACCAACTGTCTGTACAGAGGGATAACAACTTCCTGTTTTCTACTGTTGATGCCTCTCCTTATGCATCCCAGTATCCCCCAGCCTCCCTTACTGCCTTCTCACATTGCTTGCCCACCTTTAGGTCATCTGATATAATTACCCCCAGGTCCCTTTCCATTTCTTTTATTGTCAGTATCTCACCCCCCCATTGTGTACTTTACCCCTGGGGTTTTGTTACCCAGGTGCATTACCTTGCACTTCTTTGCATTGAATCTAAGAAATTGTACCATATTGGGTGCAAGGTGTACTCCTCGACAACTTGCCCCGTTAGGTCACTCAACTTCCTGGCCCACATGGTCACCTACCAGAAATCCCTGTGGGCAAAGGCAATGGACCTGGTCTACGCACAACCAGATTCTGAGGGTAAGGTGGAACTCCTTGCTGTGATTCAGTCTGGCATGGATGTGGATAAGCATGGCCTCAGGAGTTCGTATGGCTCCGCAGATACGGCAGCAAGATCAGCGGCCACTGGCATTTGCATGCAGAGGCATGCTTGGCTTAGGGTTTCGAGCTTCTGACAAGATCTTCAGGATATTATCCCAGATGCTCCTTTCCAAGGATGAGTCCTGTTCGGTCAGGACCAAGAAAAACTGATTACCGGACTTCAAGATTCTGGTAAAGCTGTGTCTGAAATCCACAGAATGTACCAATCGGAGCCACAGTCCACACGCCGCCGTCCCTTTTGGAAGAATCGGGGACAGCAAGGAAGGTGACTTGACATAAGGGAGGCCTCAAAAGAAAAGGCCACGCTGTCCCTTCAGACATCCAGGGCCCCGAAAACCCCAAGGTGCCAAGACCTCCCCTGCCTACACCCTCCAGCACAGCATTACTCCCTACTGGCCTCCCCCTCCACTACAGCCTGAGCAGAGGGAGGCGGTAGGAGGAAGATTCTCACTTTGCCTATCCGGATGGTCCAGTATAACATTGGACCAATGGGCCCTCCAGACAGTAGAAAGGGGATATTTCCTAGAGTTCACCCCGTTTCCACCGGACAACCCACCAGTCGCCTCCCACTGCTCACCCTTCTATGCACTCCTCCAGAGATACAGGCCTTACTGGACAAAAGAGCTATACAGGAGGTTCTTTTTGTTTAAAGGGGAAAGGGATTTTATTTGCATTTCTTCCTTGTCCCGAAAAAGACGGGAGACCTCTGTCCCATTCTGGACTTGAGTCAACTGAACAGATTTATTGAATACAAACGATTCAGAATGGTGACCCTGGCGAGCCTGTTACCAATGCTCCACCAAGGAGACTGGCTTTGCTCACTAGACATGCAGGATGCCTACATGCACATCAAGATCCCGCCGTCCCACTGGAAGTACTTACACTTCACGTTCCAAGGAGGACACTACCAGTTCAGGACACTGCCATTCGGCCTATCCTCAGCACCAAGGGTTTTTACCAGGTGCCTAGTAGTGGTAGTGGTGGCCCCTCAGGAGAGGGGGTTGTCACAGACCCACTCAGCAGGTCAGCCCTCTACTCTCAAAGTGCCAACCTCTGAGTGTAGTCTTGTGAACAGAACAAGGTAGTCCTCTTGTCTGTTTTGTGGATTCGAGTCACCTTAGTCCCAAGTTCTGGAGGAATTCAAACTTGTTAACCTCTTGTTAGCATACCCAATTGTCAGGCTCAGATAATTCTGTCTTCTGGGGGCTAGATATCTTTGCCTATGGGCACCTAACCAGGTATTACAAAATGAACCCTTTTAGAACTCTATACAAGACCTAGAGAAATTCTTAAACTGTTTCCCAGTTTGGTACACCCATAAACTCATGCACCGTGTCAGCTTTAAAACCATCTAACTTCACTTAAAACCAAAGAAATGTTTCAAGGCACACCAGGCTGTTTCTGTTTTTAAAATATATCTTTACTAAACAAAAGGTAAAATAGTAAACAATAATATACAGAACTCTTATCACAAAAACATACGGGTCATTAAACAAAACGGTGTAAAAGTGCAACTATATTTCTTATCCACACAAAATACTTATCTTATAAAGGCTTGATGTTGCTGCTTCAAAGTCTGGTAAAGAAGTCATTCTATGAAACCAGAATCACAGTTTTAAAAGCTGCTTTCTCCAGCCCCCTGGATGAGGTCACTGTACTTCCTCCCTATCAGGATATTATTACTAAAAATATATCTCTGCAGGAAACAGGAGCCTTATAAGGCAGTAAGATCCTGTTTTTCTCAGCATAGCATCAATTCTCGAATGACACCTCTTTGATGAAAAAGGGTCTTCCTGATCTTCACAGATATCAAAGCCTTTTTAATTTCACATAGAAGTGTCATGCCCTGCTTTCCTTTCCTGTAAACGTTGTAAAATAAATATGTTCTTTCCTGCCATCTCGGCTACTGATGATGGAACTAGCTAAACAGGATGTCCCTGATTTTAGGTACCTTTTAACCCTGCAATTATCTTGGCCTTGCAGGTGTTAGATTTTTTTTTATCTAAGTTCCTGTGTGTGTGGTCATCTCACATACTGAGATCGGGGGGGATGTGTGAGTGAGGGAGGTCACTGGCTGTCTGTGTCACAGGGGTCACTTTGTATGCCCCTACCTGAATGATTGGCTTCTTACTGCACCAAAAGAAGTCCAGTTGAACAGGACCTTGGAGGGGACATTCAGCCTATTCCAGACTCTGGGCATCACCCTAAACCTGCCCAAGTCGCTACCATGGCCTGCTCAAAGGAGTAGTAGTAAAAAATTTTATTTTTATACGGGATACATGTAATTTGGGTTGATAACCCAGTTTTCAAGACAGACCTGTTATTTATGTTACAACTAAACATATACACATTGACAACTATATAACACATTCCTCAACAATCCGATAAATTCCACATTGTATTAAGACATTACTATCTCTACTACAAAGTTTAGACATGATCTTTAAAATTATCTGTGCATGTAAATACTATAAATACTATTTTTTTACTACTACATGGTGCACAGACTACGAGAGGAGGAGGAGGAGAAGGTCAGTGACCCCCAACACAGTAATGGAAGAGATCTGGAGGGAAGAGGTGGAAGGGGCAAGAACACAGTTAGCAAAGGGTGGAGGGGGTGAGGAACACATAAGGATAGGTGGAGGGGTGCACACAGAGGGGATAAATGTGACTAGAGGAATAGAGGGAAGAGAAGGAAGGTCAGATTCTAGGTGGAGGCTGGTGTTTCTGAATGCACTGAGTCTTGTAATCAAGATGGAAGACCTGCAGGCACTATTAGCGGCCAGGAGGGTGGACATAGCTGCAGTAACCAAGACTTGGGCAACATTACACCATGACTGGGACCTTGCAATCCCTGGATATAAACTATACAGGAGGGACAGGGTAGTCGGAGAATGGGGGAAGGGTTGCAGCTTATATCAGGGAGGGAATAACTTGCACGAGGGAGGAGTCTGAGGAAGGGGAGGTGGAGGCATTATGGGTTCAGTTAAGGTCCAATAGAGGGAGAAAGGAGAGGTTGGGGGTGGTTTATAGACCACCCAGTCAGGATGAGGAGAGGTACAGGGAACTGAGCTCACAAATATTGGAAGCTGCGGGGAAAGGAGAGGTGATAATTGTGTGGGACTTCAACCTGCCCAAGGTGGACTGGAGCATACCACCCACGACATGTGCTAGGAGTCGCGTGATCCTGGAAGGACAGCAGAGTAGGTTCCTGGCTCAGGGCATTACTTAACCAACAAGAGCTGAGGCAATTCTTGATCTGGTGCTCACAAATGGGGAACATGTACAGGAAATAATGGTCAGGGAGCCACTGGGTGGAAGTGATCATTGCACAGTGTGGTTCCAGTTGGATATGGGCAGGGAAAGCATCCTGACTAAGACCAAAATCTTGGATTTCAGGAGGGTGGACTTCAGAAAAATGGGCAAAGTGGTAAGGAGCCAAGTGGTTGGCATCAGAGCAGATATGGGGGTGGTCCAAAGGTCATCCATCATTAAGGAAGGAATACTGGTTGCCACAGATGAGTGTATTAGGCTCAGGGGTAAGAACACAAGGACCAAAGCACCCAGCTGGTTCAGTTCTAGGGTTGTCCAGGCAGAAAGGGAAAAGAGGTTGGACTGTAGAAAATTCAGGAAGACCAAGAGAGGTGGATAAGGAAAATTACCTAAGGTTGGCTAGTGAGGCAAGTAAGGAAGTCTGGTGAGCAAAGGCACAGAAGGAGCTGCAGATAGCTGAAGGAATTAAGATGGGGAAGCTTTCTTTCACTATGTAAGTGAGAAAAGCGACAAAAAGAAAGAGATTGTTAGGCTTAGAAAGGGTGGAGGATAATGGGAGAAAAGCAGAGATACCAAATGAATACCTCTGTTCCGTTTTCACTGGGGAGAAAGACGGACCAGTGCCTTCAGGAGGGAAAAGAGGAGTGGGGAAGGGGAACACAGATGTAGTGATAGAGGAGGATAGAGTGAGGGAGGGGCTGCTGGCATTGAAGGTGGATAAATCATCAGGCCCAGGTGGAGTACATCCAAGGGTACTAAAGGAACTGGCTGAGGAGCTGACAGGGCCACTGGCAAACCTATTTAATAGTTCACTAGAGGCAGGTGTATTACTGCAGGACTGGAGAACAGCACATGTAGTGCCGCTCCACAAAAGTGGTCCCATGGATGACCCAGGGAGTTACAGACCAGTTAATCTGACCTCCATTGTGGGCAAGCTTATGAAGACCATACTAAAGGAAAGGTTGGTGGAATATCTAGAGGAGCATGGTCTCCAGGATGCAAGGCAGCATGGGTTCATGCGGGGGGGGGGGGAGATCGTGTCAAACAAATCTGATTGACTTCTTTGACTGTGTCAGTAAGACAGTAGACAGGGGCCAAATGGTAGACATCCTCTATCCTGATTTCAGCAAGGCCTTTGACTCTGTGCCCCACAAAAGGATTGATCAGGAAGTTGGTGGATCCTGGGGTTGGGGAAAAGATGGCTAGATGGATGGAAAACTGGCTGATGGAAAGAACCCAGAGGGTGGTTGTGGGGGGAGAGTTATCTGGCACAAGACAGGTAACCAGTAGGATCCCGCAGGGCTCGGTGCTGGGGTCAGTGTTGTTCAGTGTCTTCATCAGTGGCATTGGAGATGGCATTAAGGGCTAAATGTGCCTAGGCACGGATGACACCAAGCTCTGTGGGAGAGTGAACACAGCTGAAGGGATACAGGACCTACAGGAAGATCTGGAAAAGCTAGGTAGGTGGTCCAGGATCTGGCAGCTTGGCTTCAATGCCAAGAAATGCAAAGTTATACAGACTGGAGCCAAGAATCCTAGGACAGAGTACTACCTGGTTGGAGTTCAAGTATCTGCATCAGAGGAGGAGAAGGACCTGGAAGTGATGATCACTAGTGACCTGAAGCACTCCACGCAGTGCAAGAAAGCAGCAGCAAAGGCAATCAAGATACTGGGTTGCATATCTAGAGGGACCAGTAGTAGGAGAGAGAGAGGAGGTTATACTGCCCTTGTATAAGTCACTGGTAAGGCCGCATCTAGAGTATGAAGTTCAGTACTGGTGCCCACACCTCAAAAAGGACATTAACCTGCTGGAGAAGGTCCACAGAAGGGCTACAAAGATCATAGTGGGTCAGCAGGGCAAGGCATACGAGGAGAGGTTGAGGGCACTGAACATGTGCTCCCTGGAAGACAGGAGAGAGAGAGAGAGAGAGGGGGGACATGATTGGGACCTTCAAGTACTTGAAAGGGATAAATAAGGTTGATAAGGAGAGTCTCTTTAAGCTGAGTGGCAGCCATAACACGAGGGGGCACAGTGTTAAGCTAGAGGGTGGGAGGTTTAGGAGGGAGGTCAGGACGTACTTCTTCACAGAAAGGATGGTGGACACTTGGAATGTGCTGCCAGAAGAGGTGATCTCATTGAAGACAGTAGGCAGCTTTAAGAGAGACTGGGACAGGTATGAGGGGAGAGTAAGGGTCATGGGCAGGGAGGATGGGAGGAGTAGGGAGAGGGGACAGGGACAGTAGCTCAAGCTGTGGACCCTGCAACACGAACAGACTTGATAGACCAAATGGCTTTCATCTGCTGGCTTCTTCGTATGTTCGTATGGCAGCAGCTATTTGACAGTTCCATTCTTGCGTCTAAACATGAGGATTCTGCAATGGCACCTTAAGGTTCAATGGGATCAAGGTACGGATGAGCTGGAAGAGTCTATTGAGATCTCCAGTGCAGTCAGACAGTCCATAACCTGGTGGCTCACCCCGGGCCATCTGAGCATAGGGGTTCCCTTTCAGCGACCCAGTTCACTGCAGACTCTCACCACCGGTGCATCAGGACTGGGATGGGGAGCACATCTTGCTTCGCATCAGACAAGGGGCTCCTGGAACTCAGCGGAACAAGCTTTTAACAAATATTTTGGAGATGAGAGCCGTTCAGTATGCCCTTTAAGCTTTCCAAGGGGTACTCCTTCCCGGATCTCTACTGGTCCAGTCAGACAATACCCCGGTAGTCTGCCATCTCAATGAGCAAGTGGGTACACATTCACATCTCTTATGCAGAGAGGTGATGCGAGTTTGGTCCTGGGCGGTGGATCACAAGCTGGACATCATGGCAGTCCATGTTCCAGGCATCCACAACATCTTCGCAGACAGCTTAAGTCACTCTTGATCTCAGAACCATGAGTGGGAACTACAGCAAGAAGTCGTAGATGACCTATTCGAAAGGTGGAGTCAGCCAGAACTGGACCTCTTTGCGTCCCCACACCGCACCAAACTGCCCAATTTCTGCTCGCTAGATCCAGGGTCTGGTGCTTTCTGGCGAGACGCATTGTCCCTCTTTTGGACAGAGAGGTTTATGTATGCTTTCCTTCCCTTCCCTCTTCTTCAGAGGGTCCTGCTCAAGTTGCAGACAGAAGAGGCCAGGATGATACTGGTAACGCCATTCTGGCCTCAACAGATTTTGTTCTCACTGTTGCAACAGCTGGCAACGGAACCACCAGTTTCGTTGTCCCTCTCCACTCACTTGCTCTCCCAAGAGACATTGGTCCATCTGGCCCTCTGGTCCTTGCACCTGCTTGCTTGGCTCCTACAAACTTGGCTAGGGATAGGTCTGGAGTATCCCTTAGAGTGGCAGAGGTACTCATGGCAGTGAGAAAACCCTCTACCGGGGTGACCTATGCCATGAAATGGAAGGTGTTTCTGATTATGGGTGATTCTCCATTCTCTGGATCCCCTGGGTTATCCAGTGGAATCTGTGCTGGAGTATCTTTTCCACCTGTCTGACTTGAGTCTCAGTTACTCGTCCATAAAGGTGCATCTCTGTACTCCGTCAGCTTACCATGCACCAATAAACGGGAAGACTCTGGCATAGCTGGACATCTGCAAGACCTTCCTGAGAGGTATCCTGCATATGAAACCCCCCAGGAGGGACCTGGTACTATCATGGGATCTCCTGTTTGTTTTAGAGAAGCCTACCTTGCCACCTTTTGAACCAGCCACAAGATGTTAGCTCTGCCTTCTCTCTTGGAAGGTGCTATTTTTAGTTGCCATTACTTCAGCCCAGAGGATTTCCGAGCTGCAGGCTCTGATGTGTAAAGAGCCCTGTCTTGTTTTTCACAGGGACAGGGTAGCCCTGTGCACAAACCCAAAGTTTTAACCAAAGGTAGTGTCTGAGTTCACATTGAACTAGGACATCCAGCTGTCACAAACGCACTCTGCAGGTCAGACCCTTTGCTGCCACAGTGCCAACCTCAGAGTGCAATAGTGTGAACAGGTAACAGATAGGGTAACCCTCCTGTCTGCTTTGGGTCTGAATTACCTTTAACCTCGAGTTCTGGAGGGATTCAGACTGTGAACCTTATGCTAGCATACCCAAATGTACAGGTTCAGATAATATTCTCTTCAAGGGGATGCAATATATTATCTTACTTCGAGAGGGCTCTTGCAGTAGGTATTCACATATAGGACTAAGCCACCAGGAGTCAGGACCCCACGGAAAAATTTCTAGCTAGCAGTCTCTGGCAGGACTGCCCCCACGTCAGGTGACGGCATCATACGATGTCGGTATAAAAGCGGTCCCCACATGATTCTTTCCGCCCGGTGACTTGTGAGGATTCCTCGCACAATAGAACAGCACTGGCCAGTCTCTCTAAGTTTTCAAACTTTTCGACCCAATGAACTCTTTTTAACTCTGTAAGAGATCTAGGTATTTATTACCTTATTAAACAAGCTCAGTAACACAATCAAGCTTTACAGCAGCTGTCAGATTTAAACACAGGTACCTCACATGCAGGGCTAGAAATAATTTTTTTGAGATGCCTGTCCGAGGGACAGGTGGAATGTAAATGTTGCCTGTCCAGACAAAGTTTTACCTGTCCACATTTTTGTGAGGTGAATTTTAAACTTAAAACATAAAATGGACTGTAAAGTGGAAAGAGAGAAAACTGTTGCTTTTTGGGGGGTTATTTTTCAAGGTAAAACACTGATTGAGTCTAGTCTATTTCTGAATCAGAACTTGAATCTAGTCTGCAGCCATATGGTCTCACATGAGGTCTTCTCTTTTGTTTTCCAGATTTGAACCATAGTGTTATAGCATCCTGCAGGTCAAATGTATGCAGCTAGCATCTGACAGCTTGACACGCATTAGTTCAGATGTAGTCATAGAAGACAGACAGGACCGCCAGTCAGACTTCACTCTGCCCATCAAGCTGAATCCTCTCTCAACTACTGCAGTTTGGGTTGGGATCAGTAGAGCTATTGTGACTAAGACCAGAATATCAGGGAATCGCTGTTCATGTGCATCATTATGGAGAATTTTTTGCCAGAAATCCAAATAGTGAAATTTTGGAGACAGCTCATTCAGTGATTTTTTCATAAGTGGTTTAAGCTCTAACCATTGCGCTTCAATCAAGTTTATATTATTATTGTGTTTCTTCAGTAGGTCACTGTAGTGCTCTGTGAGGGTTCTGACTTCCTCATTGCCATAAAGGGTTAGCTGGTGGTCACTATCTGGTAACTGTAATGAGTTAAATATACTGAATGACCATAGGACTTTGTTTTAAAATTGGAAAATCGTGAGCTAATACTTTCAATTGTTGATGAAAGAAGGCTTGTAACATCAAGCAACACTGCCTGTTTGGTTCTATCTATAGAATATCCCCTTTCTAAGTTAAGGAAGATATCAGATCCACGGAACTGAACCTGAGTAGTGGCTGAGCCTGTCAGTCGACTTGTGCTAGTGTCACTGTCAGCTGTGTCAGAGTCAGGGAGCAACAGCAATTAGTTACAGACTTTGTCAAGTTTATCCTGCGCAGGGTAGTTCTCTAGCCAGAGCACCGTGCTTTCAACCTTGCTGACTATTGTTTCTACTGTTGAGCTGTCTCTCTGTAGAGTTAGACTGAAGGCCATCATGACAGAAAGGTATTCAGCCAGAAACTGAGAAAAGAGGACAAATCTCACAGTACTTATTGTTTTGAACAACCCACTGGCCTGATCTTTTGTTTGCCCTGGTGTGGAAGCAATGTGCTGTAAATGTACAACTAAGGCCTTGTAGCTGGACAGAATAACAGACAGAGCCCTTTCTCTGTGTGCAACCCACCGGGTCCCTGACACGTTAACTGGTTTGTGAATGGTGTACCTCATATTACTGGCTAACTCTTTTGAGACCGGCCCAGTTTTTGGGAGACTTATGGTGTATTTTATAGATACCCATTAAGACTTCATCTGTTGTTTTCATGTATGGAATAGATGTTGCTGATTGCTTTATAGCTAACTCCAACTTGTGGGCACTGCACTGAATCCTAACAAATGAGGTACATCTTTCAAAATCCTGCCAAACACCCCAGTCACTTTACCCAACATGACGGGTGCCCCATCAGATCCAAAAGCAACAATTTTTTCTTTCCAGTCTTTACAGTCCAAGGGGAATTCTAAGGCATCACCTATTGAGTTATAATTGCTTTCACCATTTGGAATAGAGACTGGCTGAAGGGAAACAAATTTGTTAACTGGACGGAAATTTTCCATTGTCCTAATATAGACTGCCTCCTCTTCTATTACTGAGGCATCAGTGCTGAGAGTCACATAGGACAGAGATGAAAGTGTTACTGTTAACCAGTTTTGCATCTTTTATCCTTATTGATTCTGAAATAAAATGTGTGAACGTTGCTGCCTGTTTGTCACTTCTATAACTAACTCCAACATTTGCACCATTTACATGTTGTAATTCTAAGATGACAGGGAAATCTGTGAATGGGCGTTCTGAATTAATCAAATAAAGAGTTGTTCTAAACAAATGTTCCACTTGTGTCGCCTCATTTTTTTCCATTTGTATTATTCCTCGTTCTATTGCTAAGTTGGAAGGGTCTGTGTTAGACACAGTATTTTTCATTGGCTAATTTATGAGGTTTGGAGAGTTCATGAGCTCGTACATTTTCAAGTCTCATGCTCTTACAGCCACTCATGAAAGTGTTTGTCTCCCTTAAGTATTTTTTGTAGTATGAGCAGGTCATGCCCACATCAGGCTCATATAGTAGCTACTCCCTATTTTTCTTCCAGGTCTCCTGGAACCCCCTTTTTCTTTTGGCCCCGGGACTCCCGCCACTTTCAACAGTAGTCAGAGTTGCTGGCTTATCAGCACTGGCACTACAAGTTGTCACATCTGTGGCCACAATGGTGGGGTGAGTAGTTAGTGCTACTAAGTCTATCAGTAATGGAGAAGCAGTACACATAGAAGAACCCGAGCTTTCTCCTCCCTCTTGGCTTGAAACTAAAGGCTTTCCTGTAATTTTTTTAAAGCCAAACTTTAACAAAGACATTTTTTCCCCTTTTGGTTTACTTAGCTAGTACGAATTTAAAGTACAGTAAGCACTCTGGAAGACAGTGGACACTACAGTGAAGTGATGGTCAGAGATATTAGAAGACGTGAACAGTCTGTTTAGTTTTTTCTTTCCCTCCCTGTAAAACCCCGGACAAGGGCTGTTCAGAATTTGCAGAAGTCCTTTTTTTCACTTTGAGGCTTAAGAATCCCCCTCGTTTATCTCCCCTCTCCTCCTCCAAGTACCAGCAGGACTGATTCACACAAACTGAGCCCCCAAATGCTAGAGCCCTGAGAAGGGCTGTTCAGAATTTGCAGAAGTCCTTTTTTTCACTTCACAAAATCAGTGATAGAAAGAGATAATTTTTAATTCTGTCTCAGAAGGGCACCCTCCACTGCTCTTTCAACCATGTGGAAGAACAGCCCTGCCTAATATTCAGATTTCCTTCCTGCCTTAACTCTGTTTTGAGCTGTGTTATTTTTTTACTTTCCCCTTTTATAAGAGAGATTACAGGTAGTAAGTTCAAGTTTCCCGAGTCCCAGACTAACAGTTCTCTCCTCTCCTTCCCCCTCTGCTAGCCTGAGAGCTGCTTTTTTTTTTTTGGTCACTGGATATTTTTAAATTAATCAGCCTTGAGCTGCTTCTAGCTTCATCTGCTCTCGGCGTCTTCTCCTATAGAGAACTGCTGAGAAGTGAGCAGGCGAGTGCCAGTAAATCCAACCCCGCATGTGCAACAGTAATCCATGCGCATGCGGTTGACGAGAATGCCCATTGTCTTCAGCTCTTCCCGCCTGCACCACCAGAGCAGACAGAAGGATGTCAGGTGACTGAAGAATTGGTAGTCACCTGACATTGGCAATGGGCAGGCTAGGTGGGTAGTGGGTATGTGTGCGACTGTGCGGCTCGTCACGGCTCCTCCTTGGCTCCAAACTCCACTGGGTCCTAGTGCCCAGCACACCCCCGGAACTTGCTGGGGGGAAAAAAAGGGATTCAGCGCTAGTAAAGCCCTCGCCTGTAAAGCGCCTGTCCCAGGGACAGGCAGGTAGGCAAAAACAGCTGTCCCAAGTAAAAACCAGCTGTCCTAGACAGGCGGACAGCCGGTTATTTTGAGCCATGCTCACATGCAAAAAGAAACTGAGACAACACCCAGACAGTATTTCAAAGAAAAGGTGGTTTACTAAAATATGATAAAAACAGGTAAAATTAAACACAGAACAATGTATCATGCATCTTACAATCATGTAAAACAAGAAGGAAGTTACAGAACAAAACACTCCTACCACAAAGACTTAATTTCTTCTACCTAAGTATTACCTTCTAAGTGCTATTTAAGTTAGAGAGCTTATGTCTCAGAGCCCAAAAACCATGTGTCACATATCCCAGATACAGGATTCATTTTCAAGATCCCTCTCCCAACCCCCTTTTGGTGAGTCAGCTAGCTCCTCCCTTAGAATCAATTTCTGACATAGTTATCCCTGAGGATGTAAGTCATTACTTTGAAAAATCTATAACTAGCCATTTCCCATATATGACGGTCTTTAATCAAACATTTCTCTTTGAAGTCCCTCTGCTGATTTCCTGCTGCTAGTGTGCTCTGAGGGTTTGATGACTCTTCACACACTTCTGGCTATGTGCTAAAATGAGAGGAACCAGCTCAATTACCTTTCTTCCTGTAACATCATAAAACTCACATTTAGTTTCAACTTCAAAAGCCTAGGCAGGTCATAAAAGGTAATAAAATGCCCTTCTGTTAGGAAGTCTTAATTAAATGGTTCCCCATGTCAGTTTAATGACATTGTGTGGTTTCAGCTACTGACCTTTACAGTTAAAGGCCACATTTCTCACATACTGACATATCATACACAGACCATTTATTTATAATATAACTATCATACAGTGACCATAAGCAGAGGGCAGAGCATCACAGTGACTACAAGTTTATTACCCAGACTACTCGAACAATGGGGAGGCACTGTTACATACTCTGGATGTTCATAGAATTTTGCGTTACTATCTGGCTAGGACCAGTTCTGCCAGACAGACAGACCAGTTGTTTGTCTCCTTTGCCCACAGAAAACTTGGAGCACCGGTCACAAAACAAACCCTAAGTGGCTTGTGCACTGCATCACCTTTTGCTTCCAGTACCACAACAAACCCCTACTGGGACTGGTGAAGGGTCACTCCACCAGAAGGGTGGTGACATCTTTCGCTTCCCTTTGAAATGCATCTTCAGCGGTCCTCTGTGCGGCTGCTACTTGGAGTTCAGTGCATACCTTTGCGAGGCACTACAGTCTGGACATTGCATCCAGAAGGAGAGCAGGTTTCGGCCTAGCAGTCCTTCAGGGACTTCTCTCCTAATTTCCCACAGTTTTTTACTGTCCTCCACCCTTTCGATCTGGGTCTCTCCTTGGGCATTGCTTGGGACTCAGTTCTAATGATATTACCTGCTGGAAGAGCTCCCCCTCAAAGTGAGATAGTATAGTTACGTAAGAAGTTGCCGTAACAGGAGATCTTGCAGCAGGTGGCTTTCCCACCCACCTGCCCCCAGGGACAAACGTTACATCTTCTCTTTGTTGATGGGATATCCTCCTCGGTTCTCCATCTGTATCTTCAGCTGGGTCTCCGGCGGGAGAATTGAGGTGGCACTGGGGGACCGCCCCCTTTATACCACGTCTGATGTCAGGCAGATCCTACATCAGGGTTGTCCCCCACCACAGACTTCTAGCTAGAAATCCTAACATCTGGTGGCCTTAGTCCTAATGGTATTCCTATTACAAGAGCTCCTCTGAAAGATCTACTGTTACGGTAAGTTCTTGCATGACTGTACTTTAGCTAGTAACATCGGTTGAGCTGACGACTGCAATGAACTGGAACCCAATGACAGTGACCAGTGATGCAGCGGTGGAAGTCATCATCGCACAGTGTGGTCCCAGTTGGATATGGGCAGGGAAGACGTCCCCACTAAGACCAAAATTCTGGACTTTAGGAGGACGGACTTGTCGAAGATGAGCAAATTGATATGGAAGCACCGTTTGGGCATCAGGCCAGATATGGGGTGGACCAATTGTGGTACATCATTAAGGAGGGAATAATGGCTGCAATAGAGCAGTGCATTGGGTTCAAGGGGAAGAACTCAAGGGCCAAAGCACCCAGCTGGTTTAGTGCTGAGATTGCCCAAGCAGTAAATGACGAGGTTAACCTATAGGAGAGTCAAGACCAAGAGAGAGGAGGACAGGGAGAATTACCTAAAGATGGCTAGTGAGGCAAGTAAGGTAGTCCAACAGGCTGAGGCTCAGAAGGAACTGCAGTTAGCAGAGGGAATTAAGAATGGGGAGAAGGCTTTTTTTTTTTTTTTTTTGTCTACATAAGAAAGAAAAGGGATAAGAAGGACAGGATATTTTTAGGCTTCAGAAAGGGGACGGCTGGATGGAGGAGAATGGGGGGAAAAGCAGAGGTACTGAATGAATACTTTTGTTCCATCTTCACCTGAGAGAAAGATCGACTGGTGCCAACAGGGAGGAATAAAAGGGGGGGGGCGGGCAGGAGAGCACTGATGTGATGGTAGAGGGAGACAGAGTGAGGAAAGGGCAGCTAGCATTGAAGGTAGACAGATAACCAGACCTGGATTGAGTACACCCAGGGATGCTGAGGGAACCGGCAGAGGAGTCTGGGGAACCACTGGCAGGTCTTTTCAATAGTTCACTGGAACATGGTATGGTATTAAAGGACTGGAGAATGGCACATATAGTGCCCCTCAATAATAGTGGTCCCAAAGATGACCCAGGGAATTACAAACTGGTCAGTCTGACTTCAGTCGTGTGCAGTCTCATGGAGACCATACGTAAAGAAAGATCTGTAGAGTATCTAGAGGAGTATCATCTTCAGGATGCAAGGCAGCATGGGTTTATGGGGGGGAGGTTGTGTCAAACGAATCTGATTGACTGCTTTGACTGGGTCACCAAAACAGTAGATGGGGCCAAGTGGTGGACATATTCTACCTGGATTTCAGCAAAGCCTTTGACGCTGTACCCCATGAGAGGTGAATCAGTAAGTTGGCGGATCTCTGGGTTGGGGAGGAGATGACCAGATGGGTGGAAGCTGACTCAGAAACAGGACCCAGAAGGATATTGGGGGGGGGGGGGCAGGAAGAGTTATCTAGCACCAGGGAGGTCACTAGTAGGGTCCTGTAAGGCTGGGTACTAGGGCCTGTGTTGTTCATTGTTTTCATTAATGATATTGGGAATGGCATTAAGAGCAAAATATGCCTTTTTGTGGACAAGACCAAGCTCTGTGGAGGATGGACAGGGCTGAAGGGATACAGGAATCTACAGGAGGACCTGGAAAAACTTGAGAGGTGGTCCGGGATTTGGCAGATTGGCTTCAGTGCAAAGAAATGCAGTGTTGTGCACACTGGAACCTGGAGTACTGCCTGGGAGGGGTCCACGTATCTGCAACAGAGGAAGAGAAGGATCTAGGAGTGATGATCACTAGCTTCCTGAAGCACTCCATGCAGTGCAGGAAAGCAACAACAAGGGCAAATAAGATGTTGGGATGCATAGCCAGGGGGCTCAGCAGTAGGCGAGAGGAGGTTACTGTGCCCTTGTACAGGTCACTGTGGAGGCCACCTCTAGAGTATGGAGTGTAGTACTGGTGCCCACACCTTGAAAAGGACATTAACCTGCTGGGGACGGTCCAGAGGAGGGCAACGAAGATGATCATGTGTCAGCAGGACAGAGTATATGAGGAGAGGTTGGGGGCCCTGAACAGATACTCCCTGGAGGAGAGGGGGGACATGACTGAGACGGTCAAGTACTTGAAAGGGACAAATAGAGTGGATAAAGAGGGCTTCTTTAAGCTAAGTGGCAACCGAAACATGAGGAGGGGGAAGTTCAACAAGGAAGTTAGGAATCACTTCTTTACGGAGAGGGTGGTGGCCAGTTGGAATGCATTGCTGAAAGAAGTGGTCTTGTTGAAGACGGTGGGCAACTTCAAGAGTGGATGGGTTAGACATAAGGGGAAAGTAAAAGTCATGGGAGGGGCTGATTGGGAGGATGGGGGGGTCAGGGTCAGTAGCTGAAGCTGTGGACCCTGCAGTTCAAGCAGACTAGAGAGTCCAAATGGCCTTATTCTGCTGGCTTATTCATATGTTCGTATGACATAAGCTAAGCTGATGTCACTTTGTTCGGCTTCATTGAACAGTAGTCTTCAGCTCTACTGATGTCACAGGTTCTGGAAGTGCTAAGGAATTTAAAAAAAAAATGAATATTGGTGGGAAAAAGTCTGCATTATTATGGGGCCCCTAAATAAGATAAACTAGGACTATTTGACAACAGACACACACAAAACGGTACACTGAGGTGGTTAAACAGACCTCACACATGCCCAGAGTTACAATTACATTAAAAAAATATTTTTAATTTTTTAGATTTTCACACAGTGGGATATCCACATTTAGTTGAGGTGTCTGGTTTTCAACTGGATTTGTGGGGGTACAGTTACAGCAGCAGGACTTATTTATTTGAAAGGTTTTACCAGGAAAGGCATATTGAGCTGGTAACAGCTTGTACCAGAGTACATCGCCGAAGTTATTGTCTGAAATGTACAGAACAAAAATAAAATACAGTAAGTTGCGAGGGTAATAAAAAATATATTACAGTACGTTACAGTTGGGCAGTCGTGATATTAGGCAGGTAGATCTACGCAACCTAAAATAAAAGGGTGCAATCACCATGCTGTAGGGCACAAGTGCAGTGCAATAGCATGGGTTCACTAGATCAGGAGCAGACTAATAATACTTCAGAGTGTGCAAAGGTGCAGTAATAATCAAGCACGTATGTTATAGTAAGGTACAGGTGTAGTGCATTGTCAGATGTGAATGTGAGCTCCGGGTCACCGAATCCGGGTTCGCAATCCGACCTGGTGACTGTACAGGTCCCACCTGGTTGAGGGGGTTGGGTTAATTATTTCTCCTGTGGTAGGTGGTTTCATCTAGAACAAATAATAAATAGTGCGGTGCCTCCACCTAGAGAGACTGAATGGGTCAGATGTGTGTAGTACCACCCCCTGGGATATACAGTACCTACCCACCTCCTTACACTGGACTGGACCACCCACTGGGGACCAATAAGACAGTTGTAAATTCACCAGTAAACACTTCAGCTGGATTATACAAACTGGGCGCATACACTGAAGTAAAATCCAGAAAATTGACAATGCTTTTATTTAAGAACCCAGGCCTGGAAACTGAAGGAAAAGCAAGGATTAGACAATTGCAGGTCACCTCTAACACTCCCAACTACAGCATGTAGTGCACTTTGGGAGCCACTATACTGTGGGTCACCCTCACCCTCTCATATCACACACAGTCTAAGGAGCACCTGTCCAGTCAAGGTGCACAGCAAAAGGACTTACACTACACAGGGTGCGGCAACTCTTCAGCTGGTACCAGCAGTAAAACTACACTTCAAGTATGACACATTAACCAATGACTCTGGCTACCCAGGAATTACACTAGAGTTCCGTTGCAGGCCTGGTAGCTACACTGCCCACGTTCTTTTTGTGGTGCCCTTGGTGAAAATAAGCAAGCTTGCAATTTAACTCACCGCAGGTAACAGTATGCTAGCACAGTTTAAAGAACTTGAAATCCAAATGGAAACTGCTTGAAACCCAACATATAATTCAAATGCAGTAATTGTAATGCACAACTGGAAAAGTACAAAGACCCGAGCCAGCAATGCCAGCACTCATGTGACCCATGGATGCAGCAGTTCAGTTGA
Source organism: Neoceratodus forsteri (assembly GCA_016271365.2). Classification (NCBI taxonomy): domain Eukaryota; kingdom Metazoa; phylum Chordata; order Ceratodontiformes; family Ceratodontidae; genus Neoceratodus; species Neoceratodus forsteri. The sequence goes on along the minus strand of CM028129.1, from coordinate 1,712,657,167 downwards.
GGCAGGGGACAGCACACAGCAACGTGGCGAGCAGCAGTCAGGAACAGGGCCCACCGGCCTGGGGAAGAAGCATTTCAGATTCCCTCAGTTCTGTAGCAGCAAATCCCTTCTGGCTTACTCCTTTCAGTACTCAACCCTTCTGCTCAGCTCTCAGATACAGGAGTACTACGCAGTGGATTTCCGGTTCCCAAGTAGCCCAGATCCCAGGAGCGACCCCCCACAGTCCGACTCCCCTCCAGTCAAAAGTACCCATATACTCCGGGCATGCACCCCATAACTCCCTGTTCTCCGATCCATCCCACTAGATGAGGGCTAGCAGGCCCCTTACCGGGCTCTGAGGCAACCCGATTAGGATGCAGGTCTCTATCTCTGCACTGCTCAGGAGCTTCGGTATGCAGCAGTGTCCCACAGGCTCAAACTCTCGGTAGTTTCTTCCAACAGGTGCTTTTCTGGCACAGCTGTCTCTGCACAGTGCCTTTCCTTGGCACGGTCTCTGAACAGCTTGGTCTCATCAGCAGCAGATCTGAACATCTTGGTATCTCTCTCAGACTGTTTGGTGCCCTTCTGGCACAGTCTCTCAACCTTTCTCTCAGTCATTGCCCTCCTGGCGCAATCTCTCAGCTTCTTCTTGGCTGGTGCCCTTCTGGCACAATCTCTCCGCTTTTCTATCAGATGGCTGATCGCTGGAGAAAACTCACAGTATTGGCAGGGTGAGCCCAGGAGAAATTTTCACAGAGGACTGGGCCCAGGAGAAGATCCCCAAGAGCAGGACTGGCTAGTCCCCTGCTCCCCCTTAGCATCTGCAGATCTGTCCTGCTTAGTGTCCCAGAAGGACTGCTACAAGCTCCTCAAAAGCCCAGAAACTTCTTTTACCAACTCAGTCCTTAACTGACTGTACAGGGATGTCCATCTGTCCTGTTTCCCTGTACAGCATGCGCATTGGCTCACTTAGCCCGCCAGTCTTTTAGGGAGGGCTTCTGGTATCTTCTTTCCCACAGTTCTATGCAGTTAGTTGCTAGGGCTTTCTAGACCCCTAATTGGCTGAGTTGCAGGGTCAGAGGTCAAAAACATGGCTGCTTCCATGTTTTGAAGGAGCCCTGTTATACAAAGTCTTCTTTTAATTTGGTTCTTTGTACCCCTGTAAATTGCTGGTCCCCTGTTGCAGCTCTTCTGATCTGATGTCCAGTCTTGCCACTGCGGTCATGGATTTGGAGGCAGCAGGCTGGGGATGGTGGTGCTTGGAGTGCTGGAGAAGGGCACCTTTTTAGCATGTACTCCAGCTTAAGAAAGGGAGGTCGTTTTGTTGGCTGTGCCAGGCGCACCAGAGGAAAAGTGTGGCAGATTGGTTGTTCCTGGTCTCCTGTACCAAGATCGGGGGACTGGGAGTGAAGAATGCAGCCACAGCTGCCAAAAGCAGCAGGGCACAGGAGACTCCAAGAGCTGCAGCATGGCTGCACTCACTTTCTGTGCCACACATGTAGCCGAATCAGAGAGTTGAGATTTTAATTGCCACTGCCAACCACAGCAGACGTTGTGGGAGCCTTGGGAGGGTGGCAGACAGCATTTCAGGCAAGTCCCCATCCTGAGGGGGATGTTACATGAACACAGAGATATGAACATGTTATAAGAGCTGATTAATGCCACCTACAGACTGGTGGCCTAGGGTGGCAGAAAAAGTTCCCAAGCTGGGGAAGGACACTACTTACACTTAAGGTCTAATGCCCAAAATTGGTACATATTCACAATTGAACATTTAAAATGTTAACATTTTTACACTGTTAATACAATATTCCAGTATTTACTACCTGTCATCAGTTGCGTAGAGGACAGGAGGAGGTTGGGTGGGTTAGAGCTGTTGAGGGTGTGGGCTGTAGCCATGGAGGGCTCAGGGTGACAGAAGTGTGGTTTGTAGGCAGCTGTGTGGTGCGTGAACATTTCCTTAGTTAGAAACTGGTGACTGCAGATAGAGTACTGAGCCAAGGGTCATTTCCAGGTGTGACACAGGAAAAGGGTAAAACAGACATTAATACACACACAGGTGAAAGACAGAATGGCACATCAGTACAATACAAATAAAGACGTAATAAGGCTGATATCAGACAGTGCAAAACTGAGGAAAACGGCGTAGGCAGTGCAGAGGGGCATGCTCTTTTGGTCTCCACTGCAGAGGATGCTTGGGGGGGGAGACGCAGCATTACCCATCCCCCGGCTAGGAAGTGGAGCTCTGTCAGCCGGAGCCACCTGATTACTGACATCCTAAGTTTACTCCTGAGCCACGCTCTCTGGCATGGTAACAAAACACACTATTGTTAGTCTACCAGACAGACCCTCTCTTGCCGAATTTAAAGAGCCCCTGACGGTGTTGGAGCATTTTGGAAAAAATGTAATATTTAGACATGATTCAGCCTGTATTTCATTTTCTGTAATTTACACCGTTATTTATTTATTTTTTATTATTATAAAGGGCGCTGGCTTAAAACAGGATATCTGCTCTCCTGTTAGCTCTAGCCACTTGTCTGTACCTGACATCACAGTCTGTTGTTGTGGTAACAATTACAGTGTTGTAAACAAAGGATTGTAATGCTAGGTGTAGACAGAGCAAAAAAGTCTAGGGAACCGTGATCTCATTCATGTGACTATCCTCATTAATGAAAAAAAGGAAATAATTAGAGAAAATATATGAAATATTAACTGAATAGTGTCTAAATCTTCCATTTGTATTGTTTTGCCAGTGATGTCAGAGGCTGTTTAATGATTGCTAGTCTGAAGAGTTGTATTGCCGTGTTAATTGGAGAGTAGAACTGATGCAAAACAAGTTGTCGGTAATGCCTTTTATTTGACTAACAGAGACAAATTTAACTATGTTACATTATTTGTAGTAATCTATGTTAGTACAATAAGAGGAATTACCACTAACTCTTTTTTTAATAATGATTGCCAGCCTAAATAGTTGAAACTGAACAAAACAGATTTTTACTAAAGTGAAATAAAATCTATTCCTGCTGTGAATGGATGTCCCGGTCATTCTTGCAGTCCTGTTAATTTAGCACAGAATTGTACATCAGCACAAATAAAACACAGTATACAACACTGTGGGTAGCATTATGCACACACGTTCGTGGAAGGGGTCTGACCTGGCTTCACTGCAGCCCTGTGATGTACATGTCACTGAAACTGCCTTACAGAAGCTGGGTTACATTCGGCAAAACTGAGGAATGGACTGTAAGTCAGTGTGGGCTCAGGATAAATTCTGGACTGGATTTCTTCTTGCTGGTCCATGCCTAGGGCTTAGCTCACTCTTGACCATTACGATACAAGCTCCGCGCCCCAAGTTGCCGTGGTTCCATACCCACTTTTGCTTTGGGTTCCTCTCTTGCTTGGCAAGGCCTCCCTCCATAAGTATCTAATATGGGTGCACCTACCATATTCCTCCTAGACTTAGTTTGGGCCTAGTTTGCAGTAGAGACTAGCAGTAGGGCTTATGTTTCCAAACAGTCTAGCTGTACTTATCTACATCATTGTTCTGTAGTCCGAATTACAGCTCAAGCTGTAGCCTAAGTTGTAGACAAACTTAGAGGCCAGGAGTAATTTTTCAAGTTTCAAAGTAAAACAAAATCACACACATATATGCAAATCAGCTTGACCTTTTGTTTGTTGTTTATTGAAAACTTAGGTTACTCTCGAGCACATCATTTTAGGCTGGTTCTGCTTTAATCGGGAGTACATGTTGCCAGATGGCCTCTCAAACAGTCTGCAAAGGCTGAGAACAGAAGCCACAGAATTTTTAAGTCTGTTTCCTGCCTGCTCCTTGAATTCTCCAGCCAGTCTGCTTGTTGTAGTGCAGGGGTTCTCAAATGCTGAGGCCAGCCTCCCTAGGGAGGCCCCAGTCTGTTGCAGGGGAGGCTCAAGCAAGTCTGGAAAAGTAATTATTTAAATTTTGAGTTCCAGGTATTTTACATGAAGTAATGAGGAAAACTGAAAAAATGATAATAAGTGAATGTATAGTATGTATTTATTTACAAATCAGTAACCAGGAAAGGCACACTGAGCCAAGGCTCATTCCAGGTGTACCCGAGGAAGGGTATGGAGTGAATACAAATCAAAAGGTAATACAAAATGAACAATATAGTACAAACAAATAGAAATAAACACATGGTGAGAGGTAACAATTGATTATTTAAACTGGGGCAGAACAGCCCAAATACAAGGGGTAAGTAGAGATGTACTAGGAGTAAGAAGAGAGCAAAATGATCCTTGAGATGTTGCTTAACAGCAGTGTAACGAGAGAGAGAGAGAGAGAGAGAGAGAGGTGGGAAGGAAGGTTATTCCAGATAGAGGGGAAACAGACAGAGGAAGTAATTTGACCCATGAAGGTACTGCAGCAAGGGGTATGAATGGTTCAAGAGTCAAAATAGTGGAGCATGTAGGCTGGCCTGGGAGGAGGTGTTCAAGTGTGGGGTGGTCACAATAAGCTGAATAAAATGAGAGCCAGCTACTGAAAGAGTTTCACCCTTATTGCTGGTGTACTGTGCAAAGTATGTTATTTTTGTATGGCAAGGCCCAAGGCTATTTTAATATTTGGGCTCAAAATCTTTTCCATGAATGGAGGAGGCTCACTATGACAAAGTCTGAGAACCGATGTTGTAGTGCAGGGGTTCTCAAATGGTGAGGCCAGGAGGCCCCAGCCTGTTCCAGGGGAGGCTCAAGCAAGTCTGAAAAAGTACTGTATTTAAATTGTGAGTTTTATATATCTTGTGTGAAGAGATGAAGCAAACTAAAAGAGGAAAATAATAGATGAATTTTATGTATTTATTTACTAATACTGTAGGTGACATGGGAAGGTGAATGAGCCAAGGCTCATTTCAGGAGGAAACAGAGAAAGTAATGTGACTCATGAAGGCACTGCAACAAGGGGTAACAATGGTTCAAGAATAAAAATAGTGGACCAAGTAGGCTGGCCTGTTTTTTTTGGGGTACAATAAGCTGAATAATAATATTTGTTTATTTTATTTATTTGTCATTCAAATAACACCTTTGAGCACATGAGCTCTTTTTCAAAGGTTCCATGTCAGTATAAGACAAAGAACTGAATGTGAGCCAAGTAATCAAAGGGGTTTCAATTTATTCATGGTGTACTGCGCAAAGTACAGTATGTTATTTTTCTTTCGGGAGGCCCAAGATTATTTCAGTTTTTGGGGGAGGCTCAAACTCTTTTCCATGGATTTGGGGAGGCTCACTGTGACAAAGTCTGAGAACTATTGTTGTAGTGTATACAGAATCGGATGTTCAGTGCCATCTAGTGGAGGAAGTTGTAGTTGCAAACAATATTTCAGTCTAACTGCTTGGCTTACTGGAGGGGTTTCCTTTTAGCTGGATGGTTAGATCTGTGTCTTCCAAGACCAGGGATGCAAGGATCGATCTCAGAGTCTGGCGCTTGCATGTGCAGTTCTGTAATTCAGTTTACAGAAGATTTCCTTCCCACAAGCTGGGGAGAGGTCACTACACTATGGCCATGCCTGGTCTTGACCTGCATCCCTTTTCTTGTAGCAGGGCTGAGTCCCTTATTAGTCAGGGGTGGAACTCTCTCCACCTGAGAGTTGTCAGTGACTTCTCCCCAAGAACTTAATGGACAGAACCGTTGTTGGTTGTTGCCCACAGCTTTATTTCACTCAAACATCTTCACTTTACAACTCTAAATTCTGATTGTTAGGTACGTATTTACAGCATATGTTCAATTTGTCAAACTTTATAATGATACAGTATATATATATATATATAGACATATTCCGACCCATGTGCACATTGTCCAATTGTCCAAGTCTTTATTACCCCTCACATCAACTATTGCCCCTGGCTGCATGCCCAATGTAAATTAGGTTATTCCTCCTGTTACCCATGTCTGATGTAAAGTGGGTCCTGCCACTCCCTCTTGCCCAGCTCAGGGCCCACCTGATGTAAATCTGGTTGTGGCCCCCCCCCCTTGACAGTTTAAGACGTGCCTAGTATAAATCAGGTCACTCCCACATGCCCAATGTAAATCAGGCCATGCTGTCTCTCAGTGGGCTACCCCTGCACCTGGATCACCACACCATACTCTTTCCAAGTGGGCTACTCTTGCATCTGGGTCACCGCATTTTCTTTTGGTCCCTGCCACCCCATAGCCCCTGTCTTTTTGGCTACCAGGCCACCTCCCACTTGCTGTGGAAGGTGGCCTCCTTCCCCGATCCTTATCCCCCCACCCTGACACCTTTGCCTATTGTGTTTCAGTGGTATCTCCTATTTGTACATTGAAAATGCCTGCACCCCATCTGGCCTGTACAACCCTGGGCACACTGTTATTTCTGGGTGTGACACAACCGTAAAATTCCCTGTTTGAGCCAGCTGCCTTGCACGTCTGCTCATAGCCTTTCTTGCCAGGTCTAACGCTTTTCGGGTAGCCTCATTGTTTCAGACCCGCCTGGGGATCATAGCCAAGCAGATCACTTTTACCTCATCCCACATCTTTTGAATGCCACCAGTGTTGCCTTAGGAGTTCTTTCCAAGGCATCTGTGCAAAGTTGTTTCATCCCAAATGTATCACCAGGACATCCGGCCTTGCCCTGTTCTTCCCCAGATGCCACTGCTGTGGTTGCCCCTCAGCCCAAGCCAGGACACTCTTCCTCTGTTGACAGTTAGGCCCAGCTGCCATCCTCCCAGTATCACCGCCACGCTTCTCTCCACTCAATACACGAACGGGTGTCCATACACCCACACTTCCCGTGTAGTGCCACTGCCTGCAAGATGAAAAGGAACAAAGTTGGCTGTGTTGCAGTGTACATATGTATGTCCTGTATCTGCAGGAGGCCCACCTACCAATGCTGTGAATGCCTCTGACAGAAATACCTGCTGCGGCCACCTCTGATACCACCCCAGTTCTAAAGGAATGTTTATTGAACTAAGCTAGGTTCAAACCCACAAAGGCTAGTGCCTTTTTTAACACTGCCAATGCCTGGTACCTAGTCACTGGCCTACCATTTCCATGCATTAGGAGTATGCCTTCTGCCTCTGGCCTGATCTCTAGCAATCCCTGAACTACCCTCAGTGGGCACAGGAGCTCCTCCATGCCGTTGGGTATCTGTATTCAACCTCTTTTCCTGTTTTTATTTTTTCTTAGATCTTGTACTATACGTGCTCAGCCCTTCTTCCCTCATCTGCACATCCTTCCTCTGTACTATCCATTCTGTGCCCTATTCTGATGCTGCCAATGGCAGCCACCTCACTAATACAAAATGCCCCAAAGAATAGCGAATTGAATGTGGCGAGAAATAGCCTAGCCACATAACCTGGGGAACATACTGAGGGTGACGCTCACATTACCTTCTGCATTAAACTGACAGTCGTGAGCTTCTTTCTGTCCCGTACCCTCCCCCTGAGTCTGGCCCACCCCGTCATCATCCCCTTCACTGCTTTGGCCTAGCATGGATCCTCTAGGTCCCTGAGGTTGTTGACCATTGAAATAGCTGCCATGTGGGTGGCTGTGGTGTACTGCCTCATCCCGTCTTTCACTAACTGAACAATGAATTGCATTCCCTGCCAGACTTGTATCAACCAACTTACCAGGAGCTGGGCCCTTCCCAGAAATTGATGAAATACCCTGAGGGATGTCTCATATGACTTCAGCGTACTATGCGCCCAAAAATATGCGACCATGAATCTTTATCTCTTTCAGCCCAGTTTCCCACAATATGGGTGGCAGTGGCGGAGCCAGGTTTAGGAGCATTTGGGAACCGGGGCATTCAATCAATCATGGACTCCCACAGTGGGCACTAAACAGTGAGTAAAGATGGTGACGGGCGCCACTACCACACTCGGGGGCAGCCAGGAGGGGCGACTGCCCCCCCCCCCAGCTCCGCCACTGATGGGTGGTACTGTCATCTTATCTGCTTCTGCATAGGGAGCCATCTCTCTGAATATCTGCAGCTGTAAATGAAAAAGACAGTCAGCAATTGCATTATTGTAACATGGACCTGAATGTAATGTTTAGTGGCAGGCCCATTACGGCTGTTCAGAACCTCTACTGATGCCTGATTGTCACACTAAAACCAAGCCATCGTATCAGCCTATGCTTCACCCCACGTCCAGATGACTGTCAAAATAGGGAAGATGCTTAACAGTGTGATGTCCTTGCATAGACCTGCGTCCTGCCACTGCTTTGGCCATCCACTTACCTGGCCAGAAGGTACCCATTCCTTTTTTTCCTTTTTGTGCTTTTTATTTATAAGTTTTACAAGAAAAAACTTACAATAAAGCTTGTACAGAGGATTGCCTATTGTATCATTATGGCACAATGCCTTCGGTGTCCCTCACAGAAATAACAAGTAGTGACTGACTGAGACTAATAGACTAATACCTGAGGGTGAGCCAATCGAATCATGTTTCAGAATATTGTTTTAAAATATGGTATAGAGCAAATCTTATACTGCTGATCAGCCCTGCTACATAAGAAATTCACAGTATGCAATTTTTAAAACTAGGCAACCTCCTTAGTGTACCAAACAACATAGAACTGAGGTAACCTGAATTCCAGTCCAGAACCAGCACCTAGAAAAAGGTCTTAGTAGATCTATTTCCAACATTGTAGAAAGTTCATAATAGCAAGGATTTAGCAACACACAGTCTCTTATTTTTAAGTTTCTGAGTTGTACTCACTGGACCAAAAAATAGAATCCATCGCCTTCCAGTGTATCATCGTCAGCTGGGTTCTCCTCTGTTTCGATCAGCTCCGCCTCAATCCGCGCTTGCAGTTTGCAGGCCTCCAATGGATCATTAAACAAATATATGCAACCATTCCAGATCCCCTTTAACCTTGCTGGCAATAAAAGTTGGCGTTGTATCTTAAGTGATCTTAGTGTGGCTCGCACTCGATCAAAGGCTTTCCTTCGTTGCCTGGTGGAGTACAGGAGATCAGGAAATGAGGACAGATTCACTTCCCCATAACAGAGAGTCCATTTGCATGTAGCGTACATAAGGATTCTGTCACGAACACCGACACTGATGCACACTAGCATGAAAGTCGGGGGCCCCATGACCAACCCTCCAGCTCGACAGGGTGTGATATGGTACGCTTTTTCTAAAGCAAGGGGAAGGATCCTCTTCAGTCAGTCCCAGGAGATGTGGTAACATTATTTGTATAAAGGAGAGTGGGTCCTCTCCCTCAATGTGTTCTGAAAGACCAGTTATGCAGACGTTTCTCTCAAGCGCCATGTTTTTTACCGTTTCCAGTCAGTGGCGCAATAAGGAGTTTTCTTTTATCAGTTTGGATATGGCATCCATTAATTTAAAGGATGCCCCTTCAGCTCATTATACAGATTGTTCAAGCCCATCCACTTGAGTTTCCAGTGCATTCACTCAAGGGGTAAGTACATTCATCTTTTTATGCATGTCCCTGATAGTCTTGACAAGCTGGGTTAGGGTGGAGTTCACCGTACTGAGGGAGACTTCCTCCGAGCCAATCTCACTGCTACCTGCTGCTCCATCTAACTGTTGTGGCCCACCTCCTCGTGACTGATTTGTCTTGGGCTTAAAGAAATCTGCTGAAGGAGCTGCGTTGCGTTGTTTGCCCATTCTTTTTTGTAGAAGTGGTAGTAGCAGTTGTCAGTGGTAGAAAGGCGTCGAAAAACTAGCAGTAAAATAAGTTTATTTTGTGTATTGGGCTCAAATCCTCGGGAGCTCTATAAAGGAACATCTGCTCCGATCTGCTGCTAGGCCACACCCCAAAGACACCCATTCTTACCCGACCGCCATGAGTGTACAACTGTAAATCTGTGCTGTAAACCCAGTCTGCTTGCCACACAGACCTGCTGTTGAAGTTCTGCAGGAAGCAGTCCCACACCTCTAGGTCCAACCTAATTCTCCTGCTTATTCTAGCCCTGTAGTGCAGCTGCTGGATTCCTGCTGTGGTCCCCACTAACCTGCTTGTGAATGGTCACCCTGGTGCAGTGGCCCTACATGCAAAACTGAGGTGCCTTATAAGGCTCTGCATCTTCCTCAGTGGTACCCATCAGGCCTCCTGGCTTTCCTTTATCAACTGCTGCAGCCTCCCTGCCTTCTGTGCAGAGACGCCGGATTCCATGCCTATGCAGTACAGTTCTGTCCCTAGAAAGGTGATGGTGCTGGATTGTCCTTTGGCCTTTTCTTCTGCTAAGGGCACCCCAGTAGTTAGCACAGGCCTAGAAATGCCTCCTGATTGTGTTGGCAATCTGTACTTCCTGCCCCCCCCCCCCCAACTTTTAGGAAATCATCCAGATAATGTAAGATGCCCTTGTATCTTCATCCAGATAATGTAAGATGCCCTTGCATCTAGATACTTTGCTGGCTGCCCATTCCAGAAAAGTACTAAATAGTTTGAAGGTTGCACAGGATTATGAACATCCCATGGGCATCATGGCCTTATCGAAGTAATCCCCCCTCTCTCCTCAAACTTAAACCCTAGCAAGTCCCAGTCCAGAGATTGTACTGATGGCAGCTTAAAGGCTGGCTGACAATCACATTTAGCCAACTGGGCCTATTTTCCCACAGTTTTTATCAACTCTGTGGCCTTGCCCACTGAACTGTAACAAACAGTGCAGTTTTTCTTGCCTAAATAATAACTTACTGATCCGCCCTCTGGATATAACCAATGGTGAATTAACCTGAATTTTCCCTGCTCCTTTTTGGGGTCAAGTCTCATTGGGTATTTCCTAAGATTGCTTAAAGGTGGCTGGGAAAATGGTGCCTCTACCCTGCCTACCTCTGTCTTCTTCTGAATTTTCTTTCTTTTTATCTCTGGATTGTTTGCCAGTGACCTCAAGTTTTCTGCTTCCCTTCTGAGCCGTGGACCTTCATAGTGCAACCTAAAATCCCTTTGAAATCCTCCTACAGTGCCTCTGCCTCTTGTCTTTTTTGGACATAGTTTTAAACCCTCCCTGCACTGCAATACGGAATGGAGGTTACCACACCTGGCGCACGTGTGCTTGAAATAGCATCCCACTCTCATGTAGGCCCCTCTATTGTATATAGAGCAATTCTTTAGGGTAGCTGTGTTCCCTGATTCACAGGCCTTGTCCCCCCCAAAGTCCACCACACTGCCTGCATAACCCCCAGCCAACATCGTATCCAGCCAGATAGCTGCATTTCTCATGTCCCATCTCACATCCTCTTGTGATGCCGTGCATTGGCCTAAATTTTTAATTGTACTATAACCATACCAACCCACTCCCTTACTTCTAGGTATTTTTTATTGTGGCCATGTAGACTAGCATTTGCCTTGCTAGCGCTGGTCTCTCTTCAAGTACCACCAACAAACATACAAATGTGCCTGCAGAAACAGACCACCCGATCTATCTAAGTCTGCTCGAGTGTGCAGCTAACGCCCCTAGTTTGCAGCTGCACCAACATTTAACAGTGTAACAACACATGTATCCCGTTAGCCATAAATCAACACTTTTTCCTCTATAACTCTTTGCCAGCAGTCTCCTATTTAAAAACAAGGCCGCCGCAAGGTTACTCTTTCTAATCTTCATTTCCTCCTCAGCCCTTCTAATGGTGTCTTTGTCAGTTAATGTGAAGACATCCATAAATTCCCCTCTCCAGATTGTTTCCTTTTGTAGCCTGGGTAATGTGATCAGTTATCGATTCCCCCAGCCCTCCCTCTTTTGTTCCCTCTTCATCTGTTTCTTTTCCTTGCTGCTCCTCCATCCCTACCTTTTCAAACCTCTGCACTTGGGGACTAAAGGGGGCCAACGGGCCAAGTGCAGAAACCTCCCTCCTACCCATTTGTGTTCCCCAATCTAAAAATTCTTGAACCCCTCTCCTGCATTTTCTTTTCACATTTTCCACTCTAAAAATTCCTGAAACTTTTTTCCTTTATCTCCCTCCAAACTCTCTTTCATACAAAACTCTGTGCTCTCAGCCACAGTTAAAGGAGCAGAAACTGTTGTCTTTACCAGGGGTGGCCAGAAGCTGGCTCTTCCCATTCTGCACACCTTCTGCCCACCTGCACTGGTGCGGGGCACTCTTGGCTGCTACTCTCTAGCTCTCTTCTCCGTTCAGTGTCCACCTTCCTCTTCTCGCCCTTCTTTTTTTTCTTCTTCTCTTTGGTCATTTCTCCCCTCACGGTCTGCAGGATCTGGTTCAGCTGCTGCATCATTGTTTGAGCCTTAGGAAAAAGGCTTCTGTGTTCTGTGACTGCTGGCTTCCCTCTACTAACTGTGGCACCTCCTGTTAAACTTACTGCACCTCGGGGGGGGGGGGGTGCTGTGGAGCCTGAGCAAGATGGACACCCGGAAATGGTGCTCTGCATAATTTGAATAACACTAAACTATAAAACTTGATTTTTCAGGTATTTTGACAGGTGCAACAACAATTTACAGAAACTGGACAACTTGCTGGATAAGTATGGGGAATCCTAAAAAAGACAAAGTCCAGCTTGAGGGAGCTAAAGGCAAGAGCGCTCCCAGCCCCCCAGCCCGAGGTCTACTCCGGACTGCATTGTACCTGAGGCCACTGACTGGGGGGGACTCTGCAGAGTCGGTCTAGGTCTGAAGATAACTAGACTTCTCTCCATGGTGGCAGAACTGGTGGAGAAATTTGACTCACTAACAAATTGAGTCACTACTTTAGAAACTGATGCGACTTCTGTTAAAACGGAATCAGTGGAGACTCGCAAGATTTCGGAGGTAGCCTTGGCTGCTACAGCTAACTTGATTAAAGAAAACACACACCTTAACTCTCATCTTGAGACTTTATAAAATCAAGCAAGGGTGGCTAATTTATGAATTGTGGGCATGCTAGACAGGAGTGAAGATGATCCATTAGGGTTGTTTCTCGCAGGCTGGCTGGAGCAGCAGTTGGGTCAACCCTTAACAGACTGCCGCGTCGTTGTATAAAAGGCATATAGAGTGGCTTGGAAGGGTGACCGGGCAGTTCTGAATCTTCCAGAGCCATTGTTTTGGTCCTGGATGGAGTAGGGACTATATTTTGGCATTTGCCTGACAAAAAAAATAAGACTGTTCTACAGGATGGCCACCAAGTTCATCTCTACCCTGACCTTAGCTATGCAACTCGTCAGAAAAAGAGATTTGACAAGTACGGGCCATCCTGAGGGAAGCCAGGGTCACGCACGGCACACACATGCTCTTCCTTGCCCGCCTCAGAATTGTCCATCAATCATCATCGTAGAAATCTGACAGCAGAAAAGGACCTCACTGGCCCATCGAGTCTGCCCTGTGTCCCCCCCTTTGACTTATCGCCTATAACACAGGCCCTCCTCATCCCCCCTCCCCATGTGGCTGGCCTATGCGCTCTTGAATCCCTTCACCGTATCAGCCTCCACCACTCTCTCTGTGAAGAATCACCCCCTCACATTACCATTCTATCTACCTCCTTCTATTCTTAGACTATGCCCTCTAGTCCTAGCCCCCTCCTTACTTTTGAATAATCTCCCCCACGTTGATCCCCTTCCAGTACTTAAAAGTCTCAATCGTGCCCCCGCCTCTTCTAGTTTCCAATGGCTACAGGTTCAGTTCCCTCCACCTCTGCTCATAGGGCTTCCCCTGCATACCATGCACCATCTTGTTTGCCCTTCTCTGTCCCATCTATATCCTTACGTAGGTGTGGCCTCCAGAACTGGACCCTGTACTCCAGGTGCGGCCTCACCATGGCCTTATAAAGAGGCATGAGTACCTCCCTCCTTCTGCTAGTTATGCCCTTGACGATGCATGCCAATATTCCATTTGCCTTCCTTACCGCTTTGCTGCATTGGTTACCTACCTTCAGGTTGCTTGATAATTACTATCCCCAGATCCCTCTCCTGCTCTGGTGCTTTTATTTCCTCCCCCCCCAGAGTGTAAGTGACTTATGGATTTTTATACCCCATGTGCATCACAGCACATTTTTTGGCATTGAATTGCAGCTGCCAAGTTTCTGACCACCCTTCCAGCATCTTCAGGTCCTTCCTCATGGCCTTCACCCCACCCACCCGGGGTGTCCACCCTATTACAGATCTTCGTATCGTCAGCAAACAGGCACACCTCCCCTCCAGCCTGTCCGCTATATCACTGATATAGATATTAAAGAGGAGGGTTCCCTGTACTGACCCCTGGGGCACCCCACTCGTCACTCCCCTCTCCCTGGAGTGTACTCCTCTCACCACCACCCTCTGGCTTCTGCCCGTCGACCAGTTTTCCACCCACCTAGTTATTTACTGTCCCACCCCTAGGCTTTCCATTTTATTTATTAGCCTTTTTTTTATTTATTTAGATTTTTGAGCTTTTTGTCCCAGTTTTCACCCCGACCTGGGACCCCAGCAGAGACGTGTGTGTGTGTGTGTGTGTGTGTGTGTGTGTGTGCGCACGCACGTCCATGGAGGCACATACGTAAGCCGTGTACTGGCTCAGCCCCTTCCACGCCGCCACCCCCTCCCGCCTACACATCCCGTCAGACCTCCAACTGATGGGAGCGGAACTACGGGAAGGGTGGACAGCCACCCCGGGAGGGGAGAGCTGCCTTTCGGCCACTCAGTCCTGCTCTCTCCCCCCCCCCCTCGCCGGCTCCCTGACGACCCGAGGTTGTTCCCGAACCTGAGTCGCCAGCGTGGTGCAAGGTAAGGCTTCCAGCACCTCAGCCCAGACCATTTATTAGACACCTGTGAGGGACAATGTCAAAGGCCTTACTGGAGTCCGGATAGGCTGCATCCACCGCTCTTCCCTGATCAACCACCTGCATTACCCAATTGAAGAATTCTGTCAGATTCATCTGACATGACCTCCCCTTTGTGAAGCCATATGCTGCTTGTCATCCTGCAGGCCACTATCCACCAGGTAGTCTCCCACCCTTTCTTTTATCAGTACCTCCATCACCTTGCCCACCACTGTGATGAGGCTTACCGGGTGGTAATTCTCTGCCACCTCCTTTCTGCCCCCCTTTGTGGAGTGGCACCACATCCACCCTTCTCCAGTCACCAGGCACACCCTCTGTATCCAAGGACAAGTTAAACAGCCTTGAAGTGGGGCTGCCAACTCCTCCCTCAGTTCTCAGAGTACCCTTGGGTGCAAGCCATCTGGCCCCATTGCCTTATCCACTTTAAACCTTTCTAGTTCCTCTCTTACCCTGTCTTCGCTGAACATACTAGTATCCATCTTTTTGTCTTCCCTACCCCTCTTACTCAGCTCACGTCCCTTACTCCCTCCTTCTCCGTGAATACCGAGCAGAACTAGGTGTTTAACACCTCTGCTTTCTCAAAATCCCCTCCATTTGTATTCTCCTCCCTCTCAACCGAACTGTCCCTGAAGTGTTAGCCCCCCTCTTTGCCTGCCTAGCAATTTTCTCCTCCATGTCAGCTTTGACCCTCCTAATCTTCTGCCCCGCTACCTTCAGCTTCTCCCTGTAAACCTCCCTCCCTCTCCTCCTTCCTCTGTCTGTCTATACTTTCTGAAGGCCTTCCTCCATTCCCTGATCGCCCCAGCCACCTCTCTTGTAAACCAGAGTGGTCCTCATCCTTTTTTTGTTCTTTCTTCCATTCCTTATGCAAATTTCTGTGGTTTTCAGTACCCCCTCTTTGTTAGTTTCCTAAAACCTCTCCTCTATATTCCCCTTCTCTGCCATTTCTTCACTAAAAATCCTTCTCATTGTGGTAAAGTCAGTCTTCCTGAAGTCCATAACCCTCGTGCTTGTCTGATTTGACTCCTTCCCCATTTTCACCCTGAACTTTACAGTTCTGTGATCAGTTGTACCTAGACCGACTCCCACCACCTCTTCCACACTTTTCCCGTTCATCAAGACCACATCTTAGTAAATTATCTCCCCTAGTGGGCTCCTTTACCTGCTGTTGCATGAATACATCTTGTAGTGCCTCTAGGGTCCCCCTGCTCCTAGCTAATACTGTTGCCAGGATCTCCCAGTCTGCACTGGGGAGGTTTAGGTCCCCCACTAGCAGAAGTTCCCCCTTGAGAGCCATCCTTATAACAACCTGCATCAATTGTCTATCCCATTCCTCTCCCTGCATAGGAGACCTGTACAACACCCCCATCCTCGGTGATTCTCCAGTTCGTTTATCCAGTGTCACCCACAGGACCTCTGTCTCCTCTGCCTCCTACTGCCCTTCAATTGCGCTAATGTTCTCCTTGATGTATAATGCCACCCCTCTCCCCCCCCTTTTTTTTTTCCCTAGTCCTGTCCCTCCTAAACAGTCTATAGCCCGGGATAACGGTCTCCCATGTATGATGTTCTGTCCACCAGGTCTGTCTTACCGCCACTATGTCCAGACCCTCGTCCCCATGATTGCCTCCAAATCTACCATTTTATTTCCTAAACTCCTGGCATTTGCTACTAATCACTTTCCACCGTGTCTTCCCCAACACTCTTCTCTTCCCTCGGTCCTGCTTTTTCTTCTAGCCTCTGCTTCCTTGGGGAGGTTAGTTGCCTCCCATGTCTTCTCCCTTCTTGAGTCGACTTTGTTCAGACCCCCTCCCCCCATATTCAGTTTAAATTACAAGTTCTTTCAATAAAGCCCTCTAACTTACTCTTTAGTACTGCCGAACCCTCCCTGTTCAGGTGCAGTTTGTCCTGAGCACATAAGCTCTCGTCTTATGTTGCTCCCCAGTCCCCCACCATCCCAAACCCCGTCTGCTTCGCCCAGCCCACCAGCCATTTGTTGAATTCCTAAATTCTCTGCTTTTTTGATGTGCTTGCATTTGGCACAGGCAGCACCGCTGGGAAAGCAATAGATTTGAACTCCATATTACTGCAGAACTTGGCTAGCTCCCTGAATCTTGTCTGTACCTCCTTTAGACTATTACCCTCCGGACCATTGGTGCCCAGGTGTATCACCCAGTGAGTCCTCCCATCTAGCTCTTTGCCCCATGATGGTATATTGTGTCTCGCCTCAACTGCCATCATTCCAGGCATGCACTCAACCCAAATTGCTCTGTGCCCGTCTCCCTTTCCACCCCATCCAATTCCTTTTATTATTGAGTCCTCTGTGTTCAAGACCCTGTTCCTCCCTTCCTTCTGCTTGTATTTTTTGTTTTCCAGCTTGCTCCCCTTTCCTGGCATCTTGTTTACCCCCCTGTTCTCCATGTCCAGCTCCTTCCCCCAAGTACTGCTCTTCCCCTGGTCTGCATCCCCTTTTGCCCTCTGTATCAGCACTGCTCCTCTCATCCTTTGCTCGCTTTTGAGTACTACCCCTCCTTTTTGCTTGTTCTGCCCCTTTACTGTCTGATGCCCTACATAGATTTTTGATTTGTGACGAATAAGGACCGCTTGGCCCACTCAGTCTGCCCATTTCTCTACCAATGGATAAGCTACAGGATCTCTAGTTAATCTGTCAGCCTACTTCTTCCTACCCCCACCCCCTAGAATTGCCTTATGACTGTCCCATGCATGCTTGAATTCCACCACTGTTTTTGACTCCACAACCTCCTCCTGAAGGCCGTTCCATGCATCCACAACCCTCTCTGTGAAAAAAATACTTTCTTAAATTACCTCTCAGCCGCCTCCCCATCTTCAAATTGTGCCCCCTTGTTCTTGCACACCTCTTTTTTTGAAAGATGCTACCCTCTTGGACTTTGTTGATTCCCTTGAGGTACTTGAAAGTTTCTATCATGTCCTCCCCTCCCTCCTTTCCTCGAGGCTATACATATTAAGCTCCTTAAGTCTGTCTTCATATGTCTTCTGGTGCAGACCCTGCACCATTTTAGTTGCCCTCCTCTGGACAGCTTCCATCCTGTCTATGTCTTTGCGGAGACTGGGTCTCCAGAACTGCACGCAGTACTCCAGATGGGGTCTCACCAACTGTCTGTACAGAGGGATAATAACTTCCTGTTTTCTACTGGTGATGCCTCTCCCTATGCATCCCAGTATCCCCCCAGCCCTCCTTGCTGCCCTCTCACATTGCTTGCCCACCTTTAGGTCATCTGATATGACTACCCCCAGGTCCCTTTCCATTTTTGTTGTTGTTAGTATCTCACCCCCCATTGTGTACTCTTCCCCTGGGTTTTTGTTTCCCAGGTGCATTACCTTGCACTTCTTAGCATTGAATCTAAGCTGCCATACATTTGACCATTCCTCTAACCTTGCCAAGTCCCTTCTCATCCTTTCCACCCCATCTTGTGCATCAACTCTGTTGCAGATCTTTGTGTCATCTGCAAAGAGACATACTTTTCCTTCCAGTCCCTCTGCAATGTCGCTTATAAAGACATTGAAGAGGACCGGTCCTAATACTGAACCCTGCGGTACCCCACTAGTAACCCCCCTTTCTTCAGAGTGGACTCCATTTACTATTACTCCCTGTGTCCTATTCTCCAGCCAGTTCTTTACCCAGGCTTTCATCTTGGGACCCACTCCCAGGCTGGCTAACTTGTATATTAATCTTCTTTGTGGGACTGTGTCAAATGCCTTGCTAAAGTCTAGGTAGGCCATGTCCACAGCCCCTCCCTGATCTACTACTTTGGTCACCCAGTCAAAGAAATCTATCAGATTTGTCTGGCATGACCTTCCCGTTGTGAATCCATGCTGCCTTGGGTCCTGTGCCCCTCTGGCCTCTAGATACTTAACAATTCTTTCCTTCAGAGTGATTCCATCATTTTCCTACCACTGAGGTTAAACTAACAGGTCTGTAGTTTCCTGCTTCTGCCTTGCTCCCACTTTTGTGAAGGGAATCACATCTGCCCTCCTCCAGTCCTCGGTACCACCCCATCCTCCCATGATTTGTTAAAGAGGGTAGTCAGTGGTGTCACTAGTTCTACCTTAGTTCTTTTAGAATTCTGGGATGAATCCCATCAGGCCCTATTGCTTTGTCCACCTTCAGTTTTAAGAGTTCTTTCAGAACCCTTTCTTCTGTAAGTGGGCTGGTATCAACTTCTGTATCCAGGTGTTTCTACTGTTTGTTTTAGGTACCTCCCTCTTCCTTTGTAAATACTGAGCAAAATATTTGTTTAGTATCTCTGCCTTTTCACAGTCACCTCTGCCCACCCTCCCTCCCTTTATTAAGCCTCACTAACCCTCCCTTGGTCTTCCTTCGCCTCCTGATACTCTGTGACTGGTTGCTCTCCTCCTTCCCCCTCTGCTGATCCTCCCTAGGTCCCTAAAGCTTATTTCAGTCTCCCTCTGTAATTCTTCTGTGGGGTATGCCCCCTTTTTAAGTGAGCCCCCCTTGCTACGTTTGGAGACTTCCTTTAAGGTTCTCCCCCAAAGGTGCATCCCTCATCACCCTTCCTCTAGTACCTTCAGTTACATTCGCCTCACCTTCCTCCCCTGTGACCACCCCACATTCAGTCTCCTGTCTCTCATCTTGTTCATGGATTGCCAAGGGTGCGAATCTGTTTTCCTGCTCTGACCCCTTACTTTGCAGCCTGCTGTCCAATGCGCCCCTCCTGTTGCCTGTGCTTGATTTGCTCTTTTTGATCTGACAACTTGCCTCTGCCTCTGACCCTTCCACCCTTTTTCTATACCTGTCTCTAAGTCCCCTGTGGCCTCTGCTATATCCCCATACTTTCCTGTTGCTCTGCTTGTGGCCCCTTTGAACTGTCTCCAATCCTCTCCCCTCCTTTTCTACCTCTTTTGACAATTCCCCTTCGGCTCCAACCAAATTCTCTTTTTTACATCCCTTGCCCAGTTGGTGTACCCATTGTAACTCCTCCATTCTTCATCCTTTCCTCTCTCCCCCACCTTGCTTAGTGTCCATCCCACCTCTTGCCTTATCTGTGTAAGCTGCCTATACACCAAGCAGCCCCCCAGCCTCCATGCGATATTAAACATCATGGCTGTCCCATAAACATTGCACCCTGCCACTCTTCCAAAATTACCCCGTGTTCTAGTGGCCTGAAAACCATACCCTAGACCTTCCTGAGTCCTTGTCTGGCTTTCCCTCCAACCATGCTGACCTTCCATTTGATAACCTTAGTCTTCTCGAAGAATGATCCAAAACCCCTTTTCTTACTTATCTCCCCTCCTTATTAGTGCTGTCCTTCCTGCACTTTTGAACTAGACCAGATGCCCTAACCACTAATCCTACACCTCCTTCACTTCCCAGGTACAATATCACCGTAACCCTGGTTCAGTACTAAAATAAAGCAACACAGCTTCCCCTCACAAAATTCAAAGTTGCAATATTTCAAAGCTTAACATTTAGAATAAAAGTTAGAACCCATGTTCTTAATACTTCTGCTTCAGCCATGTACTGCAAGGTTTTAAACATTTAGCCCCCTCTTCCCAGTCCAGCCAAGCTTTGCTTTTGATCCTTGGGAAACAATAGTTCCTCCCAGTGGTCTCGCCCCTTCTTCTGCAACACTCTCCCCCCTCCTCTCTTTTCCTGCTGGGTTAGCCTCCTCTGAGAGGAGCCCAGTGAGAGTATTTAATTTTTGGAGGAGTGGGAGAGTGGGAGAATTCTTAATTTCTGCTGCTGTTGCGTCTCTGCTTTTTTCCTTTCTGCTGCTGTTACTCCTCTGGTAAAGCAGACCTGGCATCTGCTTTTAAATGCTGCCCACCAGTTTAAATCGGGTGCCTTTTCTGCTTCTAGTCCTGATTGGCTCCCAGAAGCTTGTGGAGCCAATCAGAAAGTCTTTGCCCAGTTCCATTGTTGTGTGGCTACGGCCACCAAGATCCACCTTTGCGGCAACGGCTGCCAAACTACGCTGCTGCAACAATGGCCACTGAACCTCTCAGCTGCGGCAACGGATGACGAACCTCTCAGCTGCGGCAACGGCCATAGCTATCCACCTTAACGACAACAGCTGCCAACTCATTCTGTAGTGGCAATGGACGCTGATCAACTCAGCTGGAACAGAGGGGCTCTCCCTCTATTTCAGCTGGCCTAAATACAACCCCCTGGCCAATCCTTTGGCTCCTTGTTGCCCTGCTCCATCTCTTCCCCCCTCCATCCCAGCCTTTCCTACCGCTACCTATTTCACCCTCCCCACCACTTAACTATCTTTGTTTGATTTTCGCACTGTTGGCAGTGTGCGTGCTTGTCCGCGCATGCAGACTGCCTAGTGGTTGAGGCGGAGAGGGGAGGGTCGCTTCTGTGCACTGTTGGCCTTAGTGTCCCCCTCCGGTAGGATTGTTCTGCTGACAGTTTTGCCCATCGGAGAGTGGCAGGCTCCGTTCCATTAGTCGTGACTCGTGCTGACCGAACTCTGTAGTACTCTTCATAGGTGAGGCCTCCTTGCAGACCAGAGGCCAGGCATCTGCGCCATTAAGCAGTTGTTACCTCTCCTCTGGGGGCCCTGCATTCCGCACATCACTGCCGGGGAACAGGCCCTTTGCCACTCTAAGGATGGAGCATTCACTGAGTTTGTGGCCCCTTCAACCATACTAACTGGCCTGAGATACCTTCAAGGTTAGTAGTCCCAGTACAAAGATGGAATGAAAGTTCTGGTTGCTTCTTGCTCATATCTGAAACATCCCCCTGAAGCTAGTTCATTAATCAAATCCCAAGCAGTATTCTGT
The DNA here is from genome assembly GCA_016271365.2 of Neoceratodus forsteri. Taxonomy (NCBI): domain Eukaryota; kingdom Metazoa; phylum Chordata; order Ceratodontiformes; family Ceratodontidae; genus Neoceratodus; species Neoceratodus forsteri. The sequence goes on along the minus strand of CM028129.1, from coordinate 1,712,635,705 downwards.
AATTCATTTGAGATGTCTTATGGGTTTTTTTTGAATCCTAAAAAATACATTAGAGTCCTGGAGGGATGGTAACTCACATGGGTCTTTTCCTATTCTCCGTGCAAAAGGTCATAATATGATTTGTGCCCTAAGTTGTGGTTTGTCTACCTAGTAGTCCTGTATTGCTAGGTCTCCATTTCCTCTCTCCTTATAATAAACATATAATAAATCTGCCAGTGTCCCTCTATGCCTTTGACTTTCTTAGTTTGAATTATTACTATACTACGGCCACTGATCTTCCATTTTTAAAATGGGCAATTTCGTTTTAAAAAAAATCCAAGTGTGTGTTTTCTCCCCAAACTGAGTGCAAGTAAGCAAGTTTTGCACTACAAATGTGGCTTAAAATGGGGGTTACACAAATTTGGCACCTTGTGTTGTAAATACAGTGTGGTGCAGAGTTTTTTGTATGAAAATTTGACTCATACCTTGGTCGGCCATTTTGTGTCAGGTAAACAATGGATAGTTTGGACTTCTTAAGAAGCTGTTGGAGGTAATGAATTAAATGGTGTCTCAAATGGCAAATTCCATTTTTATTTCTAGTTTTTCCATTTTCACAGAAAAAGGGTGGCCCTGCTATACTCCACAAGGAACATTTAGCCCTAGAGGACCTTGTCCCTTTGGCACATCTAGGGGTGGAACCCTTCTTAGGAGGGTTCCTTTGCCTCATGACCAAGCTTAGTGGTATCTCAGAAGGATGGTAGTCCCCCTCGTGGGTGGGACAGAAAAGAAAAGACAGTGTCAGCATTCATTCAACGTAAGCTGCATAGCCATTCCTTCATAAACTTGTCTGCCAAGTCATGAACCAGTGACGTAAAAAGGCTACTATGCCTGTGTTTCAGTATGACAGTTGGCTACTTGCGCTGCCCCTCCAAGTACTAGTTAAACAGCTTGCGTCATCTTCCTTCAGTAACACAGTTCCATGCTCCACTATCCTCCCCTTCTCCTCTGGTGGTTTCATCTCTCTCCTTACAGGAAATTATTACTATACTCCCTTAGGTACCGTTAGCCCAAAGGACTAGGGGTGGAACACTCCTCAGGAGACTCATTGCTACATGACCTGGCTCAGTGGTACCCTTAAAAGGGTGTTAGTCCCACCCTGGGACAAAGAGGAACAAACAGCATTTACATTATGTAAGTATTCAGTCTACACCACATAACCATTCCTGCGCATAAGTTGCCCGCTGAGCCATAGAATCATCAGTTTATGACATCATGTATAGACAAAACCGCAGCAGGAGATGAAGTTGTGGGACAAAGGTCCAGGTTTCAGACCAGCCCATCCTTAGTAATAAAGAATGAATGACTGAGAACTACAAAAATATATAAACTATTTAAACTGAATTGTGTCGAAAAACTTCAGTGAAAACCACACCCTCATAGCTTGTAAATTTTATTTCGCTATCAAAAGACAGCTCTTTTACAATAGCAGTTAGGGATACATGTGATTTGTTTTAGTTTATTTTCACTGTTCATACTTGTCCCTGTAACTATCCTGGGGATCTCCATTTTATGGCTGTTGAAATCTCTGTCCCTGAGAGCTTCATTAGCATATGAGGACATGAAATCACCCTTCAGACTCCACAGCGTGCCTGTCTGCTTAATTAGATTTAAACAAAAATAGTCACAGCAAGGTGTAAACTGGCACCTTTACCTTCAGTTAGCTTCGCAAACTATCTGAGTTGTAATACAGGGTTTTCCCCCATTAAATTGCTTTTTTCCAGAGGTTTTTTTTCAGGATACTTTTACTTTCAACATAGAGCGTTATGGTGTAAATGGCTGATTTGACATCATGTTCTCATAAGCTAATGCAGTTCTCATGGACAATAAGATTTCAACATAAAATGGAAACCGCAGGACAGTTACAAAGGACTAGTAAGAACAGTGAAAACAAACTAAAACAAACACATATATCCCCATCCGCTAATGGAAAAGAGTTGTCTGTTGACAAGGAGACAAATACAGTTAATCTGATCTAAGGGTGTAGTTTTCCTTTACAGAAACAGTATTTGTTAGTCACGTGTAGCTTTTCTCTGCAGCAGTGTATTTCTGGTAGAAACATCAGTATATCCCATTTTTATTTTAATTCCTGAACTGAGAGATGGGATTTTGACATTTTTTAAAGTTCTGTCTTCATGCCACGTTTGCCATGAAAGAAATACACTGGCTTAGTTATATGCTGTATGCCATCTGAAACCTGTGGTAGCAACATCCTTTGTGTTTTTTTTTTTTTTTCGGGGAGGGGTTCGACTTATTGTACTTTTTCTCCTCGACCCTGACTGGTCCCCATTAGCCCTGCCTCGACTTCCACCTATTGGAATCATGCCTTAAGGCAAACAACCTGCTGCTAAATGTTAAAAAGGCCAAGGCCGTCCTCTTTGGCCCTAGTCATTTAGGCAAAGACAGGAGCAAACTATTAAAAATCTACTCCCTAAGAGGAGATCCCAATGAGAACGTAACCTCACTCAAGTACATGGGTGTCATGTTAGGCTAGGCCCTCTCACTCAGGCCTCATGTTGATAGAGTAACCAAAAGCTGGGACTCCTTTACCGGCTGAATCCTTACCTCCTGATAGAAGCTAGGGTATCCATAGCCAACAGTATTCCAGTACCCACCATCCTTTTTTTTTTTTTTTAACTTTTTATTTATTTCTATTTTTTTTATAAATGGACAAATAGAGCCGCATCACAGGTGCACATATCATTTGTCGACAGTCAGTGCAAAGAATAATACATAGTGCATACATAGATATTGCCAGTTATAGTTATCGGGGGAGGGAATAGGTAAAGGTGAAATATAGTTCTTCCATAATAGTTTTGCTAGAGCTACCTGTACCTTCCTTTTTCCTGTAGGATTTACAACTCTACTTCCACATGCACCTAATGCTCTACTCTACTTCCAAATGCTTTTTCTTGGGGGGGGGGGGGCACCCTCAGAAGTTTCACCTTCAGGTGTCAAGATGATATAACCAGATCCGTCCCATTCCTACTCTGAGTCAGTGGCCCCAGGAGGAGGAACGTTAGGCCAGCCGGGGCCCCATAAGGTAGTAAGAGAGATCGGACATATTGATGTTAATCATTCAGGGGACTGTATCTGGTCTGGATTGTGCTATGCCAAGAAACCAGCTGGTCCAGCAGTTCATTCAGTGTCATTGGCTCAGTAGGTAGCACACTCGCCTCTGAGGCCGGGAGATCAGAGGGCTGTGTGTTCAGTTCCCACATCTGGCACTTGGGTTAATATCCAAATACTGACACTGTAGTGCAGCATGAGATGGGTGCTGCACTTCTGAGGTGCCATCTTTCGGATGAGACGTTAAACCGAGGTCCCATCTGCCTGGATTGGTGGTAGTTCAGGTGGATGTTAAAGTTCCCATGGCACTTATCGAAAAGAGTAGGGGAATTTCCCCGGTGTCTTGGCCAAATTTCCCTCATTTACTACAAATACCTCCAGCAGCTTAATCTGGTTCAAGGTCAGTTGGCATTCATCTCTATCCCCCTCCCCAGGGTCGTGCCTGAAAATAGGCAGGACTTGGTCTAGTGCACTTACCCGGTCAACAAAAACTAACTAAATAAAATTAGTTCCAGGACTTTATTGTGTAGCCTGGCTGTCATGTGTTCTAGTCTATAGATATCATATATGGTGTCTTCCCAGGATGATATACTAGGGGGTTACGGACAAAGCCACAACCGGGTAATGCACTTTGTAGCAGCTCCTAGTAGAATATTTAGCAGATGTATTTGGTGTGGATGTTTGAGTTGTCATGGGTAATGTAGAAGTACCTCCATCTCAGGAGAGAGGGTTCCCAAACTTGGAAATAAGCCCAGGACTCTCTTGTTTATTTCTGACCAGTATAAAGATAACACTGGGCAGAACCAAAATACATGGGAGTGAGTTGCAACCTCACAGCCGCAAAGTCTCCAATAAGCAGAGTCCCCCTCTGTAGAATATTTGGCCGAAATCTATGGTGTGCGAAAAAATCAAGACACCACCTTCCATGAAAATTCTTTCCAAATATATGAATTTGAGGTTTTGTGCTGTTGCCTCCAAGTGGGGAGCCAGTTGTCCTGAGACAGCTCTACCTGAAGCTCGGCCTCTCAGTGGAATTGCACCATGTCCATGATCTGAGTGGGGGCTCCCTGCAGAGCCTTATAAATTCTGGAGATTAAATTACTTCGATCCCCACCCCCTGCAATGGAGTAAGAGGGAGGGTATAGGGGGAATTGTCTGTGTGGTGACATCCAGGCCGATTCTAATACCTATAAAGTCACAGATCTGAAGGTACCGGAAAAAGTCTCCTTGATTTAAGGAGAATTCTTGTCTAATTTGTTCAAATGTTTTAAAAATACAGTCGCCAAAAAATTTATATGTATGCCTAAGGCCCACATGGGCCCATTTCTTAAAGGTGCCATCGAGCCGGGCAGGATCCCAAGTCAGATCTACGGCTGGGATTCCCACCCAGGCAGCCAGGAAGTTGTTTTCAGGGAGGGAGAGGAACATCTTCCAGCTCTCCAGTAGCACCGTGGTAAACCTGCCCCCTCGCCCGAGCTGAGTTGGTTTATGAGCCTGAAGAACTAGGGAGCAGTCCAAGGGGCAGGCTGTCATAGCCTTCTCCACCGATAGTCAGGGCGGAGCCCGAGCCTGGGGTAAGAACCAGGAGGGTTAAGTGTGTGAGCATAACTGCCACCCAGTAATTATATATGTTGGGCAGCGCCAGTCCCCCCCCACCCCTCCTTTGGGAGCTGGAGTTTACGAAGTGCAGGTCTTGGTTTATTACCTGCTCATAGAAACTTTCTGATGGAACATGCCCAGCTCTGCATATCCTTCGATAGGAGGGGAATCAGTATGTTTTGCATTAAATAAAGTATCATTGGGAGAGAGTTCATCTGAATATATTGTACTACTACCCACCATCCTGTATGCTTCCCCCTGTCCTTTCTTCTCCCAAAGAAGGTGAACTCAATAAGCTAAAGTCCATTTACCATTGTCGTCTCGCTTGCAATGGCTGCTAGTAAAAGGAACATCACTGCAATACCCTTCCACAGTAAACTGTCTCCTAAAAGAGGATGCATTTTGTCACGATCTGCCTGGCTCACAAAATTGTGTACTCTTCCCACACCACCACCACTTTACATCTCTCCTGGCTGTTAGCCCAGCCGAGCCCCTCAATCCTCTTCCCACTCACTCCTTCTGATCCCTAAATCCACGATGTCTGCGGGCCACGAGGTCCTTAGCTTTCGTGGCCCCTAGGATGTGGAACGACCTACCGGCCAGTACACAGCCCTACTCTAACATCAGGTGCTTTAAAACTTCCCCCAGTGACCTACTCCTGAAGTATACAAGGGGATTTCGAAGAACTTGGAAGAACGTTAATAAGTAAGGGTTGCAAACTTACAATATCAAAAATATTACCATAGAAACATAGACTTTGATGGCAGATAAGGACCGCTTGGCCCACCTAGTCTGCCTATTTCCCTACCTATTGGATAAGCTGCAGATCCTAGTTAACCAACAGCCTGCTTCTTCCTGCCCTCCACCAGAATTGCTTTATGTCTGTCCCATGCATTCTTGAATTCCCCCACTGTTTTTGACCCCATGACCTCCTCAGGAAGGCCATTCCATGTGTCCACCACCCTCTCTGTGAAAAAATACTTCCTCACATTACCCCTGAGCCATCCCCCCTCTATCTTCAAATTGTGTCCCCTTGTTAAGATGCTACCCTCTTGGACTTTGCTGATTCCCTTGAGGTACTTGAAAGTTTCTATCATGTCCCCCCTCGCCCTCCTTTCCTCAAGGGTAGACATATTAAGCTCCATTAGTCTCTCTTCGTAGGGCTTCTGTTGCAGACCCTGCACCATTTTAGTTACCGTCCTGTGAACTGCCTCCATCCTGTCTATGTCCTTGTGGAGATGGGATCTCCAGAACTACATACGGTACTCCGGATGGGGTCTCACCAACTGTCTGTGCAGAGGGATAACATCTTCCTGTTTTCTACTGGTGATGATGCCTCTCCCTATACATCCCAGTATCCCCCTAGCCATCCTTACTGCCTTCTCACATTGCTTGCTTACCTTTAGGTCATCTGATATGGCTACCCCCAGGTCCCTTTCCATTTTTGTTGTTGTTAATACCCTCCCCCCCCATTGTGTACTCTTCCCCTGGGTTTTTGTTTCCCAGGTGTATTACTTTGCACTTCTTTGCGTTGAATCTAAGCTGCCATACATTTGACCATTCCTCCAACCTTGCCAAGTCCCTTCTCATCCTTCCCACCCCACCTTGCATATCAACCCTGTTGCAGATCCATGTGTCATCTGCAAAGAGACATACTTTCCTTTCCAATCCCTCTGCAGTGTCACTTATAAAGACATTAAAAAGGACCGGCCCCAGTATTGAACCCTACGGTACCCCACTAGTAGCCCCCCTTTCTTTACTGTGGACTCCATTTACTATTACCTTCTGTGTCCTGTTGTCCAGCCAGTGTTTTACCCAGGCTACCATCCTGGGACCCACTCCAAGACTGGCTAATTTGTTTATTAATCTTTTGTGCGGGACTGTGTCAAATGCCTTGCTAAAGTCTAGATAGACCATGTCCTCCGCCCCTCCCTGGTCTACTACTTTGGTCACCCAGTCAAAGAAATCTATTAGATTTGTCTGACATGACCTTCCCGGTGTGAATCCATGCTGCCTTGGGTCCTGTGCCTCATTTTCCCTACCACTGAGGTCAAACTGACAGGTCTGCAGTTTCCTGCCTCTGTCTTTCCCCCCACTTGCTCCCACTTTTGTGAAGGGGAATCACATCTGCCCTCCTCCAGTCCTCGGTACCACACCATCCTCCCATGATTTATTAAAAGGGTAGTCGGTGGTGTTACTAGTTCTTCCTTAGTTCTTTAGAATTCTGGGGTGAATCTCCCAGGCCCCATTGCTTTATCCACCTTCAGTTTTAAGAGTTCTTTCAGAACCCTTTCTTCTGTGAAAGGACTAATATCAACCCCTATCCAGAGTGCTTCTATTGACTGGATTAGGTATCTCCCCTGCTTTTCCATTGTGAATACTGAGCAGAAGTATTCGGTTCAGTATCCCTACTTTTCACTGTCACTCTCTGCCCAACCAACTCCTCTTTATTCAGCCTCAGTATCCCTGCCTTAGTCTTTCTTTGCTCCCTAATGTACCTATAAAAGGTTTTATCCCCCTTCTTAACTGAGTTGGCTGTCTTTTTCCTCGGTTTGGGTCTTTGCTATTCTGACTGCCTTCCCGCTTCCTTCTGCTTTAACTGGTACAATTCTCTGTCCTGCTCCTTCTGTGTTTCCTTATACTTCCTGAATGCTATCTTTTCTCCTTACCTTCCCTGCCACTTCTTTTGAGAACCATAGTGATTTTTTCATTTGTTTTGATTTGTTTATTTGCTTCACACAAAGGCTTGTTGCCTCTGTGATGGTGGTTTTAATGTTTCCCCATTGTTGCTCCACCCCACCTTCTCACCTGTTTGCTAGTGCTTTTCTGAGGCACTCTCCCATTTTGACAAAGTCAGCCCTCCTGAAGTCCAGTACCTTCACTTTTGTATGGCTTGACTCTAAGCTAAGTTTATTGTAAACCACACTGTTTGGTGGTCAGTTGTTTCCAGATGGCTACCCACTTCTAGATTGGAGTTCCTCTCTCCATCCCCATTTGAGAGTACCAGGTCTAAGATTGCTCCCTCCCAAGTGGGTTCCAAAACTAGCTATCTGAGGCATGCCCCCTCTATTGCATCGAGAATAGCCCTGCTCTTGGATGCGGCTGCAGCAAAGGTGCTCCAGTTAACATCTGGCATATTCAGGTCCCCCATCAGCAATATCTCCCCTTTCTAGGGACATGGATATGTTGTTCATCCACACTCATTGGCAGTATCCTTGCCGCTTTAAATCTTGCCGGAAGGTCTTCAAGCTTTGCTCCTCCCACCCACCCGGGTGGTATAAATCTCGGCTCCGCCCCATGGCGCCAGATCTTCGCCTACCGCTTGGAAGCTCAGGTCCCTCCCTAACGCTTCCGTGCGCTTGCATCGGTTCCTATTTCTCCGCTTGGCGGATTTAAAATAATATTTTGCAAAAGACTTTGAAGTTCGATCCCCGCGTCATGCGATGGACCATCGACTCGGTTCGGAGATGCCCATGCCGGGCGAGAAGATGTCTCGGGACGGATCCACACTCACGTGTGTCTGCTTGCAGAGCGCAGGCGACCCGCGAGCTTACGACCTGTGCTCATCTTTCTCGGCCTCGTCCTCGGAACCGTGCTGCCCGATTACAGCTGGGCCGTCGAGCGTTCCCTCCGGTGAAGTCCAGGAGGCCCGGTTGGCGGTGTCCAGCGGCGGGCTTTCGGAGGATCAGCTCGGCGGATGGTAAGCCCTCGAAGAGGAGGCGGCGCGGGCCGTATCTTCCTCGGCGCAGCATTTATCCCGCCTCTCTGGGTTCTTCCCACCGGCTCCTTTAAGGAGCTTTGTCTGTCCCTCTCCACTAAAGGAGAAGGGCCTCGTCTGCTGGACCTTATTCTCGGTCCAAAAGGAGGACAAGGTAAGTCCTCCGTCGACGCTCTTGGGAGCGGAAAGGTCCCTCTCCCGGGCCGTCGGCCGTCGGCCGGTCGACCGCTCGGCCGGCCACTGGCCTCACGGTGTCCCCGTCCAGGTCAGTTGACCGAGACTCCCACTGATGAAGTCGAGATTTTCTCGACCATTGACCAGGCTGTCGCCTTTAGCAGCGAATTCCCCTCCCGGTTCCCGGGAGAGTTGAGATCCCATGGGCTCGCCTGTGCCTCCGGTTCCGGGCCCTCGGATGGACCTTCCGAGCGAAGGTGCGGTTCGGCCAACACCTCCCGCTTGACCGGAAATTCCGGGACTCTCGGGTCTGATCTCGGACCTCTTCGCGGTCCAGCGTTTCCACCGCAAAGCGGTCGGTCTCGGCACAGCATGAAAGCGGCGTCGCGCTCGTCCTCGTCCTCCTCCTCGGATGAGGGAGGCTTGAGCGTAAATTCGTCGGCAGTGCGAGACCTTATGTTGCAACAGCTCCTCCTGGCCGGGAATAAGCCGACCGCGCCTTCCCGGCCATTAATCAACTGTCACCGGAGCGGCGACACAACCCCTCGACTTGTCCGAGGCCTATACCAGGCGGTTGTTCGACCAAAACCAGCTGCTCCACGATTCCGGTGGAACCTCCGCCTCCACAGCCACCAATTGGGGCTCCGACCAAGAATTCTCGATCGGCTAAGGGTCTACCCCCATGCTGTCAGTTACCCTCACTCCGACCGACCTCGGCAGGTGAAGGTGGCTCAGGCCAGAGGCAGCTCTTCAGGACTTCCGAGTCGAAGATGATTCCTCCTTCTTCTCAAGCGACTGGACTTGGGTCTTCAGGAGGTCAGTCAGTGGACGATAGCCCGTCGTCCTTCCTAGGACTGCCGGCTCATCTCGGTCTGGGATTGAACTGAACCCGTTTCCAAAGCGGGCCAGGTATCCCCTCAGGAGATTCTGGACCGAGGGATTCTCGACGGAGGCCTTTCCGGTGGCCGAGGCCATAGTGGGTCCGGCACTGGAACTTTGGCAGCGCCCTGCTTCCTGCCCTGCGCCTCGGCTAGGATGGCCAGGAAGTATCGGTCCCTAGGTTCCTTGTCGGTTTGGAACACCCTCTGCTGAGGGTTGGTTACCGACAGCGTTTTCATGGCGCCCGGCAGCGCCAGGGATGTGGACAAACCTCCTGACAAGAGTCCAGAGGGTGGACTATGTCGGGCGAAAGTCTCGCTGCGTCCTCTCGGCCTTCGTCAGGCCAGTTCGGCGTCCTCATGCCTTTAATTTTCTCCATGCCCTGTTGGGCTCCTGGATGAGGTCATCCTCATCTTCCCGCCGATCTGCAGACTACGGTTAAGCAGAGTGCGGGACCCGGAGGCAGGGCAGTGGCCAAAGCAGCTCCAGACTGCTTTGGATATAGGGACTCATGTGCCAGATCGGTGGCGGCACGCTATGGCTGCGTCGGCGGGCTTGGCTGAGATATCCACCTTCGCCGGATACCCGCACAAGTTAGCGGATGTTTCCTTTTGGGACTGACCTCTCTCGGCCCTGGGGTGGAAGGTCACCAGAGGATCGAGAAGTCCAATCCATGCATGCTCGGTCTCTTCCGCTCAGAAGGACAAAGCCCCAAACCACAGCCTAAGCCCTTTGTCCTTCTGTGCCCCGGTAGCCCGGCCAGCAACGTCAGGGCCAGCAGGCTCGGCCTTGGCATCCCAAACCCAAGCCGCCCGGCTTCCTCTAACAGGAGGCAGGAGGAAAGGGCCCAGGAGGTCCCTCGGCGGTCCTCCTCCAGCCTGCCCAGTGGCAGGCTGGGGGGTGTCGCCCCATCCCGTCACACCCCTGGGTCCCCCCGTGGGGGGACGGCTCCGGCACTTCCGTTCCGCCTGGTCCGCTGTTACCACGGACAGGTGGGTCTTGGAGGTGGTGGGAAGAGGCCTGCCTCTGGAATTCGAGCAGGCACCACCCTTCAGAGCCGTCGCCCCTCGGGGGGCTTCGGGATCCCCAGCCTCACTGGCGGCTCGTCGAGCCGACATCACTCTCCTCCTCCAGAAGGAGGTGGTAAGAAAGGTGGTGGACCCTCCTTCAGACCCAGGGTTTGTGTCCAGGTACTTCCTGGTTCGAAAGCGGACGGGGCTGGGCCCATTCTCGACCTCACGACCTAAACAAGTTCCTAAGGTCTGAACCTTCAGGATGGTCACTCTGGCTCAGATAATACCATCCTTGGAGCGGCGTGGTTCTGCTCTCTGGACTTGCAGGCCCAGCGTTTTCCACGTCCCTATCCGTCCGTCTCACCAGAGATTCCTTCGCTTCGAGCAGAAGGATCTCTTGATTCAAGCCATGCCCTTGGCTTGTCTCCAGCTCCCAGGGTCTTCACCAAATGCATGGCAGTGGTGACAGCATTCCCTCTTGGCGCCGAGGGTCCCGGTGTGCCCTTACCTGGACGACTGGCTGATAGCAGCTCCCTCCAGGAAGGAGGCGGAGTGGTCCAGAGATCTGGCCTCCAGGTCTGCTCAACTGGGCCTCCTTATCAACGAGGCCAAGTCGAACTCGAGCGAAGCAGGTGATTTTATTCATCAGGCGCGAGCTCGACTCTCTTGAGCCAGAGCGGGCCCGGCGGACAGGGCCAGTTCTTTCCTCCTTTGCCCGATCATTTCTGGTTGGGCAATTAAGCTCCCCGGGACTTCCTCGCCTCCTGGGTCTCATGGCGGCCTGTACCAGCGTGGTCCGTTGGGCCGCTGGAACATCGTCCCCTTCAGTAGGGACTGGCCAGCCAGTGGTCTGCACTGCGATCCCTTGGACCAGCGTAGCGGTGACACAGGGATGTGGAATGCTCTCCAGTGGTGGACCGTTCCAGATCATTTGCAGGAGGGCATCCCGTTCGTCCGCCTGCAGCAGACGGTCTCTCTGTCGACCGATGCCTCTCTGATGGGTTGGGTGCCCATCTGGGGAACACGGGCTCATGGCCTCTGGTCCCAGCGGGAGTCCGATGCCCATCAACCTGCTGGAGCTCGAGGCGGTCTGCCTAGCTCTCACCGCCTTTGCTCCGTTCCTCCGGGGTCAAGTGGTCCGAGTCAGGCGGACAATACCACGACCATGTACTGTCTAAACCGCCAGGCGGGCGGCCTCCATGCTTCTATGCAAGGAAGCTCTCGCATTTGGTCACTCGATGCGCAGCCTGGAGGCGGATCTCCCTGGCCATTCACGTGGCAGGAGCCTCCAACACCCTGGCCGATGCCCTGAGCCGGATAGGGGCTGCATCCCAGAGTGGTCTCTCCTCCGGAGGTAGTACAGCATCTGTTCTCCCTTTGGGGCACACCTCAGGTGGACCTGTTTGCCTCCATGGAGACGAAGCCTGGTCTGTTCCATGCCCGCCCCCTCAGCAGGGGCTCGCTGCAGGGGATGCCTTCTAGGGCAATGGACGCCGGCCTCTTTCAGCCTTTCCCCATTTCCCTTGATCCACAAGGTGCTTCTCAAGGCAAGGAGGGACAAGGCGCAGGTGATTCTGATAGCCCCAGACTGGCCTCGCCAGTTCTGGTACCAGATCTCCTCAGTCTCAGCTCCAGGACTCATGCAGCTTCCAGCTCGCCGGACCTGCTCTCAGTCAATCAGGGAAGGTGTTCCATCCGGACCTTCAATCCCTCACCTGCCGGCCTGGTTCCTGCGGCTAGAGTTCCAGGCTTTGGGTCTTTCGACGAGGTCCTCAATGTAGTTGGGCGTCCCGTGAAGTCGACCAGAAAATGCTATGCCTTCAAATGGAAAAGGTTTTCCATTTGGTGTCAGAACAAGGGCTTGGACCCTTCCTCCTGTTCCTTGGCAAGCATCTTGGACTATTTATGGTCCCTTTCTAGTCAAGGGCTTAGGTACGACGCCCTAAGGGTGCACCTGGCAGCCATCTCTGCTCCGGGCGCGGGCGAGGAAGCAGTCGATGGCGCAGGAGAGAGTGGTCTGGCACTTTTTCAAGGCCTTGATCACATTTCCTCCAGTCGGGAACCCCACCTCCGTGGGATCTACTGCTGGTACTGGCAAAGCTCATGGGCAAGCCATTGAACCTATGCACAGGTGTGCTCTCTCTCACCTGTCGTGGAAGACCGCCTTCTTGGTGGCTATCCGTCAGCCAGAAGGATGGGAGAGCTCCAGGCGCTTTCCATTGAGTCTCCTTACCTGGTCTTCCACAGGGACAAGGTTGTCCTGCGCCCCACCGAAATTCCTTCGAAGGTGGTGTCGAGTTTCACCTTAACCAAGTGTTGACTCTGCGGTGTTCTACCCCAATCACACCTCGGAGGCGAATATAGGCTCCATACTCTGGATCCTAGAGAGGCTCGCTTATTATAAGGGAGCGCCACGGCTGAAAGTCGGGGAGAGGTTAGCCAGCTGTTTGTCACCCCTACGCTGAGCAGCATCTGGCAGACCTGCAGCCAAGCGGACGATAAGCAGGTGGGTAACCTCCTCCATAGATCTCTACTATAAGTTAGCGGGCATGGAGCCTCCCAGGGATAAGAGCTCATTCTACCGCCATACTGCTGCAGCAGTGGCTGCTTCCAGGGACGTCCCTATCCAGGAAATCTGCAGGGCTGCTACCTGGAAGTCAGCAAACACCTTCATTACCCACTACCACATCGACCTTGAGTCACGCCGGGATGCTGGTTTTGGGGCCTCGGTTCTCCAGTCTCTCTTTCCCAAGTAAGTATATGGAGGTGTGCGTCTTGCCTCCCTCCTCCCGGAGAACTGCTAGGAGTCTGCCAATGAGTGTGGATGAACAACATATCCATGTCCCTAGAAATACAGGTTACTCACCTGTAACAGGAGTTCTAGGAATGGGCATATGTTGTTCATCCCACCACGACTCCAACCTCCCGGCCGGCCTTTGCCTGGGCTTCAGCCAGGCCAGATCTGGCGCATGGGGCGAGCCGAGTTATACCACCCGGTGGGTGGGAGGAGCAAGCTTGAAGACCTTCCGGCAAGATTTAAAGCGGCAAGGATACTGCCAATGAGTGTGGATGAACAACATATACCATTCCTAGAACTCCTGTTACAGGTGAGTAACCTGTATTTCTCTGCCATCCCAAGGATGCCTTCTATCATTTCCATGTCCATTTCCTCCCCCTGAGACGGGGGTCTGTTTACAACCCCTGTGCAGATTGTGGTGCCATTTCCAGTCCCCAGGGTAACCCACAGTGCCTCCTCTCCTCCCTGTTTACCCTTTAGTTCTGTTGCTTAGATCCCTTCCCTTACATAGAGAGCTACTACTCCTCCTCTTCTTCCCTGCATGTCCCTCCTGTAGATTGTGTACCCTGGTATGTTGACATCCCAGTCATGATTCTCTGTGTACCATGTTTCTGTGACTGCCACGATATCCAGGCATCCCTCTTCCATCAAGGCCACCATTTCAGGGAGCTTTTTACCTAGACTACGGGCATTGGTACTCATTACCCTCCATTTTATGTCTTTATTTCTTTTTGCCCCATCCCTGTCCTTACTGCCTTTGTTTTTTTCTCCATGTACCCCTGCCCTTCTCCCTGTCGACTGCTCTATCTTGGTGTTTACCTCACTAACTAGCCTGATTTTTTTTTTTTTTTTGGGACGCTAGGATTTCCATTCTCCTTTTCAGTGCCTCCACCCTTGGCTCGTTTCAATGCTTGCCAATGAAGCATTTAAACCTATCACCTAGGATCCTGGTTCCCCTCCTGGATAGTTGCAGACCATCGTGCCTGTGTAGGCCTGCATCCCTCCAGGTGGAGCCCCAGTTCCCAATGAAGCCAAATCCCTGAGCTCTGCACCATTTTTTGCAACCAGTCATTGAATCCCATGGTGTGGAGTACCCTAGCCTCATCCATGCCATAGACAGGAAGCACTGCCAAGAAAGTTACCATGTGTGCTACTTGTCTGAGGCCCCTCCCCAACTCCATAAACTCTTGTTGCACTGCTCTGATCCCATTCTCAGCCAGGTCGTTTGTCCCTAAGTGGATAATGACATCCAGCTCACTCCCCCTTGCAGCTGCTCCCACGATCCTGAGGATTCGTTTCCTGTCCCTCCAAGTCATGGTGCCAGGCAGACACCTTACCTCCCTTTCCCCTTCCTCCCCCAGTTCTACCCCCCCTAACAACTGAGTCCCCCACCAGGAGTTGTTTCCTTCCCCTGAGGGGTCCTGTGCCACCCTCTTGTGGGTCTCCATTGTGGAGGTTTCCAGCATCCTCCTTGGTTTCCACTGCGGGTGCCTCCATAGAGGAACCATGCTCCACCAGAGTGGTGAATGAATTGTGGAGAGGCACAGCTGGAGGGATGCGTCTCTGTTCCCTCACCCTCCCTGAGCTCACCGTGTTCCAGCCACTCCTCTTTCTTGGCAACCTCTGAGGCAGTGGCGGTGGCCTGGGTGGGGGAGCAGGTTTCCTGAATCCTTGCCAGGTTAGCATGGAGACGAACAACCTCCTCCCTCAGACCAGAGAGGTGCCCGCTAATGGGGCAGCAACACAGTCTCCAGAATGTCTCTCGGAAGACTGCTGCGCCACAGCCAGTGCATTGCACCACTCCCCACATGTCTGTGTCCATTCCTGTTACAGATGATTTTCTTTTTTTTTTTTGTTCTTGTTTTAGTGTGTGCAAGCTTGTGAGTGTCTCTACCCCCTATTCAGTGTGCTGTGCCTTTAAGGATATGAACAGGTGTATGTTTGCAGTTTTGGGGAAGTGATGTCAGAACCCCTGTTATAAAGGAAGGTATGTGCTTTGGGAAGGTGGGTGGCAGTAAACCTGTGCTCTTCAGAAACAATCATCTACAGCTCTGACCCTCCACCTCGGGGAGTGCCTTCCTTTCTTTCAGACACCTATTTCACAGATGTTAAGTAACAGGCTAGTCACAAATGACTGCAAATATCTCCCAGCTCCAGTTGCTCCCTGGCAAATTAAAGTTAAACTAAGAAACGTCAACCCCCTAAACAGAATCAATACTCATTACTTACACAGGTTCAAAAAGTAATTTTCTCTCATATTATATTGACAAGTTAATTATCCCTGTCCATAAATATAGCCTTAGGGGTGTGCCATATTGCAGTTTTTCTTTTCCCAAATTTGCTACATGCTATGGGAAAGAGTGTTGTATGTGCGGTGCCCTTTTTTCCCTGGAATGGTTTAACCCCCCATAGCTTAAAGTAAAAATTGTTAGAATTTTTTTTTTTGCTGTTGTTTTGTTAACTAAATGTTGTACTGCTGGCAGCATCTTTATGTATGTATTGATATTTGTATGTTTATAATTATGACGTGTGATGTTCTGCAAACAAGACCAGCTTAACATAACATACTAAAAGCTAGCAGAATAGGCCTAATGGTCTGTCATGTCTACTCGGTAGCCAGCCATCTAGTGGTTGCTCACTATTCCGCCTTCCCTAGCCCCCAAGAGGGTCTTCATTGGATTCAGAATCCCCTTGTACATGTCCCACCCCTTCTTGAAGCCCTCCACTGTGCCCTCCTCCACCAGCCTCTTGGGCAGTGCATTCCATGGCTCCACCACCCTTTCAGTGAAATAATGCCTCCTACCATTCCCCTATAATTTCCCCTCAAGTTTCCCTCATGCCCCTCATTTTCCCCCCCTTTTTAGCCTAAACAGCACCTTGTTTCCGCTCACAGTTATTCCCTTTACATACTTGAAGACTTCTATCATGTCTCCTCTGCCCCTCCTCTCCTCCAGTGTGTACATCCCAAGCTCCTTCAATCTCTCTTCATAGGTCCTCCCCTTCATTCCCTGAATCATCCTGATTGCTCTCCTCTGAACTCTCTCCAGCAGCGCTATGTCCTTCTTCAGATGAGGTCTCCAGAACTGAACACAGTACTCAAGCTGCGGCCTGACCAAGGCATTGTATAGAGGGAGGATCACCTCCCTCTTCCTGGACGTAATTCCCCTGGCTCTGCAGCCCAGTATCCTGTTTGGTTTGGCTGCGGTTCTTCTACTGTTTTCAGAGTTATTCATTTTGACATCCACCACCACCCCTAAATCCCGCTCACCCATTGTGGCTTGCAGTGTGACACCCCAGGGTGTAAACATGGCCCGGATTTCTGACCCCCAAATGCAGTACCTTACATTTCCCGGCATTAAATTTCAATCCCCACTTCCTTGACCACCCCTCTCGGGTATCCAGATCCCCTTGGACTACCTCTCTTGCTTCTTCCCAGTCCACCAGTGCTCCCAGTTTGGAATCATCTGCAAAGAGACTTAGCCTACTCCTATCCCCCTCTCTATGTCTGAGACATAGGCATTAAACAGGAGTGGTCGCAACACTGAACCTTGAGGGACCCCACTGATTACCTTCCTAGGGGAGACGATCCCACCGACCATTACCCTCTGAATTCTCCCCCAAAGCTAATTTTCAACCCACTTCAGCTTCTGTCCTCCCACTCCCATCTCCCCCAGCTTTTCTGTCAGTCCTTTATGGGGTACTGAATCAAACACCTTGTTAAAATCCAGGTACAGGATGTCCACCAGTCTGTGACTATCCAAAGCCCTCGTCACCCAGTCATAAAACTCTACCAGGTTGGATTGACACGATCTCCCCAAAACCAAGCCATACTGTTCATTATCCTGGTGGCCTAACCCTTCCAGCTGCCTCCCAAGTCTCTCCTTGATAAAGCCCTCCATTACTTTGCCCACCACTGACGTTAGGCTGACAGGCCTATAATTCCCCATCTCCTCCCTAGACCCCCCCTTTATGGACAGGCACTACATACGCCACTCTCCAGTCCTGAGGCACCCATCCTGTCTGCAGAGAGAGATGTTAAACAGTGCAGCCAATGGAGCTGCCAGTTCATCCGCCAGTTCTTTCAGCTTCTCACAGAACAAATCCTGTATATACGTAATATAGAAGTGGAATGTTTTTCTCTGTTTGTGAAACCCACCCAGTAATAAGCTCAGCTTGATTGGTGCTGAGAGGCGTTTATTGTATAGCCTTTTGTTGTTTAACTGCTGTTACTAACTCGATTTTATGATTTTGACATTAGTCGCAATATAGCTTTTTGCCCAGAGCACAGTGCTTTCAGTCTAACAGGAAAACTGAAAAGGTGAATTATTGAAAATGAGTTAATGCATCTAGCCACTGCTGTCGCTTTCAGAAATATAGATTGTAGTCCTACAGGCCTGCAGTCCTGCCTAAGCATCAAAACTTTATGCAGGGTTGAATATCCTCTGAGTCTTACTGTTGCAAGACCCAGCAGCAGCACAGGTGTACAACAGCTTCACCCACTGTGTCAAAATGGAGATTTAAATAAGTTGGTGATGTGCTTTGAATTCAGATGGGTTTACTGTCTGCTACATGTTTTGGCCACTTGTGGGAGAAATTTCAAAAGTAAAATATCTAACCCCCAACTTTTGGATGTGGAATGTATAGGACCTTGCAGTGTTTTGTAGGCACAACAGGGTTCACAGCGTATTATTTTTAAGGCTGCATAGCATAGCTATGCAAGATGTAATGTGTTGAAGAGAAATACGGGAACTCTGAATTGATGTACACTACTTTTGGCATCTGCAGTGAAATTGGAGCACCTCACTGGTATGCCTCTGATCACTGTGCTGTCTCCTCTCTGTTCTCATATATAACAGCATGCCGCTATCTAAATCTGTTGTCAGCTAGTCCCACCTGCCGCTGCTGATCTGGCATGTCTTCAGTCACTGACCAGACATTACAGTTGGTGAGTGTAGTGCTCATGCCGGACTCACCAACTCCTTCCAGCATACTGTTTTTCTTAAGCGGGTCTAATGGTCATTTTGGGACTGCCAGCCTTCGCATGGTAGTTTTTTGTTTGTTTTTTTACATTTGGGGGCAGCTCCAGAGCTCATGCTGGACCCATTAGCAGGCCCAAATTCAAACTACTTCCAGACAGATCTGGTGACTGTAGCCATGACAGTGGCACTGCATTTGGGCTGCTGAAGGTGTCTGCAGCTCCGAGTCTGTTGGGTGCATGTATGTCCACCAAGCCGGGCACCAGTGTGGCACCAAATAAACAGGAAAGATTGGGCCCAGTCGTGAGCTGGTCAAGTTCTTGGAGGATAATGATCTGCAAGATGGTAAACAGCGTGGGGTTCGTGTCGGGCAGATCATGTCAACCGAACCTGGTAGAGTTCTTTGACTGGGTCACTAGAACAGTGGACAAGGGCCAGGCAATGGATGTGATTTATCTGGACTTCAGCAAGGCCTTTGACTCTGTGTCACACAGAAGGCTCTTAATAAAGCTGAAGGACCTTGGGGTAGGGGAAAGGTTGGTTAGATGGGTTGATAACTGGCTGAGTGGTAGGGCACAGAGGGTGGTAGTTGGGGGGTATGGTTTCTCCAGTACAAGGGAGGTCACAAGTGGGGGTTCCACAGGGGTCAGTGTTAGGGCCAGTGCTGTTTAATGTCTTTATCAGCGACATAGGGAAAGGCATTCGGGGGGAAAATGTGCATGTTCGCAGATGACACCAAGCTATGTGTGAGGGTGGACAACCAGGAGGAGATAAGGGAACTGAGGGAGGACCTGGCCAGACTGGAGAGATGGTCGAGGATATGGCAGCTCAGGTTAAGTGCTAAGAAGTGCTAGGTAATGCACATAGAGGTGAAGAACCTGAGAACAGAGTACTACATTAGAAAGGTTCAGGTCACGCTATCGGAAGAAGAAAAGGATCTGGGGGTGATCATTACCAGTGACTTGAAACACTCATCTCAATGTAAAAAGCTAGTTGCAAAGGCAAATAGGATGCTGGGATGTATTGCAAGGGGTTTCAGCAGTAGAAATAGTGAGGTATTCTGCCACTGTACAGGTCTTTGGTGAGACCACATTTAGAATACCAAGTAAGATAGTGGCATCCACACCTGAAGAAGGACATGCAGTTGCTGGAGAGAGTTCAGAGGAGAGCGACTAGAATGATAAGAGGGACAGCAGGATAGATCATACGAGGAGAGGTTGAGGAACCTGGGGATGTACACACTGGAAGAGAGGAGGCAAAGGGGGGATATGATAGAGACATTCAAATACTTTAATAAACAGGGTAGAAAACGAGGGCCTATTCAACAACACCACTAGAGGACACAACCTAAAACTGGTGGGGGGAAGGTTCAAGAGGGACATGAGGAAGCACTTTACTGAGAGAGTGGTGACAGCATGGAACGAGCTGCCAAGGGAGGTGGTGGAGACAAAGTCAGTGGGTGCCTTCAAAAGGGCATGGGATGAGCACAAAGGCATGTCATGTGGCAGTGCCAGGGAAAGAACAAATATCGGGAGGGAGGGATCATAGGTGTAAACTTAGGGCTGAATTCAATCACTATTATCTTGAGCAGACACGATAGACTGAGAGGGCTCCTTCTGCAGGCTGTTTTCTTATGTTCTTATGAGCTGACTGCCAAGAAGACGAGGGCTGGCGGTTGTCACTGAATCTGTGGGTGATGAGGAGTGAGTCCGGCGGGGAGATAGAGCCAGCAGCCATGAGTTGGGGGAACCGAACTGTCTAGACAGCAAAATACATATGTTCCCTTCTGCTCTGCCCCAATCCACAGGTGGATCGTGATACTAACTCTTAACAACTAAGCAGCGTGTTAAGGTAGCATAGTCGTATGTCTAAATGGGAATAAATATTTAATCACTAGGTTAATTTGTATTATGTAATCGGCAGGGCTCCAGATAAGGGGAGTACCGACCTATTTTACTCACCTCATTTTAGGAAATACTCCTCAGAAAAAAATTTTGAGGAGTACCAATACTAGCCCAACATTTGTAAATACTCCACACTCCAAATAATAGTGCATTATTACATAACTGGTGATTTAAAAGGAGCAGTTTTTCCAGATTTACTGCACTTGTATGCATCCCAGTTCTGTTTTACTCACTATATTTTGAAGCTGGTGAGTAAATTACTGCCGACATTATCTGGAGCACTGCTGGCACTTGATCAGTTCTTATCTAGAAAAAAACATTGTTTTTAAAATGTACTCCTCACTCCACTCTGTCCAGACATTTGTACACATCTGAATTTGGTTTTACTCACCTCACTTTCAAAATGAGGAGTGCAGTACTCATCCCAAAAAATCTTATCTGGAGCCCTGGTGATCGGTGAACAGCTTTAACACAGGGTTTTTCCTCACTGTTCTGCCACGAGCACAGAACCTTCTCCCAGCTTCAAAATCTAGTTATCTAGAGACATTCCATTTAAAAACAGTCAGTTGTGCTTTCATCTATGAAAGGGAAGACTGCCATTTATAATTATGTAGCAATTGTTGCAGTCTTTTAAAGAGTAGCAGTGCAGTGAAAAATATTTGTTTCCAAATAGCTAGTTTGTTATAATTAATAATCATTTTAGCATACTTATCATGTCTACTTTGTTAAGTAGCTCCTATGCCGAGTACCAGAACTGTGTTTGGTTTTCTCGATCCTAACCCTTTCTGGGTCTACATTGCTATTTCTAAGCCAAATGTGATGGCCATCTTTTTTTTTTATATCCACTGTTTTTATCCTCCTTGCAGCCACAGCCCTGCTTACCTCCAGCCACCGCTCCTCCTCACCGCCGACCCCAAAGTTGAACGTGCCCAGCTGGCATATGCAGCTGTACCGTCGAGAGGGGTTCCCTCTATGCCCCCGCGCTCAGCTAGGATCCAGTACTGGCACACACCTCTGTTCAGGCATTTGCCAGCCGGTGAGGCTGTGGCCATCAAGCTGCCACGGACTTGTGCTGCCTTTTTTCCTCCTCATTCGTGCCCCTGGAGTGTGAGCGTGCAGCGACGTCAGGCACTTATGCGCCGACATCCACTGCACTCCACCCCTTGCTAGCACCACACTGGTAGTGCCCCCAGTCGTCACCAGGGGCCGTTACAGAGCGGTGGTTCCCTGGATCCCTCCCCTGCCAACCCCTGGCAACCTGGGTTCACATCCGAACCTGGGTCACCAGCATGGCGTGAGGTGTGGCGTCCAGTGCCTCAGCCCTCAGCACCACTGGGCTGACCACTGGTGCCCATCTTTTGTGAGAAAAAAAAAACAGAAAACTAAATTAAAACATAAAATAGTGGATTTAGAAAATGTTAATACCAGATAGAAACATAGACTTTTTTAAGAGCAAGGAAATCTTGGCCCACCGGGGTGCAGCATAAGTCGTATGAAGAGAGACTCAGAGCTCTCAATATGTACTCCCTAGAGGAAGGGGGGGGACATGACAGACACCTTCCAGTATCTGAAGGGGATCAGCAGGGTACCAGAGGGGAGTATCTTTCCCATGAAGGGAAATGGCAGAACAAGGGGACACAGCCTGAGACCAAAAAGGGGAAAACTTGGGGGTGACTTGAGGAAATTCTACTTCACTGAAAGGGTGGTGGAGAGATAAAACAGTTTCCCCCAGGAAGTGGTGGGGTGGCCACGGTACAGGGATTCAAGAATGCGTGGGATAGGCACATGGGAATTATCAAGCTAGAGCGAAAGGGGAGGGGACTTATCGTAGCATCTAGGGTACCTTAAGCACTATTATAAAAGGGGTCTGAGAAATGTATTTAGCTTTTGTTGACCAGGTAGGTACACTAGACAATCTGAATGCCTATTTTCAGGTACGACCCGGGAGAGTACAATGAAAATACAGGTTCAAACAAGGTACATAACAACAAGAGGGGCAATGTACAGAGTTACAAGAGAGCAAGATAAAATAGGTAGTCTACAGTGAGCAGTAATAGGTAAAATATACATACACATACAGAATAAATAGACTAACACATTTAGTGGTAATTACATTGCATGAGTGACCCTGTTTACCAGGGCCACTTAATACATAAGCAGGTGGCGATCAATCACATGCTACCCAGAGATTAAAGGACAGTAGGCAGTGGGTCAGAATGGGACCAATTTGGAGACCTGGTTAGGGCGGCTTGGGACACCCACACAACTGTGGACAGTTTCAGGTGCTGCCACAGGGAATTCCAGAGACACAGTTGGAAGGGGGAGGAACGTACATGGTCAGGAAGGGAGTTCCATAGCCTCGGAGCACATGTAGCAAAGTCCCTATCCCCTATTAGGGTTTGAGTATATGGAACTTTGAGCACCGCTGTATCCTGAGACCTGAGGGAGTAGGAGGAGGATACGGCAGACTGGAGAAGCTGCGCCAGCCACGGTAGAGTGCCAGTTCTGAGCACCTTTCCTACGAAACAGCCCAACCCGTATTTCAAGTGATTGGCTGGGGAAAGCCAGCTCAGTTTGTCATATAATTTACAATGGTGGGTGAGACGTGGGACAGCCAGGGCAAAGTGACAGATGTTGTTATAGGTCGTGTTCCACCTGGCAAGGTGGACCTTGGAGGTGCCAATGAACAGGAGAAGGCCATAGCTTAGTGAAGGGAGCAGCACACCTCTGGCCTGGGCCAAGCGAGCTGCAGACGTCAAGTTTTTCTTTGCCCTGTAGGCAAGACCCAGTTTGCAGTTTACGGTTCTACAAACATTTAGGATGCGACTCCCCAGGTCAAGTTGGGGGTCAAGTGTAACCCCAAGGTATTTTATTGAAACTGTGATTAGGAGGGGAGAGCCATCCACACCACTGACACATAGAGGGACAGGGGAGGCCTTGATCTTGGCTGCTGACCCAAAGAGCATGGCCTGAATTTTTTTCAGATTGAGGACCAGCCTGTGGGATGTTACCCAGGCTTGAGTATTCTTAAAGGCCCTCACTCAGCTGAAGGTTAAGAACCCCAATGTCCCGGGAGTGTGCAAGGATGACAAGATCATCTGCATAAAGGGTGGCACTACAGTTGGGAGCAGCAGCAGGGAGGTTGTTAACAAATGCAGAAATGAGAAGGGGCCCCAAAGCTGATCCCTGTGGGACACCAGAGGTCACCGGAGTGGGGTCAGAGAGGACCTTGTTGAATTTAGTCTGCTGTGTTCTGCCCTGGAGGTAGTTTCTCAGCCAACTCAAGGTGTGGGGGGGAGGCCTAAGGACTGCATCTGTGAGCAGAGTAATGCATGGTCTACAAGGTCAAGGGTCTTGGATAAGTCGATGAATATAGCCCCAGAAAGTTGGCCCTGGTCCATGGCTGCCCTGATGCTGGAAGAGACAGAGACAAGGGCAGTGGTCGTGCCGTACCCTTTTTAATATCCATGCTGTGCAGGGGACAGCAACTGATGAGTCTGAATATACTCTGTAAGCTGTTCAGCCACAGTTTTCTCTAAGGGTTTACTAATGGCCGACAGGATGGCAATTGGACGATAGTTGTCTAGGACTTTGGGGTTACCTTGCTTCAGAACAGGGACAATCCTTGCTACTTTCCAAATACCAGGGATAACACCAGTGGCAAGGGACAGATTGAAGATATGTGCCACTGGGATGGCAATATAGGGAGCACCCAGGTTCAGAAGCTTGGGCTCCGTGTTATCGTGGCCAGTGCTGGAGTGTGGGGAGAGACCAAGAGAAGTCTCTGCGTCTCCTTGATAGATGCAGCCCTGAGAGAAAATAATGGGCGAGAGGGGTGAGCCTCCTGAGAGACAGCGGCCAAGGGGCCTCTAATATCCCCTACAGCAGGGAAAGAGGAGGTAAGTGCGGATAAGTCCGAAAAGTGGGAATTTAAAGCATTAGCAATCATGAGTGGATTATTACAACTTGACCCTCCAATGATCATATCAGACACTCCCTAGTGCATAATCATGATGGCCACAGAGTGGGAGCCAGCCAAGAGCCTGGTACAGTTTACAGTGGTGGGTGGAGTAAGGTGCCAGTAGTGTAAATCGACATATATTGTTGTAGACAGAGGTTAGACGTGAGCAAAGAGTAGAGTTCATATGGGTGTATATGGGGGAGCAGTAGTCTAGGATAGGGAGAAAGTTACCTTGGGCTACTTCTAGGCGGGCCTATCTGCCCTCTCCTTCCTCTGTTCCAGGGTCTACATATTGAGGTCCTTTAGTCTCTCCTCATAGGGTTTTTGATGCAGACCCTGCACCATTTTAGTTGCCCTCCTCTGGACCAGCTGCACTCTTTCTGTGTCCTTCCGGAGATGTGGTGCAGAACTGGACACAGTACTCTAGGTGAGTTCTTACCAGTAATCTGTACAGAGGCAACACCACTTCCCTCTTTCTACTGGTAACACCTCTCCATATTCACCCCAGCATCCCACTTGCCCTCCCTGTTGCCTTGTCACACTGCCTGGCCGCCTTTAGGTCATCCAATATGATTACCCCCAGGTCACTTTCCTGCTTGGTTGTCATCAAAACCTCTCTGACCATTTTGTACTCCACCCCTGGGTTTCTGTGTCCTGAGTGCATTATTTTGCACTTTTTTTGTATTGAAACCCAGCTGTCATACCCTTGATGACTACTCTAGTTTTCTCAGATCTCTGCACATTCTTTCCAACCCCCCACCCCACCCGGAATGGCCACCCTATTGTAGATTTTGTTGTCATCCGCAAAGAGGCAGACCTTCCCTTCCAGCTCCTCTGCAGTGCCACTTATAAAGATATTAAAGAGAACTGGACCCAGCACTGATCCTTGAGGCACCCCACTGGTTACCTCTCTTCCTTGGAATGAACTCCATTTACCACCACCCTCTGTTGCCTAACCCCTAACCAATTTCTTATCCTGTTTGCTACCTTTGGACCCACTCCTAAGCTACCCAGCTTGCTTACTAGTCTCCTGTGTGGAACGGTGTTGAACGCCTTACTGAAATCTAGGTAGGCCATGTCCACTGCTCCACCCTTATCTAGTTCCTTGGTCACCCAGTCAAAGAAATCTATCGGATTCATTTGACATGACCCTACGCCTTGTGAAACCATGCTGTCTTGGGTCTTGTAACCCACTGGATTCAAAATATTCTGCAAACCTTTCCTTTAGCAGTGATTCCATTAACTTTACCACTACCAATGTCAGGTTGACTAGCCTATAATTACCAGCCTCCTTCCTGCTACCACTTTGGTGTACTGGGACTACCCCCACCCTTCTGCAGTCCTTCGGAACCACTCCTGCCTCTGCCATAATGGCTTCCAGGTTCGGAATATTATTTCCTAAACTGCTATCATACACACACATGGCCTTTCAGACTTTGCTAGCACTCTGCTTGTTACCCTTTGTGCCCGCCCTCCTCCCCCCCCCTCTCTTTTTAATGCTACTGTTCCCCTCTCCCTTTATTTCTGTCAGCCTGCTTCCTTTATTAATTTGCACCCAGAGTGGGGTTGGGGGGGGGTTTTCCTCTGCTTGTGTTCTCCCTACTCTCTGCTTCAGCCGTGGGGGTGGGATGGCAGTTTCTGCCTCCCCGATTCCTTCTGCCACCCCCTCAGCTAGTTTCAATGTTAATCAAATTAACATTTAAACTATCCACCAGGGACTGCGGTTCCCCTCGTGAATGGATGCAGGCCATCACCCCTGTATAGGCCCTTATCCATCCTCCCCAGTCCCCAGTGTAGCTGAAACTCTCCTCTCTGCACCATTCCTTCAACCATGAGTTGAAGCGACTGGTGCGGAGAACCCTCTCCTCCCCCCTGTAGTAGTAACGAAAGCCACAGAGTGTGTTCCTTGTCTAATATCACTCCCCAGTTCTCCAGCCCCCCCCCCGCACCATTCCACCCTGTCCTTAGGCAAGTCAGAGATCCCTAGGTGAACAATGACATCCAGCTTCCCCTTCTGTCCAGCTGCACTTGCGATCCTCAGGATTTGCTTGCCATCCCTCTGGGCTGTGGCGCCGCATGGGTACCTGACCTCCCTCTCCACCCCCTCCCTATTCTCAAATCTATCTCCCTCACAATCAAGTTCCCACAAGAAGTTGCTTCCTTCTCCTCTGGGGTCCTCTTTCACCTTCCTTGGGGTCTCCACTGTGGAGGGCCCCACATGCTTCTGGCCACTACCTCTGGTGCCTCCTCCCAGCAGTCCCGCCCTGCCAGAGTGGCTTAGGAATTTTGTACTGGTACTGGTTGAGGAATGTGCCTCTGATCTACCATCCCCCCCACCCTTCCAGAGGCCATCATAGTCCAGCTGTTGCTCCTTCTCGCATCTTCAGAGGTAGTGTCTGACTTGGTGGCCACTGGGTGGAGGAGGAGTTCCCCAGACTCCTAGACGACTTGGCCTGGAATCTAGCGACCTCCCACCTCAACCCAGAGAGGTGCATGCAGATGGAGCAGCACAGCAGTTTCCAAGAAAGTCTCTCTGAAAACCGCCACACCACAGTCACTGCACTGCATCACTCCCAGCATTCTCAATTCCTACTTTCCCTGTGTTACTTGGAAATACATATTTACCCTTACCCTTGATTGGGTGTTTCTAGTGTTCCCCTTTCGTTGTTTGTAATGCCCCTTAGTACACCTACCCTAGATAGGATGTTGCTCTTATTCCCAATTTTGGGCTACCCTTTAGCTTCCACCTGTTCCTTATGTACCGTTACCCTAGATAGGGTGTTTCCAGTTTTTCCCCTTTTGTTTGTTATGCCCCCTATACACCTACCCTAGATAGGGTGTTGCTGGTATTCCCTATACTTTACCTTCCACCTGCCTTGGTAGTGAATGCAACAACAGGAGCGAACAGGAACCTTACATTAGTCGACCAACAGAGTCCCTTGTTACTTGCTACCTCCTGCGGATGCTTGAGACACCAATCTTACACATATTCCACTCACTGGCTAGGGCATGAACATGTGTGGGATATGTTAGGAGTGTTCCCTTTTATCCTCCATGTGGGACCTCCTACATGTGGAACTTCTGTTGTTCAGTAGAGTCCCTGATTGGTGCTCTCTCTGCCTCGTCATGCTCCTCCCTTCAGTCTCCGACTCCCTGACCCTGAGAGAGAGGGAGCAAGCTTGAGAGAGGCTGCTGCTTTTGTCCTGCAAAGCAAGGATGCTGAACAACATGTTAGTCCAAACAAGCAGGCTGCAGTAAGTTTCAGCCTGTTCAGCAGTCCCCTGCTTCTGCCAAAGTTCCATTAGCAGACTAGGTGTAAAAAACTGTTAACAGATACCTCCCTCTGTCCAGATCACTTTCCCGGGCTGTACGTTATATGCACAGTTCTCTTTATGTTATGCTGCCTGACTGGCCCACAGTAGATTACCCCTCCCGCTTTGGTCCAGTTCTGTGGGTTGGTTTTAGTTGGTGTTAATTGCTTGCTTACTTTATTCTGTTTATAGAAAACTCACTCCTGCTTATTCTTGGCTGCGCACACCTTCGTGGTTAATCCATCCCCCACCCTCTAGCCCTCCAGATGGCGAACCACACCAAACAAAGAAATGACGCCAGGCAGAGAAACCTTACCCCGGTTTCTTACACCCAGCCTTCTTGAGCCATTTGCTTTTGTTCAGCACTACCGGCTTCGGTAGTCGAGAGGCTCACGAGCGCCAGCGCTGATCATCAGAGATCCACAGAGTAAGTTCGTACCTTCCAAGTCCAGTTCACGTTAACTGGACATAGAAGGTGCTATTGAGCGATGCATTTTTAGCCCTCTCTGCAAGAGCCAATACCTCTTTATATATATATATCTCTGACATGTCTGTTCTCTGTTGGGGAAGGACTTTTTTTTCCTCCAATCTATTGTTTATTCCCACCTTGCCGTCTTAGCAGTGATATGCCCTGTTCAGGCTATATGAGCCGTCACTGTGACACTAGGTAGAGTTTTCACCCAGTTTCTCTCCGATTCCTTCCTCTGCCCCTGTGATGTGAGCTATGCCTCAGTCTGCATCGATGTCACAGCATCCCCATGGCAAGAGGCAGACTCCCTGTCCCAGCCATAGGGGGTCACTGTGGTGCCAGAACTCGCCGTCGCCCCTTTCCGACTGATGCCCACTGGCAAGTGACCGTTACCTCAGCCAGGCATGTTTTGCAGTGTGACGACCCAGCTGCACTTCCAAACCTGTGTTGCCTGTGTGGCAGCGCAGTGCAGTGCCACTGGACCATTTGGTCTGGAACTTGACGTCCCTCCCATATTCAGGGCCTTCTGTCATATATAGGTGTTACAGCACAGGGAGAGTGTCTGACAATTTAAAAAGGAGAGAAAACCGGGGAGGAGCACATTTGCACTGAATGCAGTGTGGAAGTTACCCTTCAGTCCTGCTTAACTGTGGGCAGAAAGCCAGCACTTAGTACAAAATTGGGTGGTCATCTTCATTTATTATTTTTTTTAATTTAACAAATTGGAAAGACTGTTGAGCCAAGGGCTCTTTTTTCATACCTCTCAGAAGCCCTCTGTTCTACATGGAGAGGGGGTGCTATCTTTCATTGTACACTGACATTTAGAAGCAACACTTCTTAGTAATCCTGCTTTACCCCTTCACCCCTGGATCAAATATAAGTTAGTGTAAAGTGAGTCACTAAAGTGGTTCTTAGGTTAATGAAGATCAAACTCTAGGAAGAGAAACTTTCTTCTCTTATAAAAGCATATGACAGTTTTTACTGTTACCTTTTTCTATTGAATACTATAAGAAAGTTCCACCACCTTTTTTCACTTCAGTTAGTAATTTCATTTCTTGTTTAGCCTGACCTGCCCCATCCAGATCGGTACATAGAAACATAGAATTTGTTGGCAGATGAGAACTGCTTGGCCCACCCAGTCTGCCCATAACACTCAGAGATGCCTGGGATGGGCCCCCTTGACCACATCACCTGGCATCTCTGGGTCTTACCTTCGTGTTTCAGTCTGTCCTCTGCCACAGGACATTCAAAGGTGCCCAGTTGCTGGTATGGGGCTTGTGGGTTACTGTGACATCATCCAGCTGTGGCCGTTTCCCTTCCCCCACCGCTTTCTCTACCTAGGGCTCATTGTGCATGCAGTGCCTCCATGGAAACGCCCCCCCCCCCGTGTCCTGCAGGTGGGATCCCTTTCCATTGTGTCCCACTGCAGTGCCGCCCAGGTTCCTCTAGGTGGCAGCTGCTGAGTGAGATGCATGTACACCACCCCCCTTCCTCGAGGGAGGAGAGCTGTCCTCGGGATGCTCAGTTTTCCTTCTCACGGCCAGCTCCTGAGCAAACCTTGTCTGTTCCTGAACACGAGTCATCAGTGTGGTAGGTGTGCCTCAGCCCACTGTGCCACTGGGCTGGCAGATGAGTCCCTTCTGTTACCATTTCCTGGTTACTTGCATATTTCTAATGTTCTGAGCTTCTGTCTGAAAGATCAGAGGCTGCGTCCCACATTTTTAGCACATTACTGAGGGACAGCATTCCTGTTTGGGTGCTAAACAGCTGTAAAGTTTGTGTGTGTGTATGTATATATATATATATATATATGTATCTTGATATTTAATAACAGGTTTGTGTTGTAGCGTGATACACATGCTGTGTGGAATGTGGGTTTTGTTTTTAAGGCTGCTTCATATGGCAAAAGGTAGTTTTAATATTGGGGAAAGTGACAGACATTGCCAAAACTGGATAAGGTAAATTATCCTTTTTTCTTCACTCTGAAGGAAAACATTTTGCAAGGTGCCAACTGCAGCACAGCTGTAATACAGTTGCATAGCTCTTAAAGGGATGTATACCATGGCATAACAGCTGCTGATCAGAATCCGAGTGGCCCACAAGGCTACCTAGACATTTCCAAGTGGGCCCCCTCTTTTGGGTGCCTGGCCACCTTTTAAATTCTGAGAATCTTAGGTTTCATCATATGTTTTTAATTAAATGGTCCCTAACCCTGTTAGTAAATGTAAGATGCCAAACAGAGAGCTAGTGTATCATATTGAAGTGGAATACTGACATGAGTGTGTCACCCTGTGCCGTCTCCTATTGATTTTCCATGTGGACCCCTGTGTCAGTTTTCCAGGTGGGCCCCCTGTACCCCAGTTTGAGTTTGCTGCTCACTCGTCCTCCTCCCCTCCATCTGCAAGTAGTTTCCAGAACCACTCCCTGCCATGGCATGGAGTGGCTCCCTTCTATCACATGAGCTTAGCTGCCATGAGATAGGCAGGAAGGACATTTGATCAGGTAACCATATATAATGTTCAAGGAGCATGGATATGTTGTTCATCCACAGTCTCTGGCATGTCCCTTCCCCCTTAAATCTCACCAGAAAGTCTTCAAGCTGGCCCCTCCCACCCACCTATCCAGGTGGTAAATACCTCGGCTCCGCCCCATGACGTCAGATCTTCCTTTCCGCTGGAAGAGTCAGGTTCCCTCGTGCTACCTTTGCAGTTCGTAGGACCTGGATTCTCAACGTCGGTTTTCACCGCCAATTTCTTTAAAACTCATTAGAGTTTACAACCTCGATCCTAGCGCATCGGACATGAGGACAAATCATCCCCGGTTCGCGGTGTCCTCGGCCAGAAAATGTCAGCACTAGTCCCCCCTCTCATTATGTCTATTGCTTAGGTGTCGTACATGACACCACCTCTTGCACCATCTGTCTGACCTTCCATACCAGCGTCCTGGGCTGACCATAGTCTTGCGCCTAAAATTGGGGAGACGAGCCGCCAATCGCCCGGTGAAATCGAAGGAGGCAAGGTGGGCGGTTTCTGCGGCCGCGGAATCTGCCGAACAACTGGAACAGATGGCGGTTTTCGAGGAGGAAGCTGCTCAAGCTTCAGCCAGCCAAAGCTTTTTCATACCTCTCAACCGTGGCTCTACTTTTACTGGTTCCTTTCGGGAGTTGTGCCAGTCTCTTCCCCCACCAAGAGTGAGGCGCCCTCGGGCTCACACTCCTCCCGCCCTCGGAAGAGGGACAAGGACACCAAGTCATCTTCCTCCAGAAGGAGACATTCCTGGGACTGAGAGAGGTCCGAGTCCCAGGAACATGCGGTCTTGATTTCGGTCGAGATCACTTCCTCGGCCGCCGGCTTTTCAGACCTTCTGTCTGGCCAAGGCACCGAGACCGAGGAAATGGCTGAACTGGCCGAGATCACTCTCGACCCAATTGAGCCTTTGTCGCCGACTCCGGTTGATGACTCCTTAGAAAGGATGCCTGTCCTTTCCTTCCCCGATGAGGAGACCCTGCCCACGGGTGTCCCGATCGACGGAAAGGTGCCGGAACCTCGATTCTCTCCAACTCCGGCGTCTTCCAATCGAACAAGCCGACCCCATTGGTCTCGATCAAGGACCAGGACCCTTTCTGTCGAAAAACCAAAGAAAGATCACAAGCACTCCAGAAAGAGGCATCGCCATCGATCCTCATCCTCCTCGGATGAGGAGAGACTTCGACGGAAACTCCGTCGACGTTATGAGGATCTCATGTGGCAACAGCTGATTCTGATCGGTCAAAAGCCGGCTCCGCTGGCAGCACTGACCATTACTTGGCCCCCACCTCTCAGGCTGACGCCAACCCCCCCGGAACTGAAGGCTTCGGTCCCCCCCCCCATGGGGCCGGCACGTATTCCAGCTCGGCCTGTTTTGATCTCCCCACCGATTTTGGTGGGGCCACCACTGAAGCAGCCTCAGGGAGGGGTTCCCTTGAAAAAGGACCGGACAGACACCGGACTGTCCCGTCGTCTGTCCATCACTGTTGTCCCCGATCGCCCTCAGCACCTCGAGGGAGACATAGGCGGGAGACCATTCTATCCCAGCTCATCGGACTCGGATGCCACTGGTTTGCACTCGCATCCGGGGGATGACGAGTCATCAGTGGCAGGTTTGGAGGAAGGTCTTTCCTCTTTTCAGGGCATCCTCTTCCTGATTTCTGAATCTACCGGAATGCCCTTGGAGCCTATCCAAAAGAAGGCGGAATACCCCCTTACAGATATCCTCAAAAGGGGGGGGATACCCCAACGGAGGCCTTTCCAGTGGTCAAAGCCATTGTTGGCACGGCCCTTGAGCTATGGCAGCGTCCTGCCTTCTGTCCACTCCATCTTCCCGCATGGCCCGCAAGTATACGGTACCCATGGGGTCCCTGGCGGGGTTCACAGAGCATCCCTCGTCCGAAAGCCCTGTGACTGCTTCTGTGTTCAGACGCACTGGTAGCTCAGCCGACACTGACCGCCCTCTGGGCAAGGAGTCCAAGAATATGGACCATTCTGCCCAGAAGGTCTATGTGGCCTCATCCTTAGGCCTTCATCAGGCCAGCTCGGCTGTGATCATGGCACAGTTCTCTCATGCCCTCTTAGGGTCATTAGATGAAGTCCTCCCTCATCTCCCAGCGGACATGCAGACCACGGTGAAGCAAGTCCATGACCAGGGCCATGCTGTTGCCAAACAGCAGCTCCAAACGGCCCTGGACATTGGAGATTCCTGTGCCCGCTCCTTAGTAGCTGCTGTGGCCACTCGCCACAGGGCCTGGCTGAGGTTATCCTCCTTTCTGGTGGATACTCAGCACAAGTTAGCCGACGTGCCCTTCCTAGGCACCGACCTCTTCAGTCCGGGAGTGGCTGGTCACCTCCAGCGCATAGAGCAGTCCAATGCCACCTTGGATGCTACCTCTGTGAAAGGTTCTTCGGGCAAGAACCAGCAGAAGCGCAAGAAGAAGCCTTTTTGGCACTCTTCCCTTACGGTCAGGCAGCCATCCTTTCAAGGAGGCCAGCAGCAGCAGGCTCAAGCTTGGCACCCCAGGCCCAAGCAGGGTCCCTAACAGCCCCGTAAAGGAGGCTGAGGTGCTGGTCCAGGAGCCGTCTCCTCCTCCTCCTCCTCTAAGCCTGCTCAGTGATGGGTCAGGGGTTGCCACCCCTACACCCGCCAGCTCTGGGTCCTCCCGTGGGGGCCGGCTCTGTCGCTTTCTTTCCGCCTGGTCCAGTATCACTTCAGACAGGTGGGTTCTGGAAGTGGTCAGCCAGGGACTGCCTCTGGAATTTGAACAGTACCCTCCCAGCTGAGCCCGCGCCCCTCGGGAGGAAAGGATCTCAGCTTGCACTGAGTCGGCCCTTTGGGACGACATTGCTCAGCTCCTGTGCAAGGAGGCGGTAGCTTCAGTGCCGGATCCTCCTACAGA
Organism: Neoceratodus forsteri; assembly: GCA_016271365.2. Lineage (NCBI taxonomy): Eukaryota > Metazoa > Chordata > Ceratodontiformes > Ceratodontidae > Neoceratodus > Neoceratodus forsteri. Next base: position 1,712,602,371 of record CM028129.1, on the reverse strand, counting down.
TGCAGGCTTCATGTCCAGGTACTTCCTAGTGCCCAAGCGGACGGGGGGTGGTGCCCCATCCTAGATTTCCACAACCTGAATCAATATCTCAGGTCTCGCACCTTCCGGATGGTAACTCTGAACCAGATCATACCATCTCTGGAGCGAAACATGTGGTTCTGTTCACTGGATCCGCAGGATGCGTTCTTTCACATCCCAATCCATCTGTCCTACCAGCGGTTCCTCCGCTTCAGGGTCGAGGGGACCCTGTACGAGTTCCGAGCCATCCCGTTCGGCCTGTCATCGGCCCCACGGTTCTTCACCAAGTGCATTGCAGTGGTGGCAGCCCATCTTCGGCGTCGAGGAGTTCGGATATACCCTTATCTTGACGACTGGCCCTTGGCAGGTTCCTCCCTTCAGGAGGTGGAGAGGTCCAGGGATTTGGCCATCCGAACCTGCTCCCAACTCGGCCTTCTTGTCAACGAGGCCAAGTCGGAACTCGTGCCCTCTCTGGTGATGGGCTTCATCGGGGCAGAGCTCGACTCTCGTGTAGCCAGAGCTTGGCTCCCGGCGGACAGGGCAGAGGTTCTTTTCTCCTTTGCCCGATCATTTCTGATTGGGCACTTGCACCCTGCCCGGGACTTTCTGCGCCTTCTTGGCTACATGGCGGCGTGCACCTTGGTGGTCCGTTAGGCCAGGTGGCCCATGTGCCCCTTCCAATGGGAGCTGGCCACCCAGTGGACTCAGCGATATGGTCACTTTGACCAGCTGATCACTGTAACCCAGAAGATGTGGGACGCTCTCCAATGGTGGACTGTCCCAGACCGGCTGCAGGAAGGAATCCCATTTGTCCGCCCCGAGCTGACGGTCGTTCTGATGACCGATGCCTCTCTCATGGACTGGGGAGCCCGCATGGGGGACAACAGGGTCCATGGGTTCTGGACCCCCGAGGAGTCCCGATGCCACATCACCCTGTTGGAGCTCAGAGCAGTCAGACTGGCCCTGTCAGCTTTCGCTCCTCAGCTCCGGGGTCAAGTGGTTCAAGTCTAGACGGACAATACAGCGACCATGTACTACCTCAACAAACCGGGCGGCATGCACTCCCATCTGCTATGCAAGGAGGCGCTCCGAATCTGGACCCTCATCAGCCGGTTGGAGGCAGATCTCCTTGCCATCCATGTGGCAGGAGTCTCAAACCAACTGGCAGATGCTCTCAGCCACATAGGACAGACATCCCACGAGTGGTCTCTCCATCCAAAGGTAGCTTACAATCTGTTCTCCTGTTGGGGCAGACCATTGGTGGACCTGTTTGCCTCCAGGGAGAACACCAAGCTGAGTCTGTACCATGCCCCCCCTCAGCATGGCTCGCTGCAAGGGGGGATGCCTTCTCGAGGTCGTGGACCCCAGGCCTCCTCTACGCCTTCCCTCCATTTCCCTTGATCCACAAGGTGTTTCCCAGGGTGAGGAGGGACAAGACGAAGGTGATCCTGGTAGTCCCAGATTGGTCCCGCCATTTCTGGTATCCAGATCTCCTCGGCCTCAGCTGCAGGGCCCCAGAGCGGCTTTGTACACGCCCAGACCTGATATCATTGAACCAGGGGAAGGTATTCCATCCAGACCTTCAGTCCCTGTACCTCACAGCCTGGTACCTGAGCGGTTAGAGTTCCGGGCTCTGGGTCTTTCCAAGGATGTCTACATCATGGTGGAGGCATCTCATAAGGAATCAACCAGGAAGTGTTATGCCTTCATATGGAAAAGGTTTTCCATTTGGTGTCAGGGTAAGAGTCTGGACCCCTTATCCTTCTCTGTTGCTAACGTTCTAGACTACCTTTGGTCTCTCTCCAAAGGGGGTCTGCGGTCTTCGACCCTTCAGGTGCACCTGGCGGCCATTTCTGCTTACCGGGCATGGGCCGGTCAGCCGACATTGACACAGGAGACAGTGGTCGGGTGCTTTTTCAAAGGCCTGGATCACATATCCCCTCTGGTGCGTGAACCTCCACCTCCGTGGGATCTCTTGCTGGTTTTGGCAAAGCTCATGGGCAAGCCATTCGAACCCATGCACAAGTGTGAGCTCTCACACTTGTCGTGGAAAACGGCCTTCCTGGTGGCTATCACGTCAGCCAGAAGGACAAGGGAGCTTCAGGTACTTTCGGTGGACTCCCCTTATCTGGTCTTCCACAGGGACAAAGTTGTTCTGCGCCCCCACCCGAAATTCCTTCCGAAGGTGGTTTCAGAGTTTCACCTTAACCAGGTGTTGACTCTGCTGGTATACTACCTTAACTACACCTCGGACGCCGAGTACAGTCTCCATACTCTGGACCTGAGACGTGCTGTCTCCTGTTATAAGGAGACGACGGCAGAAATTCGGGGAGAGGTTCACCAGCTGTTTGTCACCTACGCTGAAGCCGCTTCTGGCAGACCTGCAGCTAAATGGACCATTTCGTGATGGATTACATCATGCATAGGTTTGTGCTGTGAGTTGGCAGGCAAGGAGCCTCCGAGAGGGATAAGAGCTTATTCTACCCGCCATACGGCTGCATCGGTGGCTGCTTCCAGGGACATCCCTATCCAGGAGATCTGTCGGGCTGCTACCTGGAAGTCGGCAAACACCTTCATTACCCACTACCACATCGACCTTGAGTCATGCCGGGATGCTGGTTTTGGGGCCTCGGTTCTCAGTCTCTGTTTCCTAAATAGGGTGTGCCTTGCCTCCTCCTCCTTCCTCCCAGAGAACTGCTTGGAGTCTGCCAGAGAGTGTGGATGAACAACATATCCATGCTCCTAGAAGAACAGGTTACTCACCTGTAACAGTAGTTCTAGGAGTGGTATATGTTGTTCATCCACACGCCCCACCCGACCTCCCTGGCTTTAGGCATACCACCTTGCTTCCAGCGGGCTAAGATCTGCCATCATGGGGTGGAGCCGAGGTATTTACCACCCGGGTGGGTGGGAGGAGCCAGGTTGAAGACTTTCCGCTGAGATTTAAAGGGGAAAGAGACATGCCAGAGAGTGTGGATGAACAACATATACCACTCCTAGAACTACTGTTACAGGTGAGTAACCTGTTCTTTTTGCTGTTTAATCCTTTCTAAAGGCAGTTAGTGTCAGCCACATTATATCAGTACTGTCACTTTATCAGCCATTGTGGCTCTGACCAAAGCTTGTATTTAAAGAGAGAGAGCACTTCTTGTAAAACCCTTTGTAGGGATCTATACCATGGCATAACAACAGCTACTCACGCTCCCTCCCCTCCGTTAGCAAGTAGTTCCTGGAGCAGCTCCCTTCCATGGCATGGAGAATCTGTCTTCTGCCAGTTAGACTTCGCTGCCATGAGACAGGCAGGACATTTGTTCCGGCACCCACAGATAATGTTTTTGCTGTTTAATTAATTTTAAATGCAGTTAATGTCAGTTACATTATATCAGTACTATTGCTTGTTTTTAAAGAGAGAGCCTTGTCTCCTTAAACCCTTTGTAATTGCTGTTTAACTTTATGGGCCAGCCAGATGATAAGCCAACAGTCGTCAAGTACCCGTTGACATGTTAGACCATCCATTAAAAGACATATTTCATCCACTCTACATCCAGCGATTCTGTTGTTCAGTTGCTTATTTTTTTGGTTGACTAGAGTATAACAGAATTATTTTATAAGTTTACTGTATATGGATGCTAGAAGATACTCTTACAGATGCAAGAATGTTGCCTTTTACATTCCTAGGGTGTGAGAACTCCGAACCAAAGGTGAGCCATTCTGGTGCCCTAAGGACACAAGAGGAGACACTCACATCCATAAGAGGCTCTCCTGGCATCCATATAACATAATTCTAGCTCATGGTTAAAAATTACCTTTTTTATCTTCGAAATGGTGCCTTTCTGCACAGCACAGGCGGCACTAGCGAGAAGCCCATGACTGTGGCACTGTGCACGAGACACTGTTATGGAAATAAGAGCGAGTGTCTTAAGGGCAACTGAAAGAAACACTGAGATTGGTTGGGAGTGTCACATGATGCCCCCTCGATCTATAATGGCAAATGTAAGCAGTAGTGACTTCTTGGACTGTAAAGGTACAGCAGGGAGTTGCTCACTTCTGAACCTGATTTGGGGGTTAAATGTGCCAATGCAGTATTCTGTTGACTTGGCTAAACAAACGGAGCTTCCAGGTAAGCCATAAGATTTGTTGTTGAGACAAGCTAAAAAGGGCTTACTGGAATACACTGAAAGCATAGGAAACAGTATAAAGTGTAGGACATGCCTCCTTCACAGACTGATGGTACCTGACCATTATTTGTCAAACCGTGTGCAGGAATATTATCTTACATTTTGCTGTACTTTTAAGGGAGAAGCTTGATTTGTTTTAGATTGAAACTGTAGCTGTCAAGAACTGGAGGATAGTTTATTCCTAGATAAGGGATTAAAATGTATTTTTCCTCTGTTGTAGGTTAGTAGTGCCTTGCTAGTCTCAGGAAAATCTAGTACTCTTTTTTTTTTTGTGCTAATACCTTTTGTTAGAGTAATTAAAGAGTTTTTACACATGCTTTCAAGGTCTGTCAGGTCCCTTCTTCGGGACCAAAGGATAATTTCAACTACCTACACGATTCTAGTGCACTCTCAAACCATACAAAAGGAACGGTTGTCTACAGCCAAGTTCTATGACACCAACGTATATGCATGGACGAGTCCAATCGGAACAGCAATATGGAAATACTACGAGGAGTCTTCATCAGCAAAAACTACACATCATTTGTAGTTGACAAACAGATTGCGCAAGGTAGACAAATACCACAAAAATAGCTACTGGCGTACAGAAAGAAAAAAGAATCAAAATGCACACCACTGGTTGTGACATACAACCCATCAATCAGACCACTGCAGAAAATCATGAGAGAATTGCAGCCAATCCTGCACGATTAGACTGTCTACTATATTCAGTGAACCACCTATAATATCATAGACAACCACTGAATCTGGGAAGAACACTGGTCAGAAATTACACCCCCCACAATTCAGACGGACACACAAGGAACAAGACCATGCAGCAAGCCGAGATGCAAAACATGCAGTATTATTAACACATGTGACTCTGTCTACTCTCCATTTACCGAGAGATACGAAATAAAAAATCTTTCTCATGAAATGGCAACAATTGAACTTACCTAATAAGATGCCAAAAATTTTCACATGGGTGGTATGTGGGTGAAACGGGACAAGTACGCCGTGTGAATGGACACAGATCCACTATCAAACACTGAGACAACCAGACACCAGTGGCCAAGCACTTCTCCCAGAACAGCCATTCTCTGAAGTATCTTAAAGTGGCAGTTAGGAAAGAAAACCTCAAAGACATTCATACAAGATTTCTCTGAGAATCAAAATTCATGAGTTTTTTTTGGAACAGATCTACATGGGCTTAACAAAAATGTATGTAACCCCCTTGTCACCCGGGGTTACTAGCAGCCCACGTAGAACCAGTGGCAGGCAGGGAAATGCAGCTTATGAGACACCAGTTAAATGTGTTTCACACTGTCTCACTCTGTCCTCAGTCTCAGCTGAGCTGGAGGGATGACATCACCATAGAATTCTCGCAGCAGCATAAGCCACATTGGAATGTTGGCTGCAGGGGTTAGTGTTAGAATGTTGGGGATTTCAAGTGAGTGTTAAGGAGAATCCTTGAGAAAGGAAGAGGTGTGCTGTAATTGGCAGCCCCTCAGATCCTAGCTGTGCTTCAGAGCTACATCAGAAAGTGGGTAGTGTGTTCTCACCATAAAGAGGAACACAGAAGAGACTGAAAGAAGTGGTAGAGACTGCTCCCCGTAGTTGTTCCAGTGCCCCATCCCCGGAGGGATGGGGGAGGGAGAAATCCAGTATTTCAGGGGCAAGCCCCTGGCCCTGCTTGGATAGGGAAAAGCTGCCTGAAAGAGAAGTTGTACAGAGAGTGCCAGAGAATTTGTGTTTTCTTTTGAGAGAAACCCTGGGGCACCTGCATACCACGGTGAGTCTGTTCTGAAATAGAGCCTGTGTTCACCAAGACAGAGTTGTGTAAAAGTAACTGCCTACTGTGGGGCCAGGAGAAGACTAGCCAAGTACAGTGCTTTTAAATTTGTGTATGGCTTGTAAGCATCCGAGACAGTGGGGGTCTAAGGAATGGACATAACCACTAACAGGAATTTTTGAGTCAGGACACCGCCTAAATACAGTGTAGAATGTTAAATGTGTCCTACATTTCGAGATAGCATCTACAACCAGTAGTTTCGAAGAAAGGTGTTGTTCCAAATGAATGGCCGGGTATGGATTTGTGAACAAGAGGTGGGAGATCCCCATCTGGAGTAACCAGGTTTACCTCTACAGGTTCAGTTTGGCACCTATAGCTTTCTCCCAGGCACTTGGCCAGTGTCTGCAGAAAGTACCCAGACGTGGGATTAAGGATGATTTTTCCCTTTAGAGCTAGAAAGTGCTCATGGGTGGTTTAGGGAGCCACCATCAAACTCCAAGCCTTATGGAAAAGTGTCCCAAGTACTGGCCGGGGTGCCATGTCAAGGAATCCAAGTAGAAGAGTACCAGTTTGGGCCGTGTGAGCCCATAGTAGTTCAGAACCCTGAGGGTTTTCGTGTGATGGAGATGTGCTGTGACCTCTGTAAATCTGCTTTGCCAGTGAGTGTAGCCCTGTGGGGGTCCATCTTTGCTTTGTTATTCCTGTGTTGATGTGAATAAAAGCCACACTCTAGAATCCCATTCTTGGTTTGGACATTTTCAGTTATTGCTTCCTGTGTCCGGAGTTACTTGGGCGCCACTGACCAGAAGTACAAACTTAGCACAATGCTGAGCAAATAGTTTTCTCCCCGAACCTAGGGAGGTTACAAAATGGAGGCACACTGAGTCTGTGAAAGATAAAGTTTTTAATAAGTGACTACCCCAACCCCTCTCAGTGGCACCTAGATGTGAGAGGAGCAGCCCTGCTAACAAAAACAAACGGGGGCCGGTGGGGGGAGGTTACATGCAGGCTTCCTTTCCAGATCCCAAACTGAGTTTTGACAGTTTCCACTGCAGCTCTGGGCCCTACCATGTAGAATTTATTTTTTATTTTCCTTTGTTGTTGGGACATAATTGACTTAAAGATCAATGGCAAATATAAATAGAATAATAGGGGACTGTGTATTACAAGGCTGTAAAACCATTGAGAGTTTCTGGGGACATGTGAACCTCGAGAGCGAAGTTCGAGAGATTCCAACATGTCCCCAGAACCTCTCGATGATTTCATACCCAAGTAATCACAGTCCCTTATCTTTAATTTTTTGTAATATATGGATCCGAGTAGTTGCAAATATTTTGGAAGTTGTAATGTGTTTTCTACTGGAATGTAGTGGGGCCGTTTATTTTGAAGGTTGCCAGGCGGTTGCTGTGGATGCCACAACGTCTACACGCCTGTAAAGGTTTCAGCATGTGTTTTGATTGGTTGTTTTTGTTATTTAAATAATTATCTCGGGAAAATGGTGACGTGTTTCGGCGAACGAGACAAGAAGGAGCTCTGTTTCTGTATTTCTGTTGTAGATTATTTTTTTTAAGTGAAGTGGATACAAAAAAAGTACTATATTTTGTTTTGTTGGGGTTTGAGAGGGTGAGCTGTTGGGTTGATCCATGGATGTGTGCTGGAGTCAAGACGAGACAGCGGTTAGGATTTCATGTCTCCAGGTAACAGACTTGGGGGAGGTTTGAGTTAAAAATAAATAAAAAAGTAGTGATTTGTAATCTGGGGTCGCTTGTGGCAGGATGGCTAAAACAATAATGATTTTTTTTTAATTAATCTTTTAGCACCTTCTGCGGGCTCCACGGGGCTGTGATCCCCTCTCTCGGAGGATGTACATCCTCCAGCCCGACCCCCAGCTTGTCTGCCCCCGATTTTCCTCGCAGATTTCCCCTCCATGGCAGGACCAGGTGGACGAGTGCCGGCAGTTCCCCGCCACCCTGTACAGCAGATCTAGTGGTGGGGGGCAGACTTCGCCGGACCAGTCGGGCCATCACGGGCCGATGGAGCCCTGGCCTTTTTCCATTTTTCTCCCTCCCTCCCTTCCTTCCTTCCTCCCTTCCCTCTGACATTAACATGGTCGGCTTCTGAGCCTCCCGACCCATACTGCTGTCCAGTCACCGGTAGAGGGCAGTCAGCGGGCAGGACAACTAGTCCCCTTCCCCAGAGGAAGAGGAGAGCAGTCCTTCGTACGCTTAATCTTCTCCCCCGCCGACCCCCAGTGGCCCAGGCTCGTTCTCAAACTCGGGTCGCCGACATGGTGCACGGTGTGGCGTCCAATGCCTCAATCCTTAGTGCCACCGGACCGGCCAACAATAATGATTTTTAAGGTATTTGTTAGGCATTTTGTTATTTCCTTGGTTTTCGGCGAGCAGCGAGTCGGCTTTCACTGTATGCGATGGTTACAGTGAAAGCCAGCTGCCGCTCTGCACGAGAGAGTCCTGCACCTGTGCTCTTCTGTTTCTGTGATAATACTATCGTTCAGCGCTCCAGACGATAGTATTATGGACTCTGAACGATAGTATTGCGGGGCAGCAACAGTGGTATCACTTTGGTAGTGCAGTATTATGGGAAATTTTTTGGATACTTTTCTGTGGTATTAATTTGATGTATCCATATAGTGCAATAAATTATTTCCTCTACAGCTTCTTTCAATGGTGTTGTAATACAAATTAACATTTAAAAAGAAATAATTTGGCTATTGTGGGCTTTTTTTATTTCTATAAATAACAGATTTCTATCTCCATGACTCTGATGAGAAGCAGCAGTTCAGACTTTTTTTGCTAAGTCAGCTCTGTTTGAGACAGCTTCTGGCGTCAGTGAAGGTGTGATGTCCCACGAGTAAGCCCGTGACAGGATCCAGAATGTGCAGTGCTCTCTGTACTTGCATGTCATGTAGCAGTACAGCTGGCTTGTTGACTGACTCAGGATAATCAGTGTTTCAGGAGAGACGCAATTTTCGTTTCTAATACAATAACCAGTTTTAGGTCACACGGTCAGGTGCCGGCATTTTCAAAAGTTGCTGAGCAGATTGGATCCTATCAGCTGATTTTCCCCCACAATTTTAACCAAGTTTAATTTTTTTTTCTTGTGTTGTTATAGTTCCTCCATTTCTTTTTTTTTTATTTTTTTGCCACACACACCTCCAAAGTATCTGCTCATATCTTTTGAATCTGATTGAAACATTTTGGTATTTGGCTCGGTGGAGTGTCCCCAGTTGCCGGTAAATACAGTATGTATTTAAATCATTTTGCATAACCTTCTTTGACTGTCTGGTAACTTCTTGCATATGTGGTTCTGTGCGTGGGGGTATTTGGATGAAGGAGGATAATGTGCAGTGAATGAGAGCATTGAATTTGGTAGTAACAGTTTAAGAATATTTTTGGGATTCATTTCATAAATTCTATCTGTTAAACAGATTTGGAAAATATCTGGATGATCTGGGTCCCACATAAATCACTTCTGCTCCCCAAATATTGAGGCCTGGTACATTTCATCTAATGAACTGCAATAATCCAGAAGTTACATTATCCACCCATCCCTCCACTACCCCCCTCAACACACACATTCACAAGTGACAAGCAAGCATAATTGTGTAAATTACTTTTTTTTTTTTTAACTTAGATGTGAATGCTTTCATTTGCATGCTGCACACAATACAGGATTGCAACTTTTTAAAACAGTTCACGGGACCGGCGTACAACCCATCCCGAAAAACATTGTTCGGCTTTTCTTTTGTCTTTATTTTAGTCCCCAAACTGGTGGTTATTATAGAAAAGGAAGAAGGGGGTTTTCATATGAATATACGAAGGAGCCAGCAGAAGAAGGCCATTTCGTCTGTCATGTCTGCTTGTATTGCAGGGTCTATAGTTTGAGCTTCTGTCCCTGCCCCCCCCCACTCTTCCATCCTCCCTACCCATGATCCTTACCTTCCCCCTATGCCTATCCCAGCCTCTCTTGAAGCTGCCCACTGCCTTTAACAAGATCACCTCTTCCAGCAGTGTATTCAGAGTGTCCATCCACCACCACCCTCTCCATGAAGAAGTGCTTCCTGACCTCCCTCCTAAACCTCCCCCTCCAGCTTAAAACTGTACCTCCTTGTGTTATGGTTGCCACTCATGTTAAAGAGACCCTCCTGATCCACCTTATTTATCCCTGTCAAGTACAGTACTTGAAGGTCCCAATCATGTCTCTTCCCCCCCACCCTGCCGTCCTCCAGGGAGTACATGTTCAGCGCCCTCAACCTCTCCTTGTATGCCTTACCCTGTTGACCCACAGTCATCTATGTAGCCTTCCTCTGGATTAAGTTATAAATTAACATTAAAATAAGGACTTTTTTAAAACGTGCACACAACTTGTGTGTTGCACAAACAATGCTGATATATATGCATTATAATATAAGAAAAACTCAATTTTGTGAGAAAAAAAAAATATGTATTTTTTTTTGTTATTACTATTGGCTCCTCCTGTTAGTCCCGTCTCCCGGCGTCCACCATCCGTGGCTGACCCGAAACTCCCAGGGCTTGCCCCCCCCACCGAAGTCTGGATCCCATGGGCCAGCACCGTGGCTGGCTGGGAGCAGAGCCTGCGAGGCGCCCTTCACCATTGTGCTGTGGCAGCTTCTTTTTCTGGTGTTCTCCCTGGAGCTGGGGCATGCAGTGATGCCGGCAGAGGGGAGCGTGCACACATCTGCATGCTCTTCCTCCAAGCGTCTGCCCCTACTCCTCCCCTTACTGCAGCACGGCACCCTGTCCCGCAGCCTCTGCCAGGGGGCGAACAGGTACAGACTACTGAGCCCCGAGAAGGAGAGCAGTCCATCGGATGCTCAATCCTCCTCCTCTGCTGACCCGTGCTTGTTCCCGAACACAGGTTTGCTGGTGTAGTGCGAGGTAAGGCGTCAAGCGCCTCAGGCCTCAGCGCCACTGGGCCAAGAAAAAAATATTTATGAAAAATGAAGGTATTATCGTGAACAGTGGTAATGTATGTGCATTTTATTAGGGTTCAAAACAGCTTGTTCTGCCACGAGATGCAGTTTCTCATTAGCAGCCACTTGGGACCAGTGGCACTTGAATAGGGCAGGGTTTTGAACAACTTACCCCACCCAACCTCACGTAGATTCACCCCACTTTTCAGTCAGCAGTTTATTGTAACCACAGTGTGCTGATGGAATGAATCATCCTCTTCCCATGACGGCATGATAAGGGAGCACATAACAGTGCTTTCTTACAAAGAAACCCATAGCCAGACCCAAGTATGCCTTCCATATATAGATGGAGTGGGATAAAATGGATATTTTAAGCTTCTCTCAAGAGTAATTAAAATGCATCACTGAAACGTTTTCTGATCAAAACAGCTTGTTCCAGCCATGAGACGCAGTTTATCAGTAGCCACTTGGGACCAGTGGCGCTTGAATGGGGCACGGTTTTGACCAGCCTACCCCACCCCACATAGATTTACCTTCCAGTCAGCAGCTTATTGTAAATCACAGTGTGCTGATGGAATAAATTATCTCTTACTCACACCGGCATGATGAGGAGGCACAGTGCTTTCTTACAAAGAAACCCATAGCCAGACGCAAGCATGCCTTCCATATATAGATGGAGTGGGATAAAATGGATATATTTCAGTCTTCTCTCAGGATTAATTTAAAATACATCATTGAAACATTTTCTGATCATGCAGTCAGATGAAGTTTATATTGAATAATTGATAAAAAATAATCTAGAAATATCAAGCTTGCTCAAGATCCACAACCCCCCCCAGTTTGGCATGTATGCACCCCCCCCAAGATAGAGCTTGTATAGGATAGGAAATTAAGATTGGATAGGGTGCAACAAACAGATGAGAAACCTTCTTTACATTCGCACTTCAGTTTCATTTTAAACAAAACAGCTCACATATGTGAAGCGCAGTTTAATAAAAAAAAAAAAAGACACGTAAAGCAAAAAACACAAACACTCCATTGGTAGGCACAGTTATACTTGCTCATCACTTGTGAATGTGTGTGTGTGGGGGGGGGGCAGTGAAGGAAAGGGCAGATATTGTAATATCTGAATTAACATACTAACATACTTAGTTGTCAGCAGGATTAGGCCTAATGGTCTATAGAGTCTGCTTGCAAATCAGCACCCGGTTAGGACACCGTTGCTGCCTTCCCTGCCCTCCCACCCCATAAATCCTCCCAACCCCACCCCTCATCGGAGTTGCACCTCCAGACTCAGCATTAATCAGTTTAACCCTAAATCTATCCCAGCCCCTCTTGAATACCTCCACTGTATTAACAGCCTCCAGTTCTGCAGGCGGTGCCTTCTAGGGGTCTACCACCCTCTAGGTGAAGTAGCATCTCCTAGTCTTCCCCTGAGCCTCTCGTCTGTCAGCCTCATGGAATGCCCCCGGTGGCCCCCTCAGCTGAAAAACCCTATTTAAGCTGACCCTGTCTACTCCCTTCAGATACTTAAAGACCTCGATCATATCTCCCCCGCCAGTCCCTCCTCTCCTCCAGGAGGCAGTATAGTGCAGTGGTTTAAGGCTCTGAGCTGCAAATCTGGTGACATCCAGCAGACCAGATCTGGGTTTGAATCCCACAGCTTCTACTTGAATACTGTGTGACCCTGAACAAGTCACTTAACTTCCCTGTGCTCCCAGGACGCTCCTATAAAAAAAGCTTTCAGCCTAGTGTGCTACTCCTGGTTAAACAACTAAAAAAACAAAACAAAAGGAGTACAAGCTGAGCTCCTCAAGCCTTTCCTTATAGGCTCTTTCCCCAGACCCTGTATCATACTGGTCACCCTCCTCTGGACCCTCTTCAGAAGTGCAATGTCCTTTTTCAGGTACGGGTGCCAAAACTGCACACTATACTCTAGGTGTGGTCTAACCAATTATAGTGATGGAGAAGTGCCTCCCATCTCCTCGAGGTCATCCCCCGGTGATGCACCTGAGCATTTTATTTGCTTTCGCCGCAGCCCTCCTACACTGCTTTGAGTTGTTCATTTTGACATCCACAGCCACCCCGAGGTCCTTTTTCCCTCCTGAGGACTGTAGCTTCTCCCCACCAAAAAAAGTACTCATGAGCTGGGTTCCTAAGCCCCAAGTGGAGAACACTACATTTCCTGGGATTGAACCTCAGTTTCCAGGTGCATGATCACCTTTCCAGAGTCTCCAGGTCCCACTGTAGGGCTCGTTTACCCTCCTCCCCATCCACCGCCAGCTTTGCGTCATCGGCAAGGAGGCTCATCTCACTCCTGATACCATCCCTGATATCCAAGATGTAAACATCAAATAGGAGTGGACCCAGCACCGATCCTTGTGGGACTCCGCTAATGACCTTCCTAGGTGATGATACCCCCCCCGACCACTACTTTATGAAACCGACCAGTCAGCCAGTTTTGTATCCACCCAGTCATCTCAACCCCCACCCCATTCCCCCAGCATGTCCAGGAATCCAGCATGTGGCACCGAATCAAATGCTTTGCTGAAGTCTAGGAAGAGGACATCCACCAGCCTGCCCTGGTCCAGCTCCATTGTCACCCAGTCGTAGAATTCCGCGCAAGGTTTGTCTGACGCAGTCTGCCCTGAATGAAGGCATGTTGGTGCTCATCAGGATGGCCCCTTGTTTCCAGAAACACCTCCACCCTTTCTTTCAAGATGGCCTCCATTGTTTTGCCTACCACCGACGTTAGGCTGACAGGCCTGTAGTTACCCGGCTCATCCCATGAGCCGCCTTTGTGTATAGGCACGACATGAGCCATCCTCTAATCCTGGGGCACCCACCTCGTCTGGAGGGAGGTGTTAAAACAGTCCACCAATGGTGCAGCAAGGACACCTGCCATCTCCTTTTAGCACCCTGGGGTGAAGGCCATCCGGACCCGGTGCCTTATCCATTTTCAGGGACCTAAGGGCTTCCCTCACCCTACCAACTGGAATTTCAACATCCATGACCTCCTCCCCCCTCTTCCTTCCTAGCCCACATCCCCCTGTAAAGTTGTTGTCCCTCCATCATCCCTAGTGAAGACTGAGGCAAAGTATTCTTTAAGTACCTCGGCCTGCTCCCCAGCCTCCTCTGCCCGCCCTTACACTGGCCTCAGTCTGCTAATCTGCTCCTTCACTTTCCTTCTCTCCCCAATATACCTAAAGAACTATTTTTCCCTGTTTCTGATCCCCTTTGCCAGCCTCTGCTCCATCCTCACCTTGGCCGATCTCACCACCCTGGTTACCTTTTTGGAAATCAAATCATAACCCCCCCCCCCCAATCAAATCATAACCCCCCATCCACAACCCCACACAAGCACTTGCATCTCGAATAAGCAGCTCTTTTCTCCCTCACTACCTCCTGGACATCCCTGGTCTACCAGCTGAGCTTTCTGGCTCTACCAAGCTTGTGTCTGGTCTTTGTGCAGGCCTTGGTAGCTTCCAGGAGTCCTCTTTTGATAATTTCCCACCTGCTTTCTGTATCCATGCCTGGTATGATCCCCTCCAAATGCCCCTTGAGGATCCCCTCCATACTCTTAAAGTCTGCACCCCTGTAGTCAACCACCACCATTTTAGTGTGATTTTCCCCTCCTCCCAGGTCTAGGGAAAACCAGACAGTGTCATGATCACTGTCTGCCAGTGGTTCCCATACCACTAGGTTCCCAACCAGATTGCAATCCCGCAGGACCACATCCAGGATACAACCACCCCTCGTTAGATCAGCAACCAGCTGGGAAAGGAGTGCATCTTGGGAGATGTCCAGCAGTCACTTCTCCATAGTTGATGAGGATGTCATAGTTTCCCAATCAACGCCTGGCATATTAAGGTTGCCCAGCACCATGGTTCTACCCTCCCCCTGACGGCAGTGGTCCTTGAGATTCACCATCAGTCCCTCCTCAAGTTTTTCCGCCTGTATGGACGGCCTATAAACCACCCCCAGGTTTACTCTCAGTCACCTGCAAGATAACCCATAATGCCTGTACATTTCCCCTCTGTCCCCTCTACCCTGCCTATATTGATGTTGTTCTTAATGTTGAGTGCTACCCCACCTCCCCTGCCCACAGACTTGTCCTTCCTGAACTCTGTGTACCCTATCAGGTTTAGGTCCCAATCGTGCCAAGGAGTGGCCCAAATTTCAGTGACTGCCACCACATCCAGCTCCCCTTCAGTTAGCATTGCCTGAAGTTCGGGCATCTTATTACCCATACTACTGGCATTAATCAGGACCTCCCTCCATCCCTGACCCTTGCCCTCGCCCATCCCCCCAACCCAAGATCTCCCAGTTAACTGCATGGACCTGCTCCCCTGTTCACAGTCGGGTGCCCGGTTTGCCCCGCTGGGAAAAGGCTGTGTCCTTCCTCGATGTGCCTACTAGCAGCAGCCTCAAGCCCCGCCCCTTCACAAGTTTAAACCCCACCTAGCTTCAATGAACTCAGTCAATTTTAATTTCAAACCCCCCCCTAGAATTTACGTGGAGCCTATCCCTAGCATACAGCCCCTTGTCCTCCTAAGTTTCACTACAACCCCCCCCACCAACCCATACGCACTAGCCACACACCATACTCTGAGCCATTCATTTGCCTCCCCAATTTTCTGTTAGTTTCCCCACGCTAGGTCTAGGCACCGGGAGGATCTCCGAGAAAGAGACCGTGCACAACACAGCATGACCCACCCTGGCTAGCTCCCAGAACCTTGCCTCTATCTCCTGAACACTATTTCCCTCTATGTCATTTATGCCTAAGCGCACTAATATGTCAGGGGATCCACCACAATCCTTCACCAAGACGTAGACCAAGTGCTTGGCCTTGTGCACAGTCAAGCCGGATATGCTCTTGACCCTGACAGCACAGCCTTGCCCCTCACTCCTCCCATCCCACTTAATACTCCTGATAATGGAGTCCCCCAGCAGTAACACTTTAACCTCCTCCTTCCCCTTGAGCCTAACTCCTTCCTTCTCCACACTCCGCCTTACTCCCGCTATCTCTCTGTATTCTTTGGGCACACCAACAATTTGATTGCCATTAACTGCGTCCCCCCCGTTCCAGCTATTTCTCATGTCTGTCTGTTCTTCTCCTAGCTGCCCCCATGCTGCCACGCCCCTCTGGTCTGTCCCAGCAGCACTCCCTTTAACTTGTGGCCCCTCCTGACGTTCAGGGGGTCTTGCAACTACCTCCTCATCGTCCTTTATTCCGTTATCACTCACACTTAATTTCTAATGGTCCCTTTCCCCCTGAGATCCGCACTTCCTCCTTACTGTCCGCTCATCCCCCCTTCCCTGGCACTCCATACTCCCCTTCCCTTCCCTTGCTGCCCCTGGCAGTTCTGTTTGCCCTGTTGCCCATGTCCCCAGCCACCCCCCTCATTTGCATCCTTCTCCTTCTGCCCATTGCTGACTGTTTCCCCTCCCCAGGATGCCCACCAATGGCAAGTACCTGTTTGAGACCATGACCCCCCCCCCAGCCGGTTTCTTACCAGTGATCCCTTCCTGTGAAGTGGGCCCCCCTTGCCAAGGTCCTTGGGGACCCATTGCCCGACTGCAGATAGGCCCTCGCTCTCTGCCTTCCTGTGCCCTCTTCCCATTCCAGTCTCCCTCGTCCCTCACCCCATTTGTGCCCAGAGGGCTAGTCAGACCTAGCATGGGTTCTGTTGGCACCCCAACCCCTCTCACCCGCACTTGCAGGCCCCTTCCTCTTCTGACTGTCTATAGGTATGTGCCTCCCATCCTCCGCACCCATGCTCTTCACCCCACATATCCTGTTCATGCCTGAGCCTGTGCAACTCAGCCTCCAAACCTATTAACCTGGTGCATATAGGACCATTAGCTCATTAGATGAAATGTAACAGGGCTCAGTATTTGAGGGGACATAAACATAGTACCAAGTTCAGTGCTCTTATTTACTGTACATCCATCTGTCCGTTATCCAGATACCCAAAGACATTACTAGGCAGTTATGTGAAACTGTCTGAATACGTATTTACCGGCAGTGGGGGAAAGTCCACTGAGCCAGATACCAACATGTTTAAATTAAACTAAAAAGGTATAAATAGATACTTTAGATGCATGACAAAAAAAAAACAGAGGAAGTGTAACACACACACACAAAACGAAACTCCATTTTAAATTGCGGGTGACAATCAGCTGATAGGATTCGATCCGTTCAGTGGCTTTTGAAAACGCCTGTGCCTGACAGCATGATCTAAATCTGTTACTGTATTAGAAACAAAAAAATTGTGTCTTATGAATGAAATCACCAATTGTCTCATGTCAGTGAACAAGTCAGCTGTACTGCTACACTACATGCAAGTCCAGAGAGCGCTGCACATTCTGGATGCTATCACGGGCTTACTCGTGGGACATCACACCTTCACTGACTCCAGAAGCTGTCTCAAACAGAGCTGACTT
Organism: Neoceratodus forsteri; assembly: GCA_016271365.2. NCBI lineage: Eukaryota > Metazoa > Chordata > Ceratodontiformes > Ceratodontidae > Neoceratodus > Neoceratodus forsteri. Next base: position 1,712,585,003 of record CM028129.1, on the reverse strand, counting down.
AGCAAAAAAAGTCTGAACTGCTGTTTCTTATCAGAGACACTTACAGAGACACAGACATGTTGTTTATATAAAAAAAAAGACCACAGCAACCATATGATGTCTTTTTAAATGTTATTTTTTTGTTACACAGCCATTGAACAAAGCTGTGGAGGAAATAATTGAATTAGTATGTTTGCCACTGATCTTTAAATGAGCCACTATGCAGACACTGCCCAATTAACTTGCTGAATTGGCAGCATTACATATACTGCATACTCAGGTAATCAACCAAGGAGGGGCAGTGGATGTGGCCTATCTGGACTTCAGCAAGGCCTTCGACACCGTCCCTCATAGGAGGTTGGTGAGCATGATGGAAAGCATGAGGTTGGGATGGAAAATAGCAGGCTGGGCAGAGGCCTGGCTAGCAGGGAAAACTCAGGGGATAGTGTTTGATGGGGTGCACTCAGAGATGGCAAGGGTGAGTAGTGGAGTGCCACAGGGGTAAGGTTTGGGTCCTCTCCTCTTCAACATCTACATCAGTGATGTTGCGGAGGGTTTGAGAGGGAGGGTGTGCCTATTTGCTGATGATACAAAAATCTGCAATAGGGTGGACACCCCAGAGGGGGTGGAAGACGTGAGCAGGGACCACAAGACACTTGAGGAGTGGGCCAAGAAGTGTCAGCTAAAATTTAATGTCAAGAAGTGCACTGTGATGCACCTAGGGAGGAAAAACACGAAAGCGGGGTACACGCTGGGGGAATCAAAGAATCAGAACAGGAAAGGGATCTGGGGATCATAGTCTCCTCAAACCTTAAGGTAGGTTTCCATTGTAGTAGGGCAGCGGGAAGGGTCAGTGGAATGCTGGCATGCATAGGCAGGGGCATTACTAGCAGAAGGAGGGAGGTTATAATGCCCAGCTATAAAGCCATGGTGAGGCTGCAGTTAGAGTATGGGGTTCAGTTCTGGAGACCACACCTCCCCAAGGATATAGATGCATTGGAGACGGTTCGGAGACGGGCAACAAAGACGGTGCAGGGTATGCAGGGGAAGTCATACGAGCAGAGGTGTAAGGAGTTGAATCTGTACACACTGGAAACAAGGGAAAGAGGGGGACATGATTGAAACCTTTAAATATGTAAAGGGGCTCAATAAAGTAGGGGAAGGGGGTCTGTTGAGGAAAGAGGAAGCCAGAACTAGAGGGCACAGTCTTAGATTGCATGGAAAATAGGTTCAGGGGCAATGTGAGGGGGCGCTTCTTCACAGAGAGGGTGGTGGAGCTCTGGAACAGAGTGCTGGATGGAGTAGTGGGGGCTGAGACTGAGTACTGGGGGAGGGTGGAGGCAGGTGGGGAGGGGGGGGTATGTGAAAGGGGAGAGTTGGGCAGACTAGATGGGCCAGAAGGGTCCATTTCTACTGTCAAATTTCTATGATTCTTAGAGCAGCAGTATTTGATACTTGGCAAAAAAAATCATCATATAGGTTTTCTTAGCAAAAATGTATTTCTAACATCCTTAGATTCATCTTTAGTGTAGTTTTAGTTTTTCTCAGATATAGTTTAGACAGCTCTTGTATCTAATTTTTGTAAATACTGGCTCATGTCATTAATGACGGCTGCCACTCACAGTTTTAAAAATCGCTTCCACTGAGGTTAGTTGTTGAATGCAAATGCTTGATTCATACTGTTGATGTATTCAGATGATGATACCACATGTTTCTGAGGGTAAGCAACACAGCACTGTGCCAGGATATTTATATTTTTTCATGACCAGCATGGCACAGGAGTACAGACTTTTTTTTTTCAACTTTATTGAGTCAAGTATACAAACAAGACACAGAAAATTATATGAATGTAAATTGATAAGACAAGATATAATTCTAGTATCTGTACAGTAACATAACATCTGAATCCGGTGTCAATTAAGAGGACCAGACAAGGTCATGTATTTGAAAATGTCTTAGCATTATTGTCCAATTAGTGAAAGATCTATATAGATACAGGTAGAGTTTATAACAATTTAAGCATTAATTATCTTAATTCAAGTTGTTGTAACCCCCTACAAATGAGGTCCAGAAAAGTCTTCCTTGAGCTTGCCTAAATGCTCACTGCCAGGCTGGTGTCCTGCGTTTTAGTAGTTTAAACGTTATTGCTAGAGAGTGCCTATATAGCCCCTGTGTACTGTCTCTTTAAGAACTGCCTAGATTGCAGTTCTAATTAATCTGGGAGGGGGTCTGAGTGTTTCTATGCTTGAGTCCTGCCCAGGCTGCCAGATGATCGCTCTGTTCTGCCATCGCTATTTGCACAGAGGGAGTTCTGTTAGAAGATGTACTTGTTTGCTGACTATCTGTTAGAGTGGTAAAGATATTGTAGTTTGTCTAACCTGCCTTCTTTGCAGCATGGACAGTTCTGTTTATTTCCACCATCTTGGTCCTGGACTGATGAAATGGGCCAGTCAGTACCTTTGGGGACTCTAAAATGGAGCCTGTCCCCAGGGCTTTGTGGGAGCAAAATTCTGTAGGAATTGTAGTTTGGGGCTTTTGGCGCCTAAAGGAACCTGGCGGGGGGGCCTTGTTGTGACTGACAGAGGAATCGGCCAACCGAACCTTTTGGATCCTGGGGAAAGTCCCAGGCTGCTAGCAGCTAGCTTCAGATCTGAGTTGGGAAGTGAAGGAGTAACAGCTCGAGACAGTCGAGCAGCAAACCTGTGTAGTTTCACACGGGAGAACTGTGGAAAGGCCTGAGTTTTGGCCTGCATGCCTGCCTGCTGTCCCTGAGAGGGAACCCGTGCCTTTTTCGGACTGAATCCGAGTTGTGAGAATGATTTAAGCCACTGGACTGTGACCAGGCTTTAACCTGAAGAAGACCGAAGATTTGCTGAATGCGATCAGCCTGCCAGGATTTCCAGCCACCTCCGAACTCCCGGTTTGTGCAGAGACTCTGTAATTGCGACCAGATAGCAGTCTGCCTGGTATAGTAGAATTTCTTACATGTAAATGTGCTGTGTGCTGTTAGTGGGTCGTAATTTGATTCCCCACTGTGTGCTGAACTGTGTTCTGCTTGCTGGAGGCTGCATCCAGCTCCCACGGACTGAATCCATATTCGTCTCCATTGGGCCTAGGCCTTGCCACACTGGTCCAGCCAGACTACCCGCTGCACAGAGAAAGCCATCGACGAGAGACCTGCCTGGGGATCAGCCCCCTGCTCACGCTTTGAACAGGAACAATGCCTTGGTGTTTCGTGTGGGCCCTGCTTCTCCCAGCACTCCAGTTCAGTAATCTGCTGTCTCGATTTTGTCCAGCCTGTATTGGGTATCGTGAGTAAACATCAGGGTAGCTCCCTGCAACAACAGCTAAATCTAAAGTGTTGTCGTCTGGTTGCTTTTTTTTTTGAATACTTCATTGTCATTTTTCTGTTTTTTTTTCAGATATAGACATTACATTCTTGTTTCCACAACGTGGCTGCTGTACAGAGAGATTTGATAATAAATAAATATAAAAAAAAAAGAAAAGTCAGCAATAGATGACCACTCATGTAACATAGTCTCATACATCCAACATTGCAGTGTCCTGTTTGTGTCTAACAAAATCAAGTTTCTAGCTGAATGACATTCCATTATTTGGAAAATAGACTCTGAAAAACCCATTAGTTTATAACAGTATTGGAATTAATTATAACCATTCACTAAAAATAAAAAAATAAATAAAAACCTTTATAACAACTGTGTCAGCTGTCTACTTCTTTACTATACAATAAAAGTTATTAGCACTGTGGGATTTAATAAGATCGGTTCCAGGATAGCCGAAGGGTTTATGGCTTAGGTTAATCAGTACAGTCAACCCAGAGGAAGGGAGAGGGGGGAAGCGAAAGTGCCCCTTCCGAGTTTAAGAGTTGGTTCTCAGGTCCCATCTGATCCATCAGGTCTGGTAGATTGCAGCTCTGTTTTGCAAATTATGAGTTAGTTGCTCAAATTTTTGTATATAGCTTACAGTGTTTAGCCAGTCCTGTACTGTCAGGAGAGTAGGTTGTAACTATTTTTTGGTTATGGCCTTATAGGCTGCTGCCAGGAGGATGGACCAAAGATATTAGGGATCCTTCCCTTTTAAGTCTCCAGGGGGTAGGCCCAGTAAGAGGTTCTCTAGGCCTGGGTGTTCCAGCAGGTTAAGTACTTTTTTAATTTGCTGTTAGATTCAACTCCAGAAGGCTTGGATTTTAGGACGATGCAAAAAATATGTGCATGAGATGCTTCTGTCGTTCCACATAGTCTCCAGCATGAAGATGTAGTTCCTAGGTTACATCTGGCTAGGAACTTAGGCACCGGGAAATATCTGGTACGGATCCTCCATACATACTCCTGCCACCCTGAGGAGAGTGTTGTGGACCAGCTCACACGCCATATTTTGGGCCAGATGGTCTGCAAAAGAGGGACACCCAGATCCTGCTACCATCTATTTTATAATGCATCGGAGATATGGGCCTGCTGCGAGTGTAAAAACTTGTAAAGTTTGGAAATTGCATGGTCACCTTCTGTGGAAGTCCATATTTGGATAAAGGGGGGATTGTCCTCAGGGCTTTGATGTTTAGAGATTTGTAGTCTGAATTGAAGGTTTATAAAGTTCCTGATTTGAAGATAATAAAGTCATTTGGGGTCCAGGAAAATTTTGTTTGTGCTTCAGAAAAAGAAATTACCACATTTTGTCAGATTAATTGCCAAGGCGCCTGAAAGCTTTTGGAATTTTGAATAGTATATCAGGCAGTTACTCTCTCGGGGGGGAAGTCAGGGTTTGTAATAAACCATGTATATTTTCATTTGTGGATATTGTATCTTCTCTGGGGGTAACCTCATTTCCACCCCTCAAGGATTGAGCTGGTACTGTCTGGTAAGTTTGCTAATGGTTTTTTTGAATTGGGTAGCAGAAAACAAGGCTGCTGCAGGGGAAAATGGCAGAGGTCTTAAAGGAGAACTGTAACAATCGATTAGCTCCTTGCCCCGTAAAGCTTACCCTCCAGTTTAGCTTTAGCCCACAAAAGCAGCACTTTTCTTGCACCGCAAGGGAGTTCAGTTTATTTTGTAAAAGTCCGTGAACCGGAAGTATGGCGGCGCTGGGGCTCCATTAACTGTAATAGTGCGGCTTTCTCCCGCTCACTTGTATTAGGCAGGTGGAGCAGCACCACACTAACCCACGCCAATGGAGCCCCCCAAGCCGCTCTCTGCAGTTCCTGAGACTTTAAAATAAACTGAACTCCTAACGGCATGAAAAATACCCGCTTTTGTGGGCTAAACTAAACGAGAGTAAGCTTGCACGTGAAAGCTAATCGTGCTGATTACTCAGCCCTAATAGATCCATCTGCTTCCAATGTGCTACATAATGTGGGTTCCCCCAGGCATTGCTGATCTCATCTGAGAGGAGCACCAATAATACTGCAAATTTGGGAGTGCTACCCCCAAAAAACAGGTCTTTAGGTTGCATAAGGAGCTGAGACTTGAGTCTCTGCTTTCTGCCTTGCCATAGAAAATGAGTAAGAGCACTTTGCCATTCAGTAAGGAGACTTTGTTAAAACTACACAAGGGACACCTTGAAATAAGTATAGCAGCCTTGGAAGGGCATTCATTTTAATAGCCTGGTTTCTGGCATAGAAAGATAAAGGGAGTACTGTCCATCTCCTTATGTCTGTTTTAAGGGCCTTCATTAAGGGGGAGTAATTAAGGTGGAACAGACGCTTCAGATCGATGGGAATTTTAATACCTAGGTATTTTAGATCAGTTAAGTCCCACTTAAAAATCATAGTTTTCTCTAGTCTGTGTTGATGGGGTATAGTTATAGACTAAAACTTCCATTTTGGTAGTGCTAAGAGAGTAGCCTGCTAGATTAGAGAATAGTCTGAGTTGTTGAAATAGGTGATGGAGAAAGGTATCTGGATTGGATAGATAGACCAATACATTGTCTGTCTGCAAAGAGGGAGAGTTTATGCTCAATACTGCCAAATTGTATTCCTGGTAGGTTTTTATCTAGTCTAATTAGCTGGGCTATAGGTTCAATATAAAGGGCAAACAAAAGAGTAGAAATTGGGCATCCATGCCTGGTTCCTCATTGAAGTGGGAATTTTTTTGAGATATGACCGTTTGATCGAATATATCCTTGCGGATTTTGGTAGAATTTAAATATGAGATATATAAATTGGTTTGGGAATCAGAAGGCAAGCAATACTTCTCTCAAGAAAGTCCAGGAAACCATATCAAAAGCTTTTTCAGTGTCCAGGCTGAGTGGAATTGAAGGGATTTTCTGTTTGATGATATGTTCAATTAAATATATACTTTGTCTAATATTGTCTTGGGCTTGACGTCTTTGAATAAAGCCACTCTGGTGTTGGTGAATTATCATTGGGGCTGTTGGTTTTAGTCTACAGGATGTTATTGCTGCCAAAATGTTATAGTCCACATTAAGGACAGAGATGGGGCGATAGGAACCAGGCAAGGAAGGGTCCTTACCAGGTTTAGGGATTACCAAAATTATTGCATAATGCCATGATGGTGGTATATGAGCTTTAGGGGAGGACTCTTCTGAGAAGAGTCTGTGAAGCAAAGGAGAAAGTTCTTGTTTAAAAGTTTCATAAAAATTCCCCCGGGAGACCAATGTTTCCTGGGCATTTATTTGTTTCAAGATCACCTATTTCTGTAGTTATCTCTTGAGTAGTTATCGGGGCAACTAGGGTATCTGCTAAGGTTTTCGGGAGGGTTGGTAGCTTGAGGAAGCATAAAAACTCTTTAATGTGGGAGATCGGAGGGTGTGGGGGAATGGTATAAAGTTGGGAGTAGTACATAGTAGCCGGGTTTGTAATATTTTTGGTGGGGGTCAGAGGTCAAAGCCCTGCCCCTGGCCCAGGGGTCATAGGTCATCCCCTCCACCCACCCACCCACCGCAATCGGGGTCTATGGGAGCATAGCACTCTGTACTGTAAAACAACAAACAAAAAAAAACTTAACCTTATGATTTGTCTCTGTCAGCTACCCTGCAGGATCCTGATTGGAGCACACATGAATCATGGTAAAATCGGAGGTACAGGGTTTGCATGGGGTTAGGGGCAGCAGTAAAGTACAGTTCATGAGAACTCACAAAAAATGCAGATGACACAATAAAAGAAATACAGCAGTAAAATACAGTTTATAGTAGAAAAACTGTGAAAGACAACAGAGCCCTCTACTGGAAAGTACACCAGTCAAGGGAATACTTTACCACAGTAACAAATGTTCTTTATTTTATTCATGCTATATCATCTCTTATTTCTGGCATCTTTCTATTTTCTAAAACTGTCACATGTAGGCCATTTTTAAGTACAGTAATACCCAACAGGGTGGGTGGTATTGAGAAATACCGGACCTTCGGGGTTATAAGGTCGTCCGCCTGTGGCATCAGGCCTCATTATGCCCCTGGGTGGTCTGGTATTTCCCAGTACCACCCACCCTGTTTTGTATTATTGCTTATATAGTGATGCTCTGATAAGATAATCTGCACAATTGCTGCTTCACCACATAACTTGCACTATGCAGAAACGCTTATTTCATCATTCCTCTTAACACCACACACTTAAAATGTGCAGCACTACTGGCCTTTAAAATATATACAAGCAATGTCCAGAAATCCAGGTGGAAACACAGGGTAGTTCATTTGGCAGTTCATCACTACAAAGTAGAAACTAGCAAGATCCTCATCATGACTGATAGCCATGGCTCTGACTACCATACAGGGGGTGGGGTGGGGTCATGCCAGGGCCCAGTGGGCACTGGAGGCCCACCTTAGAAATCAGTGGCGTCCACAACAAGAACACAGCACAGTTACATCAGCGTTCCATTGGCATACTAGCAATATTATAAATACTGTTTCGTCCAGAAAACCCCTTTTAAAGAGGACAACAGATGATTTACGCATGTGTTCATAGTTTCAGGGTGGCAGCAGGTACCCAACTGGGGGGACTCACAGAGCTGAAATTACATTATAGTGAGCTTTCTAGGAATCGGCACCTGTAGCTGTGGCATGAGCCCATGACATCAGTGCCACTGATTCATAATAGAATAGTGTCGGTGTGGGAAGCTAAGGTTAAAAGTAAGACCCTGCTCCGACCTGGCCCCCTCCACTATCAAAGCTTAGAATATGTAATTCCAATACTGGGAGAGTAGATTCTGCCTGATAACATGCTCACATGTCCCTCCTAGCTGAACATCAGAAATGTGGTCACAGACCTGAGCTCATCACCCATTCATGGAAACATTGAAACTGATGGCTGAAGGAGACCAAGATCCAGCTCTTTAGTGTCTGCCCTTTAATTCTGATAGTTCTGCTGCAGGACTTCAGTGATGGGGAAAAAAATAAATCAATCAGGATGACTCCCAGTGAGAAGACTCTGAAAGTATGGTCCCTGGACCAGATATCTCTGGGGACATATCATTAAAACATTAAACGGAAGATGTCTGCAGATAAAGATTTCATGGCCACTCTAATTTGGCCTATTTTTCCCTACCTACAGCTACACCACAGACCCTTAGTCAGTCTTCAGACACCACACACACACACACACACACACATCTCACCATACATTTGTAGCAATCTCCCTGAATGCCCATTCAGGTGGCAATGACATTAATTTCTATGAAACACTTTTTAAGGCAGTACATCCCAGCTTTGCTGTTTGCTGGCCCACAAATCACTTGTTGATGCCATTACCTCACCTGTGACCACTACTGCCACATCCAGATGTCCGTACCAGTAGTGGGTTATCTGCCCTCTCTGCATATTTGAGAAGAGTGACTGCTTACTTTACATAAGGTTTACCACTTGTTCATCTCATCTGGGCATAATTAAGTTCCCATCCTGTGCCTGTTTACAGAGTTGAGATTCAAACACATGGCTTCAGCAAGATGCAGGTCAGTAGTACTCCTAATGTACTACTAATACTAGCTGTAATCACTTGAGGACTCATGAGAAAGGTAATAGCAAGAAGTTGAGTGTATTGCCCCAATATTGGGTACTTGGCAACCTTCTAACCTCTGCAGATCGTTGTTTTTATTTTTTTTTTTTTTAGAAATAATTATGTGCCCTGTGAGTAAATGTAAGATGCAAACACAGGGCTATGGTATCGTAGTCATACATACTGTGTAGTGGAGCAGGGTTCTATACCGTAACCCATTTTTTTACACTGCTGTACCACTGTCAAAGGTCATGGAATGTGAGTGTCCCCTTCTGTGGCAGAACAGCATTCTAGAACCTCTAGAGACCGCACTAGACAGTTTCTCTATGAAAGTGAAAAAAACACAGTGCACACATTTCACATACTATATACTATAAAAAAAATACAGGATAAGCAACTTTATGCATAACTAGTGTGTTCTCCCACCTCGGGGTTCTGATTCCCATGGACCTCAGAACCCTGTGTGAAGAACACACTGATTATCATGAGTTGTTCATCAGTATACTCTATAATGTGGAATGGAATACTGATGAATCTGTCATCCTGTACCCTACCCCTTGATTTTCAAGGAATACAGGCTAGGGTGGGCCCTGGTGTCAACTTTTCAGGCAGCCACCCCAGCTCCCAGTACCTCAGTCCAACCATGGCTGGCTGTCACTGCTCGCCACAGGCCCTGGGGTGGAATTGGGCAGGCAGCGGCCCACTGGAACTCTGTTCCCAACTTTCACACCACCACACCTCTTAAAAACTTGTGACAGACTCAGTTCGGCAATAGAGTAGATTATCGGGTATGCGTTGGGCCCACACTGTGAGCGTAGAGCTCATGTTACACCTGCTGGTCCAATCCCTGTTCTTTACCTTTTGTTAGTTTATTTCGGTTGGGGTTTACACTCCCCCCACTTCCTTTAAAAAAAAAAAGGTTTGGGGGATATGGGGGCCGAGCCTCACAACTCAAATAAACTGTCAGAACCAAAATTAGTATTCTGTGTGGTCCTGGTGCCGGGCTGCTTAGTCCTACAACTGTGGCCTGCTGCAAGAGCCTTTATCACAGTAAGATCAGCAGGTACAAGCCCGTGGCAAAATTGGCCATTCTGTTACTTTTCATTACTTCATTTGAATTGGGGGGCTTCATACACACACACACACACACACTCCCAGTAAAAAACAGGGGTGTGGGCAAAGCCCCTCAAATAAACTGACAGCCAAACCACGAGCATGAAAATATGGCGTGTGATCAAAACAGCGCTGTATTCAGGAAACATTTACAGCAATCCTATACCCAGTAATCTTCACTGTCGCCCTCAGATCCACCACTTCTCTGCAGTCTCAAGTTCTCCCTCTTTCAGACACTAGTTTCATGGCAGTGTCAGACAGTCACATCACCCGTACTTAACTTTCAGAACAGTTTGGCCCTTTTTCAGAAATGGTTCTCTTTCAACAGTGCGGTAATCAGCAATGCCCATTACAGTCCAGAATATTACATTTCCAGAATACGTTTTTTTAATTATTTTCTTACTTCTTTAAATAATTATACACTTCCTAGCTTATTATGCCTGTGTTTTGAACTGGAAGAGTGATTTTAAATAGCAAATCAAGCAAGGGGCCTCCTGGCATGGAATGTACAGAACCTATAGTAACAGTTAAAGTGCAGCTATTCCTTACAAAATCGATAACCCTGGATATAGGGGAAAATAGCATATTCAGTAAATCCTCCACATCTGGTTTTACAAATTATAAACTGCAGTGCGCATTTCAAAACAATATGATCTCCGAACAAAAAACGGTAAGCTATGTGGCTGTGAAGCTTCTTTAGACTAGTAATAGTTACTTCAGTTCATATTTTGTCCTATAGGTGAGACTTTAGTTTGTTTTTTAATAGCCCCCAGACACCAACCATTTATGGCTGCAGTAACTAAGCGTCACTGGCTCTCTCATTCCATTTTCTCGTGATCCGATTCAGTGCAGCATTCTCCCTGACCTTGACTTCCCCATCCTAGCCTTCCTGACCCTTTTGCTGGCATTGCTGATGATGCAGCCCTCATCCTTCCCATCCCCACCCACCACACCTTACCTGACTAGTGCTGGGACTTGATGGCTTTTTCCTTTTGGGAGGGGTAAGGGTGTATGTCACCACCACCTGGTTCTACTCTCAGCTGGGTGGCCTGCTGTCCTCTCCTGTCCTTGTTGTCCTCGATCTCTGCTCCTCCACGCTGCTGCTAAGGCTGGTCCGTGGCTGGCTCCCCTCTTGCTCCGGTTCCGCTCCGACCTCATCCTCTTCTTAATGGAGCTGCTGGTGGCTGCCCAAACTTGCCACCCGACCGACGACCCACCCCACTTTTTCGTGGAATCCTGGTCAGCCATCTCCCTCTCGATCACCCTCACTCTCTGCTCTGCCCACTGAGTCTGGAGTCTGCTCTCTCCCAAAGGGTCCACGTGCAGTGCGGTGCCAATCCCTCCTTGACCCCTCACCTTCTGCTTACTGTAGCTGCCAACTTCATTTCTAGCCGCCTTGCCCTGACTTATGAATTTTTCATGGTGCTGCCCATGCCTTCCACTTTTCACCGACAGTCAGTCCAGACACTGAAGTCACCCCACCGATCCTCGATGCCCGCTTCAGTTTTAAGAATTTCTGCCATCCAGTCAGGATGCTTGCCTTTTGGGCACATGCGCATCAAGGGATTTGGCGCAAATTTAGAAAATGCCACTTGTCCACTAATGATTTGAGACTGACTGTCGGAGAGTTCACCCGGCAGGGGAGGGGCATGTACACTTGCGTGCCCAGTCAAAACAAAAATAAGTTCCAAAAATATTACTGGGGCTGGGCCCACGTCACAAAATATTGCTGGAGGCCATGTCCCACAGGCCCATACAGTCCGGCGCCTGTGGAGTAGTATTTAACAAAAATGTCTGAGATCTGGGAAATAGAGTGTAAAAGGGGAGTCCTCGGGGACGTTCTGAGACCTATTATTTGGGCCCTAGCCCTTTGGGCTCTTAAACGCCCAGCCAACAGTTTAAGAGCTCGAGGTCCTCCTTCGTAATATTTTTGCCTCAGGAATAAAAGCTTCTGTTCCACATAGTAATCTAAGAGGGTATTGAGTTCTTGTTTCAGGGTTTTTAATTTTTTAGAAATCTCCTTGGAGGGAGTCGTTTTCTGTTGCTTTTCCGGGGCTTGTATTTGTGTTAATAATTCAGTTCTCTTTTGCTCTCTCATTTTCTTTTTCCTGGCTGCAATTTCAACGAACTTACCCCTACATAAAGTTTTGAGAGTATCCCAAACAGTGGATATCTGCATATCTGGGGTATCATTGTCCTCCAGAGCTAGCCTTATCTGATCTTTTATTTCTTGAATAATTTCTTTGTCCCTGAGAAAAGAAATGTTAAGTCTCCAGACCGTAGATTTATGGAAATAGTCCATTTTAATTTTTAAGAATATAGGGGCACGGTCTGATAAAACAAAGTCATCCACCCAGGAGTTTTGAGCCATCTGCGTATGTTATTGAGACATTAAATAGTAGTCAGTGGTTGAGTAAGTCTGGTGTACCTGAGAGAAAAAGGTAGAACGTTTGCTCGTACCATTGAGATGTCTCCATGTATCTGCACAGCCAAGTTCCTTAAGCAACTTGGCTAAGTCTCTGGTGTTTTTCCCCAAATTATGTTTGGACTGGCCCTGTTCAAATATAGGGTTTAGGTTAAAGTCTCCTCCACATACCACTGGTCCCTCCGCCCATTGTGCTAGTAAAAGGAAGAAAGATCTATAAGTTGTAAAATCTGTGTTGGGTGGAAGGTATGCAGATGATAGGGTGATAGGTTTCCCATTTAATTTACCCTTAACAAGGACATATCTTTCTTTGTCAATTACGTTATCCCCACATACAAAAGAAATCCTTGAGGGGATCAGAATAGCAGTGCCCCGTCTCCTATCCCTCCCCTGTAAGAGGAAGCACAGACCTGACTAAAGCCCAAGCGCTCGAATTTTCGATACTCTTCATTAGAAAGGTGAGTCTCCTGGAGCGTAATAAAATCTGCCCGAGAGTGCTTTAAGTAAGCTAGAATCTTCGAGCGCTTAATTGGACTTGAAAGTCCATGAATATTATAGGTACATAATGTGTAAGCCATAGTGATCTATGTTATACACCTCCCTACAATATAGTCCCCTGGTTTGATTATCTAGGTTATATACCTCCCTACGATATAGTTCTCTGGTTTGATTATCTAGGTTATATACCTCCCTATGATATAGTTCTCTGGTTTGATTATCTAGGTTATATACCTCCCTACGATATAGTTCTCTGGTTTGATTATCCTGTTGCCCCCACGTCTGAACCCCTCGAGGATCACATAGCAATGTAGCCTGTTGTGAATACTCTGCAGAACCCCACAATTGATGCATTCAGAATAAGCTGACAAGTATAAACTAAAATAAATATGTGCCAACAGGGCACCGAACAGTACTGAACAGATACACTTCCAAGGTAGGAGGTTGACTATATGAAGTGACCTCTGCACCCACCCTATTAAATGCATAGGCAGGTAGAAGGGAAATGAACTCCTCCTTAGCAGGGGGAACCCTTCTTGGGTCTGTGTGACGATAGACCCAGGTATGGTTACTGGCATTAGTGGATCAGAAGCCAACGAGCTGATCTGCTGTAAGAAAAAAATTACATTATCTCTGGATCTTGAGGATTTATCATTTAGTAGAGGGAGAAGAGTAATTAATGTACTGCACATAAAGATGAGCCCCTAAATTCATCATCGTGCTCTTGATCTAATTCCTTAAACCCCTTTCGTTAGTTCGAGAAAGATGTGCCTCAGTATCATGCAGTAGTGCCTCATCGTCCAGTCTCTGAGTCTGAGTTACCGCCCCCCATGCCATATATCTTTCCCATAAGGACAAAACGAAAACAACTGTAAAAATTACAGCCAAAAGTTATTTAGACCCTCTAAAATATGGACTTAAACCCCTTCTCTCTATATTTAAGGGAGGTCATCAGAGGGGATATAGTTTCCCAGCCTAAAGTGTTAATAAACAAACATTGAAACAAAAAACAATGTCCTCACTGGTGGGCCCTTTCTAAGAGTCTTTCAATGCCCTGGTAGTTTTATTCTGTATGTGATGGGGAAAGATGGGCAAACAGGTGAAGTCTTACTGTGCCCTGTACAGTTCAGATTAGATTTGGATGGTTCATAAGAGGATGTGTCTAGCCAGACGAAGGTAGCTTGTCCTGTATAGTTCTGGGTTTGAAGTAACTGAATCAGTGAGGGATGAGCAAGGTGAAAAAATCGAGCAGCCGGTTTCCTGCAGGCAGAAGCCTGAAGCACTAACCTCGGTAGAGTTAGAAGACCAATTCGTCTGATAGAGCCGCTCACCCCTCTAATTGCAGGAGCTCCTGTTCAGAAACTCCGGGGAGTTTTTAAATAGGTCTTGACAGTACTTTGTGTTTTCAGAGCTAGTGTTTAGTGCTGGAGGTCTAGTTCCCTTAGCTGGAACCAGCTGCCACTCATGATCTTGATCCCTCCGTTTTTGGATGGTGGGCTTTAGGAGCTCTGGGACTTCTAGGCCTCTCTTCAAGGCTGCTTCCCCGGCCACCTGAGGGGAATTACAAATCTCTTGGCCCTCCTTCCAGAAAACCCTCAGTCTTGCAGGGTATGGTGTTTGAATATGCAGATTCTGTGAGCGAAGGGCTTTGATCAAGGGAGGATATTCTTCTTGTTGTTTTTGTATATCTGGTGAATAGTTGTGGTCAAAAATGAGCCGCGAGTTCAGGTGTTTAACTTCCCTTTACTGCCATGCTCTTCTCAGAATATCCTCCTTCGTACATTAACTATGGAATTTAATTATTATTGACCGTGGTCTCGAGGTCTAGTCCTTCGGCTTAGGGATGAGTGCCCTGTGCACTCTTTCTATTTTTAACTTATAGTCTGGAGGTAGGTTTAGTACATCTTTTAATAGGTCAGTCAGGAACTCTGCCATGTCCCTCTCTTCCACTCCTTCTTGCAGACCATATAGTGTAATGTTCTCCCTCCTCGATCTACTCTCAAGATCAAGAAATTTTCTTTCTGTAGCAATAGGGTGCATACAGAGGGCAGAGATCGTTCTCCCCAGGTGCTGGAGGATATCTTCCGTAGTGGAAATACGTTCTTCGGCTTCTTGGATTCAATTTTCTACCTGGGTGACCTTCTGGTTTAATTGCTTGAATTCGGTTTTATTCCCCGCTCTCATGTCTCTAAGCTCTTTCATTAAGGAGTCAAATCGAGACTGGGAGAGGTGATCTCTCTCCTCATCTGTGTCATAGGCCTGGTTCATGCTGTGCTGGCGAGAGGCTGCGGGAGCTCGTGTCAGGGAGTTCTGTCTAGATTTAGTAGACTCCTTGTCTCCTCTCGCTTGTTGTGATCCTCTATCCTTCTGTTACCCTCCGGTCCCCATTTAACATCAAGTTTTAAAATAGAAAGATGTTTTATAGGGAGTTTGGTCGCAGATCAGCTCAGAGCGTTCCGTTTAGCTGCTGGTTGGAGCCGTGCCAGAACTGGAAGTCCATCATCTGATTGCTTTGTTGTCTTTTCTGTCACGAACTGAGCCGTCCAGCTCTGGATTACAAATAGTATGTGTTGTGCATGTTGCTTTCTTCCATCACAGGGCCCTAACCAACTGCAACGCCAGTCTACCCCGGGCAACGTTCATAGCTAGCCCACCATCTTCCTACCTGGGTACCCAGAGTGTGTGACTGTGTAGGGACTCTGAAATGCATGCATAACTGTTTGATTGATATAGCCTTTAAGCAAATCAACCTGATTACGCCTCACACATGTTCAAGTCCCCCGAATAAATCAGATCTAACTCTTTTTGCATTTAACCTGTCTGTGGTTCCAGTTTGTGCCAGAAGTACTGTACTGTTGCTATTTGCTGTGCATAACCTTGTTTTACAGGGGGTCCCCAGGGTTGAGCTTGAGGAATCAGCCCTAGTGGTAAGTGCAAACAGTGTGGGTAATTGTATGGTGAATAAGGGTCATTGTGAAAGTGATTATGGTATATTGTTCAGGCCACTAGAAGGGAAAGAGGGGGGGGTTACAGTATCCCGGAGGGCTGTGCCCAGGTTAGCGTGACTACTAACAACCCTGACCTCCGGGTGGAGGCACCCATTTCAGTACCCAGGCCCCTTAACCTGCTACTAGCTTTGTAGGCAGGGGTAGTAGCCCTTGGGATAGCGCCACGTGGGGGTGGGGTAACACTGTAATGGTTGCATTGTGTTGTAACAGTATGACAGTGTTTCTTTTTTTTGCAGCCCACCTTGGACTCAGCCCCTACCAACCCTCGGCCGCCTCCTTGCACTCTGGGGACTTACTTTTTCCCGGTTGGGCCACCGCACCAGCAGGACTTCCGCAGCAGCAGGACAAGGGTGCTGGCTGGCGAGCCACCACGTACCTCCTTGGCTTGCCCCAAGGCGGGACGTGGAACCCTACTGACTATAGCAGGCGACGGAATGGGTCAGGATCCTGGAAGTGCCGCGGCATGCGAGCAAAGCCAGGGCGAGCAGGCTTCATGGTGGCGGCCGCGATTTTTGCTAGTTTTATCCTGGGTCCGCCTTTCCCTCCACAAGTAATGGCGCTAACACAGGGGTACCCCCAGCCTCCACCATTGGTCCACATGGTGCCGGACACTGTACACCCCTCCCTCCTGGAGAAGGAGAGCAGTCCCTAGGATGATCAATCCTTCTCTCCCCCCCCCGGCCCTCCGACATTCCCAGGTCCATTCCCGAACCCAGGCCATCAGCGTTGCAGTCGGGCGCTCTGCCGGTGAGCCGGCAAAGACTGTGTTTCTTTTGACTAGTAATTCTTATAAACTATAGATTGTTGGTCAGATCTACCACTGTCTAATTTTTAGTATTCCTCTATACCCTGTCTATGTTAGTAATAATATTGTGTAATAAAATGGAGCAAAGACAAGAGAAAAAAATGAAAAAAGGGGGAGAAATAAGGGGACGAGTGAGACACAGTATTTCAGAAATTGAAAATAGTTCAGTTTAACAGGATGAGGCTGGTTGTGCCTGTTGAGAAAGGAGGGAGAGGAATGTGAAGTGGAAGGGAGGATGGGATAGACTGGGGTCAGGCAGGCTGATTTCATGGGACAAAATCTGGGTAATTGTGGGAGTACAAACTTTAAAAAAATATCATAATCTTGTATCTTAGTTCAGGAATGAAAGAAAATGAAAAGAAAAATGTGTATCTTGATATTTCTGCCATATGAACATTATTGTTGGGGGGAAAAAAAAACGATATTGCTGCTTTAATGGAACTCTTAAAGCCATTGGCCTTTTTGTAATGGTATCCCTTTGATGTAGTGCACCATTGCGTGTCTGATTTCCTTTCTTTAATGACATGAGGCTTATTATTTCCTTGTAGTCACCTGAATTTGTACAGTATTAAATTGTTTCCCTTACAGCCTCCCCTTTTATAAGCAATATGGGGTCCACAAACTCTTGTACAGTATATATTCTGAAATGCTGGTTAGTTTTCTCTGCATCTGATTTAGGGACTTGAGAGGTCTCGAAAGCTTGTGCAGAAATTCTTAAGTTAGTCTAATAAATGGTATTACTACAAAAAAAGCGTACTAGCCTTTTCCTACTTTATGCTAGCTGCTATACCATAATCCAGAATTTCTGTCCAGCTGATCAATAATTTTTTCTTCGTCTTCCCATTGTAGGTAAATTCAATTCTCTGGAACTGAGTTGTAGTGCTGGCCCAGCACAGACAGTATTAGAGCCAAACCAAGCCTTGGTGTTGGATTGTAGCCTGGCCACCTTGGACCAGCCTGCTAACGTGACCTGGATAAAAGATGGACTTCCTCTAGTAGAACAGGATCACCTTTATGTGCTGCCCAATGGATCACTTTACATTTCCCACACACTCAAGGACAGCAAACAGCAGGAGTGGACTGGTGGAGACGGAAGTTACTCCTGTCTGTTGCGGAGTTCTTTTGGGGCTGTATCCAGTAGGACAGCAGTGGTCACATTTTCAAGTAAGTTATCTACAGGTTTACAAACTTTACAGGTAATTTTTAAAATTTGGCAACTGGATGAGTACACTGGGTCACCTGACCCCTTTACGTGCATGACCTGGATATGAAAGACATTGTTATTGTACAGCGCATAACACCTCGTTAACAATATTGACTATCTGTAAGTAATAGTGGAGAAGTCTGTGGGGCTAGTGGATTTTCCCAGTCACTAGCCCTGATGGCTTGTGGCTGCAAATCCTAATTTCGGCCCCAGTATTCTACCTATAATGTTGTTAATATACAATAATGTAGTAAGATCAGAACAAAATTAAATAAAAGTAGGGGAGAACAGCTAGGAAACCAGCATCATGTTGTTAATAATGCAGCATTCATTTTTGTGAGCAGCGGCAAGTGACACGTTAAACAGGCAGTGCTTGTAAAGTACTTTGAACTGTGACACAGTTTTGGCCTATTTTATTTGAATAGGTATGTTTTCCAAGTTTTGGATATACTGAAAGCAGAGGCTTTTTGGTCCCATGTGATCGTGAACTGGGGTAACGCCAACAACAGTGCATCAGATGACTAGATTTTTTACACTAGTTTATGTTTTAACAGCATCAGCCAGGGGTCTCTCTCCCCCTTTCTTGATCATTTTTTAAGCCATTATTCCTATGCTAACAGCATCTTTAAGAATAACCAATTTGTCGTACAGTGCACAATGGTTGCTAGTTCTTTGCCCTTAGAGCAAATCTGCAGATCGAATTGTAAAGGTTTTTCTTTTTGTTAGTATGTTTTGTGAAATCCCACCCTGTATGACACTCCCATATTCAGTTAGAGGGAGCAGGCTACTTTGGGCACTAGCTCTTCTTGTCTTATCAGTGAGATAGTCTCTTAATGCATGAAGTGTCCCAAGATTGTTGCATGAAGTGTCCCAAGGTGGTGGGTTTTTTATGTTGTGCAGCTGTGTTGTGATGTGAGTGATTTGCGACTGGGTATGTTAACAGAAACATAGAAAAACAAGCTGGCCCTGTGGTGCTGAGGGTTGAGACGCTGGATGCCACACCTCACGTTATGCCGGTGACCCGGGTTCAGGAACGAGCCCGGGTCACAGGAGGTCAGCTGGGGGGGGGGCTGGATTGAGCCTCCACTTGGCAGCTCTGCACTCCAGGGCAGGGCTAGGCACCACTCAGATTAGAGGACTGTGTCGGGAGGGGAGGGTGCTATTAGGCACTTGGCGGAAGCCGTATCTCAGCATGGCTTCTCGCCTGGACTTCGTTCCTTTGTGCCAGTGCCCTCAGGGGTGGGGATCATGGGATTCATGCAGCCATTCAAAAATAACTATAGGGTCGCTAATGAGCAGCTGAAGGAACTAGACGTACCTTTCCACAGCTCTGCACTACAGTGCAGTTTAAAAGTGTTTTTTGCTGAATTAATAAGCTACTTACAGCATTTTAGGTTGGTAAAGTACAGGAGAATGGATGAATTTCCGACTATGAGAAAATCATCCCAACATGCGAATAAAAATATGAAGAAAACGATGGCACAAGACGGCATGGCAGCAAGTGGACCTGGCCCAGTATCGCTATCGGCTGCAGAGATAGCAGTCATCAGTCAGGCAGTCTTGGAACAAGTCCTTGCAGATCTAAAGCCTAGGTGGGATCACTTTGAGCAGTCAATTTCGGGTATCACAGAAGAAATTAAGCAACACGCTAAGCAAATCAGTGAATATCAGACCTAGAAGATACCACGAGAGTGACCCCAGAAAAGCTGGCAAGGCTAGAAAAGGAAATTGAGGAGCTAAAGGGCGTCCTTGACTACCAGGAAAATTATAGTAGACAAAATAATTTGCACATATGTGACTTACCAGAGGGATCGGAGAGAGGAAACTTGATGGATTTCTATGCTGAAACTCTGCCCCAGGTACTGGGAGTTGAGTTAAGGCATGGGAGAGTAAAAGTGGAACACGCGCACAGGGCCCTCGCACTGCACCCGCTTGACGACCAGCCACCTCGCCAAGTGATTTTTCGGTTGCACCACTTTCCAGACCGGCAGGCTCTCTTAGCGGCCTGTAGAAACAAGAAGGAGCTACACTACGAAGGACATAAGTTAACGATCCACCAGAATATGTCAGCGAAAATTCAAAAGAAGTGACAACAATTTAACTCACAAATGGATCGATTGAGAGAGAGAGGGGCCTGGATTTCTTCATGGTTTATCAGGCCACGATGAAAGTGCAGCTCAGAGGGAGCCACATACTCCTGGGAATCAGGAAAACTACAGTCATTCCTGTATGAGTGGGATAAAAAAAAATAAGAAGACCGGAGGACTTATTCTGTAAGTTGGACTAGATCTTCATTTTTTTTTTTTGCATGTAATCCTGATGGCGTGCCTTTATTTTGGAAACCGGGAGGAGTCTTGGGAGTCCTTGAGAAAAGTTGAGACTGGGCCTTGACTTGGCTTCCCTAAGGAACTAGAGACAAAACTGGTTTTGGTGGCCCATTGTCCTTGAACTATTCCCTGTGAGTCTATGGCACAACGAAATTGGATGTCTTTAGTACTTCTGTACAAGAGGCTGGCTGAATATTAAAATGGAAAATATGCTGGGTGGTCATGGGAATGGGGGTGGGGGCCTTGCAAGTGGGTGTGGGCCCCACACCTCTTTCGCGCGGGACCCTAACAAAAGGGGATCCCTTGTAAAGGGAAGAAATGACATTTGTGACTATGACGGACACCTGTGTAGAAACAAAAGGAGCCTGAGGATGAACATATTCAAAGGAAGAGGCAGAAGGGACAGGAGGGAAGAAAAGCAGGGCTGGTGACAGCAGTGTGGGGTGGGGGAGTAAAGGGGGAGGGTGCAGTTAAGAGCGAGAATAATGGAAGAGGAATGGCAGTAAATGGAAGGGAAAAGCTGATATGTAGTGGACACTAGAGTCTAGATGGATGCCCGACTAAGTGAGAACTGGTCTCCGAATGGGGGGTGCGCCAGGGAGAGGAGTAAGGGTGGAAACGATGGATCCCATAACCCACTAATCTTGCATGAAGGCCTCTGCGAGACTCAGATATGCAAGGGGGAAAGGGGATTCAGCAGTATTAGAGCAGTAATACAGCAATTAAAACAAGAAGAGCACAGGAATAATAAAGAAGAGTGCAGGGGGGAGGGGGCATAGCGGATCTGGTAAGAGTTCACAAACAGTGAGCACTATTTTTCATTTTTCTCTCTTTTGTTTGCTTATTATTGCTAAAATGAAGAAGCTAATATGGATAAGAGAGTGTGAGATAGTGAGGAAATGGATGTCTGAGTATGGGGAGGGAGAAAGGGATGGGGGGATGTTTCAAGTTACTGTTCAAAGGTTATTGTTGTTTATTTTGTTATATTTAACCACGTGGAAAATGTTGAATTGAAACTAATGCTACAAAGACGTATTACTCAAGCACTATGTATAATGTAAGCCCAGTGCAGAACCTGACTAACACAATAAAATCTTGGAATGTTGAAGGGTTTACATCCCCAGCCAAGAGAGCCAGAGTCCTGGCTGTGCTTCGAAGGAAGGGGGCGGAGGTTGCAATGCTACAAGAAACCCACCTAACACCTAGAGAGCATGGTAAGCTGGTTCCGGGGTGGGGTGGGGGCTGGATACGGGCCTGCCATGCAGTCTCTTATAATTCACATAAGAGCCGCCGGCCGGCGCAGCGTTGGATTTCCGCTAGGGACGCCGGGCGCACCGGTTCGGGAACGACTCGGCCGCTGGAAGGGGCCGGCCGGGAGAAGGATAGAGCGCCCCACGGACTGCTCTCCTCTCCAGGGGAGGTGGATGGTGCTCGGAGCACTAGTGACTGCAGCGGAGGCTGGGGAGTCACACAGCTACCGCACACACGCACTCTGGAGGCGGGCGGACGCTTGACGCCATTGCATGACCCCGCCTCCCCAAAACCGGAAAATGGACGGCTGCCGCCGCTCCATGAAGCCCGCCGCTGCTTTAATTAGCCCCCCAGGCCAGCCCTCCAACCTATCCCGGCCCTGCGGATGTCTCCGCTTCCTCCGCAGCCCCGCTGCGGGGGGTAAGCCACGGGTATCGGAGGGCCCGAGGCCGCTCTGGGGGTGAAGCCGCCGCCCGTGACCTGGCTGAAGTACTGGGCGCCAGCAGCTAGGTGGCGGAGTAAAATGAAAAAAAAAAATAAAAAAAATAATTCACGTAAGAGCGGGGTAGCCATATTGATGCGCAAGAAATTCCCCTTCATGCTCCACCTTATGGTAAGAGACCCCATTAGAGTCGCTTTGTTTTTGTAGCGGGAGAGGTACAGGGTAATGTGGTGACTTTTGGCAATATATATGCACCAGCAGGAATGGATCCTACATTCTGTCAGCAAATGCTGGATTTAATCATACAGGACCAATTTCCCTGTCTGATCTCCCGGTCTGATCCTGGGACGAGATTTTAACTGCATGGCAGAGCCCAAGCTAGCTTACTCGGAGGGGAAGGGGGGACCCAGAGATGTTACAGCTGTCCGACAATGGCAGCTAGGCCTAACAGACCTTAACATGTTGGGTGTCTGGAGAACGGCCAACCCTGGGGCTGGGGAGCATACTTTTTTTTTTTTCAAATTCTCACAGATCCTGGTCTAGACTAGACTAATACATGCAGAAGGATCTTTACCTTAAGGTTCAAAAAGTTGAACGTAGTCCTATCTTTCTGTCAGACCATGGTATGGTTCGGATGGAGATCAGCCTAATCTCGGGGGAAGGCAGAATAGGAGGGTGGAGATTCCCCACTAATTTTTATTATTATTATGAAAAGCAGTGTCAGTGGTTTAGTAGGTAGCACGCTTGCCTCTAAGGCTGGGAGATCAGAGGGCTGTGGGTTCAGTTCCCACATCTGGCACTTGGGTTAATATCCCAATACTGACACTGTAGTGCAGCATGAGGGGGGTGCTGCACTTCTGAGGTGCCGTCTTTTGGATGAGATGTTAAACCGAGGTCCCTTCTGCCTGGCTTGGTGGTAGCTCAGGTGAATGCTAAAGATCCCATGGCACTTATCGAAAAAAAAGTGTAGAAGAATTTCTCCAGTGTCCTGGCCAAATTTCTCCCATTCACTAAAAAATACCACCAACAGCTTAATCTGGTTCAATTTCAGTTACTTACCATCTGTATCCCCCTCCCCCCGGTCACCCCTGAAAAAGGGACTTCTAGGCCCAGTGGGCTTACCGGGTCAACAAAAGTCAATAAATAAATAAATTTGTTGGCCAAGAAAGAATTCCAAGATTTTCTAAAAGAACAATGGAAAATGTGTGTAGAAAATAACAAAGGTACGGTTGACTCAGAAGTGATTTATTGGGAGGCAGGTAAAGTGTATATCGGGGGGGGTTATTACTGCCTATATGGCCAAATTAAAGGGAGTGAAATGGCAAAAGCAAAGGGAGTTAGAACAGAAAATTAGTGATCTGGAGAAAGAAGTTACCCAGTCAGAAAGAGAGGAGAAGCTAAGGAAGCTCCAAGTAGCCAGAGAGGTTTTAAATTTGAACCTAACAGAGGAAATCAAAAGTAGAATGGTTTATGCCAGACAGAGAATCTACAAATGGGGAACAAACCTGGACTTTTGTTAGTACATCTTATTAAAGGAGGGAAATTTACTAAGCGAATTGTACATATTCGGGATAAGAAAGGGAGCCTTATACAAGAGGACGTAGGAATTGGAGAATGTTTCCGAGAGTTTTATGATAAATTGTGTCAAGCAGAATGTCAGGGTTCATAACAGCTAATGGATCAGTTCTTAGATGGCTTGCCCGTCACCTAACTTAATGCAGAACGTCAGAAAATTATGGGTGCAGGGGTATCGGTGGAGGAAGTAAGCTAAGCTATAGGCAAATTGAAGAGAGGTAAAGCAGCGGGGCCAGATTGGTTTGGGGCAGAATACTACAAAGAATTCCGAGGAGAAATGTCCAAACCTCTTTGGGATGTAATGGAGGAAGCGAGGGGAGAGAGGGGACTACCTAAGACATGTGGTGAGGCTCACATCATGGTTATTCCTAAGCAAGGTAAAGATCTGGCAGAATGCTCGTCCTACAGGCCGATTTCCCTTCTGAATTATGACTGTAAGATTATGACAAAAGTTTTAGCCATGAGACTTGAAAAGCTGCTCCCCCTGCTGGTCCACTCAGACCAAACCGGCTTTGTGCAAGGAAGGCAGTCTTACCGTAATATGATACAGCTGCTGAATGTGGTGTGGTGGGGCTGTCGGCATCCTGGCAGGGCCGGTGTCCTGTCCATGGATGCCGAAAAAGCATTTGATAGAATCGAGTGGAATTACATGATGAAAGTGTTAGAATGGTTTGGCTTGGAAGAGGGATTTATAAAACTGGTGAGAGTTTTTATAGAACCCCAAGTGTGAGGGTATTGGTGAATAGAGTGCCGTCTGCTGAGTTCCGACTGGGGAGGGGAACTAGACAGGGGTGTCCCCTTTCCCCCCTGCTATTTGCCATAGCAATTGAACCATTGACCATCAAGATACATAAGATTCATTGATTACGGGGGTCGAAGGAGAGAGAGGAGGACGTCATATCATTACATTGTATGCGGATGATATACTGCTCTATCTCACGAGACCAGAACAGTGGGTCCCAGCATTGCTGGATAATGTTGAGAAGTTTGCCAAATTCTCAGGATATAAGTCAAACTTAAATAAATCAGAAATAATGTTCTGGGGAGGGGGGGGAACAATGTATGGGGGCTCAAAGTAGTGAATAAATCATTCACGTACCTGGGGATGAAAGTGCTGAAGGACTTGGGTAGTTTATATGGCCTGAATTACACACCCTTGTTTGGAACTGTTCTCAGGGGCCTGAGTAGATGGAAGGCATTACTGGTGTTGTGGATGGGTAGGATTAACATCCTTAAAATGAATGTTCTTCCTAGACTACTTTATGCTATGCAGATTATGCCTTTTTGCCCCACGAAGGTGGATGTTAAAAAATTGGAAAAGGTTTTGCCAACTTCATTTGGCAGGGGAAGAAGCCGAGAATGAGCCTCCAGCGTCTTAAAGCCCCGTGAGAGAAGGGAGAATTAAACTTTCCAGACATAAAGGGCTGTTACCTAGCCACCCAATGTAGATACTTACAGTGTTGGGTTAATAGGGGAGAAGCAGCGACCTGGGTGGACCTGGAGGAGGAAAATGCCCCAGGATGGCTTTTGGCCTATCTAGGGGTGGGAGGCCTACAGGCGTATAAAAGACTGAAAGGTCCCAATCCCATGGTGATTTCGAGTCTAGAATCATGGAAAGCCATCAAAAAAGGAGGGGGGGGGGTAATACAAAAAGGTACTATTCTGGTCCCAGTGGCCGGGAATCCAGATTTCCTACCAGGACTAAGGGATGAAGGCTTTACACTGTGGCAGGAGCAGGGAGTAAAGTGTGTGTGTGTGTGTGTGGGACCTCCTGACTAGATCAGGTATACATATCTTTCAGGATATACAGATGGGGTTGGGTGTTCCTCCTACACATCTCTCCAGGTACTTCCAGGTTAGAGATTACTGCAGGAAATTAGACAGGACAAAGGTGGGGGATTCCCCAACCTCGGAAATTGAGAGGGAAGTGTTGCGGGCATCAAATAATGAGAAGGGGTTAATGGGACGTGCAGTGAGAACAGGTAGCTGGTGCTTCCCAGGGGAGAACCATAAGACAAAAAGATGGTGGGAGCAGGACCTGAGGATAGAAATAATAGATTCCAATTGGGAATTAGTATTAAAGTCACACATGGGATTACTCATCTGCAACAAATATGAAGAGGCAGAGTATAAATTCCTGCATCGACTGTACTACCCACCCAGCGTGGTACATAGGTTCTGTCCGGGGGTCTCACCCGTGTGTGGGAAATGTGGAATGGCACAAGGGACATTCATACACTATTACTGGGAATGCCCAAATCTGGATAAATATTGGAGGAGAGTGGCTGGTTAATTGTCTGGTATGTTGGGACAACAAATTGAGCTTTCCCCAAGATCACTGCTGCTGAGGGTGGAGGTGGTAGATAATGGAAGCTATATCCCTGATGTCTTAGAGTACTTTTGGTGGTAACTAGACAGGCAATACAGAATTTGTAGACAATGAATTCTGTGTCAATGATCGAACATTGGAAGGAGTTAGCTATTAAAGTACTGGCAGTGGACAGGTTGACATGTATCCTGAAGAGTAAGGAGGATAAATTCCTAGAAGTTTGGAACAACTTTTTAAATAGCTGAACTCCAGGGGAGGCCACACTCCTTCAGGAGGGAGGCTTGACATAAATAGTAGGCCCTTCAGTATTATGCCGTAAAGATAAGGGGGAACAGGATGTATGCATCTATAAAGTGGATAGACTGCTGTGATACTAATAAATGTAATAGTGCAGCAGGAATGCATGAAGATCCTAATATTAGGATCAGAGATTTCGACCATGTGGTTTTAGTGTTTATCTAGTTTTAGATTGTTCTTAGTATTAATTAATTCTGATTAGATATAATAAAGAGCAAAAACAGACAAGTAGGAAATAGACTGTTCCACTGTCCTACATGTATGAATCAGTTGTATGGTAAAAGTGAAAGTTTGTTCAGGGTGTGTAAAATGAACAGATCAAATTGAATGTAAACATAAGAAATATGTATTGCTCTTATGTATGTAATCTTGGTGTCATGATATAGAAAACGAAAATTCTACCTCTGCAGGTAGTGTTATCAGCATTGGGAGCCACTGTCTTATTACAGCTGAGAATGTATCTGGTTGAAGCACCCATCATAGTGCAGTATGGGGTGGGGTTATAGCACTGGTTTTAAAGCAGCAGTTCATGTTAGCTGCAAAAAATGAATAAATAAGGCCCCAGCTGCAGATGCTCCCTTACTAAGTCTGACTACTACCTGAAATAACTTGGGCAAAATAGTTTATTTCTGCTGTAGTTCAGTTTTTTTTTTACCCTTATAGGTGTTTTCTTCCTTTGTCGGCGGATTGTGGCTATTTGTCTGCCAACCTACCAGACTCTGGGGTTGTTCGGGAACTTAGGATGCTATGTGTGTCCCCCGGAGCGGGCCTGGAGGCATCATCCTGCCACGACCCCTGTCATTTTCCACATTTTCTCCCATTAGCCTGGGGCCCCAGACAGAGGCGCATGCGTGTGGAGGCGCGCATGCACCCTCTGCTCTGGTGAATGACCCTTCCTCCCACCCCATTGGCTTAGCGCCTGGCTCCCTCAGCTTGCGCTGCCCCGTGGCCTCCGCCGCGAGGCAGCCAAGAGCCGAGGGAAGCCTGAAACCCTTCCCAGAGAGGAGAGCTTCAGTCCTGCACCACTCCCACCCCCACCCCCCGACTGACCACTGATGGCTAGGATGTAAGTATGTCATGGATGAGGTTTTAATGACTGATTGTTCATGAAATCATTAGTAAACAGTAGTAAATGTTGTGGCACTGTCATCATTGCTACATTCTGATGACACTAGTGAAAGTGATGGAAGTACAGAATAAAGATCAGACATCATGGAATCAGTGATGTGTATGACTGCCATGACAAACTTACATCCTTACCGATGGCCCGTGCTTGTTCCCGAACACGAGTCGTCTGCATGGTGAGAGGTAAGGTGTCCCATGCCTCAGCCCTGTGCACCACTGGGCCAGCCCTGTTTGTTTTTTTATGCAGCTCCAAACGAAGGGTGGATCAGGCATGCCCTTGCTGACTCAAGACTAGTCATGAAATCTGATAGATGTGATTTTTGGTGAGGGGGAAAAACAGGACATCTCACAATACAGGAGGAAAATGATGATCTCAAGGACAGTCATGAATCTGACAGATGTGATTTTTGGTGGGGGGGGAACACATCTCACAGTATAGGGGGAAAATGATGATGTAGAATACAGTAAAAAGGAATAGGCCCAACATTTGCACTGTAACTGGAGCTGCTGCTTTAAACACAGTAGCCTGGTAAAGGAAAGTGCTTGTCATTTATTTATTTATTTTAATTTATGGCTAGGAGAGGCACACTTTGCCAAAGCTCATTTCCAGATGCATTCAAGGGCTCAGGGAGGTTAAGTGGTTTGGGCAGGGTCACGCAAGTATATAAGTGGCAGTTGTGGGTTTTAAACTTAGATCTGAGGGGTCACCAGATTCATAGATTGGTGCTTTTAACTACTGGGCAATACTGCATGTTATGTTCAGAAAGACAGTTCACAGGTTTGAAGGCAATAATCTGGGGTCAGTTTCTTTTTTTTTTTTTTAACTTTATATTTATTGCATTTAGAATAAAACAACAACTTTACATTGTACAGATCTGAGACAGATCACATTGGTGTTCATTCGGATACATCAAATGTAAATAGGATGGATCGTCTACCCAGACAAATATAAGGATGTGGGGAAAAAAACCAATAAAGTTAATGAACTAAATTATAGTCCAGAAAAGCTACAGCTTGCTAAGGCTTTTAGGGGAACCAGTCCAGAATACATTTCTTTCAAATATTCATTACTCAGCATCCAGTGCTGATATGACCCCAAGTCCTGTATAAAATGAAATGTACTCCTCACATACGTAGCACTGCTGATCATTATGCAGACAGACACGCATTAATTAGGCAAGAATACTGGTTATATCACGAAAATCAAGGAAACTTCAACTACAAAACAGGGATACTCAAGTGTCTCTCCTGAGAAAAAAGCCCTGATATTTCGAGTATCCAGTTCATCTTCAGATCCAGACTCAGAATCAGGGTGAGCTTCGGACGTGTTGAATTCTCGAGCGATGGCTTCGGCCTTCTTGCCTGCCTCCATAGGATCACTGTATAAATATGTACGCCCTCCATAATATATTCTCAAGCGCACCGGCATCAATAACGAATGGCTCACTCCCAGACTTCGAAGGTGAGCACAAACGGTGTCAAATTTCTTGCGCCGGGTCCTTGTAGCAAAGGGTAGGTCGGGAAATAAATGTACTGTTGCCCCGTTAAAGGAAAGTCCATCGGCAGCCCAAGCCACCTGTAAGATGTGGTCTCGAACACTGGTACCAGTTGTAACAAGAAGCACCACTCTGGTAGCCTCGTCACGAGGCCCTGCTGCTCTAGGGGTTATTCAAATAGCCTTCAACATTTGCTCTCCGATGGATTCTTTCAGCAGATTTAAGACCTCTGGTAGCCAAGACTGCAGGAACATCAGTAAGTTCGTATCTTCAGTGCCCTCTGGGAGTCCTATAATACGTATGTGAGAAGCACGACTTGCATTTTCCAGTGCTTCAAGGCGATACCTTAACTGGGTATTTTTCTGCACTATTTTTGCTGTAGCAGCCAACGCTTGATTTGCGGTCTTTTCTTCCAATTCTGCAGTTTTCGATGTTACTGCCAACTTTGTATCTTGTTCCGCAAAGCACTGTAGAATCGATTCAGCTTTTAAATCTATAGCCTGCATAGAGGCTTGCAAGGCCTTCCACGGAGGGTCTGGTCCTGTAGTACCTCCTGTTGAGGACAAAGCCTGGTCAGAGTTTGCCCCTGTACTTTAGGATTAGTAGATTCGCTCTGTGGTTGCGTCCCATACTGACTTCAGGTATCGATCTTCTCTGGATGATCTTAGCTATCCAGTGGTATTCAAATTAGGTGAGAACTCTTGCTCAAAATTATTTTAATAGTTTTAAGAGGTGTATCTCCAGAGCTGAAAAGCAATATGTCTTGCCAGTAAGCTGCTCTCTAGTGCCACCCCCCCAATCAGGGGTCAATTTCAACATTGTCTGACTTACCTGGGCATAGTGCAAATTGGCCAGGAGTCGGACTAGTGCATCTGTTCCACTACCTGTCCATCTTGACTAGTGCAAGTCCTGCATGGCTGCTGTTGACGTTTATACTGAGACCTACCTGGCTAATTGCTGGCTGCTTACGTTGCACAGTATAAATACTTCACTTCCCCCTGTATTGTAAGCTGTCCATCTTCATAATTCGCATGTGGCAGCGGAAAATGATCACGTTACAGAGATGGCACTGATTGATTTCAGTAAAGCTTTTGGACCTATAAATCGCAATTTAGTGGTTAAAAAATAATTGTTTTGAGTTGGAGGTGCACCCCCTTGATAGGTGGGTATATTCCTTCCTGCAGAATAGGGAACAGAGGGTTAAAGTGGCAGAGGAAAGATTAGAATTCCTCTAAGTGAATGGTGGGAAGCACAGGACACTAAGTTGGGCCCATTATTATTTTTAGTGATGATCAATGATTTACAGGCAGTAGGACATCATGAGGGTTACATGAATAATACCACTTTATACAGCAGTCTTGAGTACATGGAGGGCAGAGGGTAACATGATGAAGATTAATAACAGAAAAAAATGCTGATTATGTCACTGAATTTTAGCAGAGAAGAGTTGCACATAGAGTCCAGTGCCAAACTCTTGGGCGTGACTGTAGCAGATAATTTAAAATGGGCAATTCATAGAGAAGACATTTGTAAAAAGACTAGCAAAACATGTATCTGTCAGTATTGAAACGGGCAAGGCTGACACGATTGTACTGGATAAATGACAAAAGTAGTGACTGAAGTAGGAACTAAAAAAAGGGGGGGGTGAGAGACAAAAAAAATAGGGAAAACAAAGAGGTACCTAACCAGTTTCATCCATTGGGCAATGGGTAAATTTGAGTGAGATCACCCCCCTTCCCACCCCCTGTTTTATGAGGGTGAAGTGCTGTCTTGATCATTAATTCTTATAATAATGTAGATGTAATACTTGCCCCAATTTTACGGCAGCATTTTCTTTTTCTTTTGTTACTTTATATTTATTGGTTTTCATACAAATACAGAATAGCTACCATATTACATGGAATAATACAGCATCAGATTTCAGTTGTACATCTCTTCAAAGTACCGGACAAATGTTCCCACTTGCCCATTAATTACCGAATATATTCCTTTAGTTGAGTCTGAACAACCATATAGTCAAAAAATTTAAATATTATAGCTGGATAATAATGTAGGAGTGAACACTCTCACTTAATCTGTGTCATGCAGGATATTCACCAATATTTCTTCTCCTAGCAGGATACCTAAATATATACATAGAGGGCAGAACATCTTAATAAGGGATATTGCAGTAGTGTTAAATTACACCAGATAGCCTTAACTCAATTAAGTTGCTTCACACCCCTACCATTAAGGTCAAACTGTTGACTGGTAGGGAGACATAAAATAACTTAGGATTATACATTACAGTTCACAATGTGGATTATACATTACAGTTCACAAATTGAGTGGGGTATTTCCCCCAAACTATAACAGATCCCCTTATAAGCAGGAGTTTATTCCTCTGAATTTGATAATTTAACAACCAACATGGCTGACACTAAAACAATGGTACTATAGAAGTGGATACAGGTAATAAAGGAGGAAAAAAATATAATAACATTGTGGCCCCCTCTAAATCTCAACTCTAGGAAATCCGAGTTCCCACCTCAATCCCATCTTTGGGGTATACAGCTGAGTCCATTAGAAAGTCTCATTAGGATCAGTCATTAGTATCGCTTTCCTGGTCAGAGCCCCCCACTTTTTCAGCCGAAGCCATCTGGGCTGCAATAAGCTTAGAGGCAAAGGCCGCTGACGCATCTGGGTCGGATAGGATATGAGTCTTACCGGCGTGGCAAACCTGGAGTCTTGCAGGAAATACCAGCTGAGCTGCAAACCCATTTTCAAGGAGTTGTTTTTTTCGTAATTTGCAGTGCCTTCTTCCGATTCTGTGACTGGGATGATATATCCGGGAAGAATGCAACTTTACTGCCCTCCCGTACTATATTGCTTGTCTGCCTGACATTTCTAAGTAGAGGAATCCATGCCTTCGGGCTCCAGAATGTGGCAATAGCTGTTAACGGTCGAGCTTTCCCTGGGTCCTTCATTCTTGTCCGCATAGGAGTTGCGAACGCCTTGATTACTGTGACCCCAGAACCCTCGGGTAATAAAGCAAGATCAATGAAAATCATTCTGGAGACTGCTGCAGGGATTTCAGTAGCACTGGCAAATCTGGAAGGAAAGCCCACAATACGTACGTTAGGCTGTCGTTGCAGATTCTCTAAGGCCTCAACTTTGGCCCTGAGAAAAGTAAAGTCTTTTACAAATGTCGCATTTCTTTCCAGTTGCCACTTGCCTTCTGCCTAAAGTTCGCTAATGCCAGAAGCATTTGTCTGCACCTTCGTGTCTAGCTCGTGAAACGAGCTTCCACTGCTGCCATACGGCGGTTCGTCTCTTCCCCTTTCACTTATATTTTCTGTAGCATCGCCATCAGTTGGGGGTTCAGGGCTTCGCTTACCGATGTGGTGGGTAATCCACTTCCAGTTTCTTTTGGGCCTTTCGGTGAGGAGATAAACACATCGAGCTTCGACGTTGCTTGCCTATTGTCTTTCTTAGGGCTCATATCTCCGTCTCCAACCTTTCCCACGCAAGCTGAAATGCTTAGAAACCTTCCAAGTTTCCGAATGTTGTTGTAAGTTAAGATCCAAAGGAAGCCAATTAAGGAACCTTAAAAACGAGCTGCCGCCATGTTGGGTGCTCCACAGCGCCCCCCACCCACGGCAGCATTTTCTTGAAAGTATGTGATCTGCATATTATGAGTTGTGAGAATGCTGTAAATTGCCACATAATACAGTTTGTTAATGGTTTGCTAATGCTGTGTAATTCCAGTAACTTGAGCTCAGTAGCTGAACGTTTGCAGTACTTTGGGAATATGCAGTATATAGGTATTGTGAGTTAGGGCTTTATTCATGTGTTGATTTATTTTTTCCTAGGTTTCCCATCCTTAGTATTTATGAATGGATATTGATGATATGTGTTATGAACTTGCTGATTAAGCAATAATACACGACCGGGTGTGGTATATCATGGGATATTGTCATGCCTTGGGTGCATTGTGAGGCATTAGGCTGCAGCCTGTGTGCCTCTTTCACCTGAGAAGTGACAGTATCCCATGATATACCACACCCTGGAGTATATTATTGCTATTATGAACTGGGCCCATTTTAATTTTAATATTAAAAGATTTTTATTAGTTCAATTTCTTTATACTTTTTTTTAATGAGTATGTATCCATGTTAGAAAAATAAGTCCTGTAACGTATCATTATGTTTGCTAGGTGTCAGTATTGTGGAGGAAAACTATAGTAGTATTGAGATGCTGTTGTCTACTGTATTGCCAGCCTCATCCTGCAGGTGTGGTGTGGAGAAGCATGGGAGTTCCAAGAATGGAATGACCATTGCAGCCAATGGTCTGTATAGTATTGGCCTCAAAGTGGCACCATAAACCTTTTGTGTGTGTGTGTGTGTGTGTGTGAAACTGTGGGTTCAGCTTAACCATGCGTGAGGTTTCAAAGTGGCGGTATAAGACTTTTTTTTTTTGTGTGAAGTCATGGATTTGCATTGACTGCTTCGCTCCATGGATTTAAGTCGAAAAGGCATGGGGTAGTCAGTGGTTGAGACATTTTCGTTAATTTTTTTTGAACTTATAGACTTTTATTGCAGATCAATGACATATTACATTGTTACAAATGCCATATAACAACACATTGCCATTTATTTTTACTTACAGTGGTCTCAATCATAAAGTTTTACTAAGTGAGCAAGTTTTGGTTTCGCTATTGGCGCGAGGCAGCCTGTTGTGGTTTAACAAATTGGTGTGGGTAATGGCTTTGGGATGGCATTTTACAACATTGAAACTGAAGGCACTGTTGGTCTATGTAGTTAGCTCTAGCAGGGTTAAGATGTGGATAGGAGTGTCAAAAAATGATATTGGAGCAGTAGTTCATACTACAAAAATGTTTATAGCTGATGGCGACGGCAGTAACGTCAGTGCGATCTGATGTGGCATGGTGTTTAGTAAAGTAATAAGGCTAGTACTGTGGCTGTGTTGTGGTATTTAGTCATGGCTAACCTGGCTGAGTCAAGCTCTCAGCCCGTCAGCTTTCTGGAGTTATTGTATCCCGTTCATAATGTATGTTATGTCTAGGAATGATAATCAGAGAAAAAGAGCACCCACTGTAGAGCCAAAACCCACGCAGATGGCTAAATTTAAACCACCATTTTATGTAAAAAATTAGCAGAAATCCTCATTCCAAGTCAGAAGTGGACAAACCACAACTTACATCAAGAAAAAAAACTAACGTTTTGCAAGGGCATCCCCTTGCTTCATCAAGAGTCTGATGGAAAAACTCTCCTCCTCCGGGGTGGAGGATGTAGATTGTGGTATTTGCCTGACTGGTAGGGGTGGTTGGGAATCTAGGGGTTGGGGGAAGGAAGAAGTAGGCTGTTGGTTAACTAGGATCTGCAGCTTATCCATTAGGTAGGGAAATGGGCAGACTGGGTGGGCCAAACGGTCCTTATCTGCCATTAAGTTCTGTGTTTCTAATGAGGATGTCTGGGAGCTCAGAAATAGGGTGTGGGAGCAGTGGATGTGGATGTTGATGTGCTGTCTGCAGAAGCCACATAGTGATGTCATGGACGTCATTACATGGCTGCACATCTGGGAGACAGAACACCAAGGGGAAATGCTGCTGAGTGGCAGAGTGATGCCTCACCTTGCCCCATGTGTCCAACGTTGAGCCATGGCTGTCTGGGCCTGGATTCTCTCCTGGACTTCACCACCACGTTGCAGGTTGACTGGATCATGTGGGGAGTTGCTGTGGAGCAGAGGGCGACCCTGCCCTTCGTGTAAGCCAGGTGGGGGGGGGGTAGGCCTAGCGGTTTCACTGGTGGCCCAGGATCTCCTGGGATACCAGGTAGAGGGACCGTGGTAGAATGTGAGTTGGTGCTTGCAAAAGGCTGAATGAAGTCTTGTCGGTGGAGAGCAGCAAGAAAAACAGAGTTGGGAAGAAAAAGTATGTTATTGAAGATGGTCCGTTACCCTGTGTATTGGAATTTTTTTGAATCTCTCCAGATTTGAAACTGCTGAGTGGAAGTTTTCATAAAACTGGGCATGTCTTTATTCACATTTAAACCAGAGTGCTTTCCAGCTCTACCAAGAACCTGCTTTCAGACATGCTATGTGTAGTACAGCTTTAAGAAATGTTAAGAGACCGTACAGCTTTAAGAGCATGTACTTTCTGTGAGTCTTTCTGTGTGTGTGTGTGTGTGTGTGTGTGTGTGTATATGTGTTGAGAACAATTTTCCCCTTATGGCTATGCTGAATGGAACTAAACAGAGAAGGCCTAGATTTCAGTGTGGTGTGGTTTTCTTACTACCAAGACTCTTGTGTGTTTAAAGTACTTATATTTGGTCACCAAACGGAACAAACTGGCAACGAATGATGGTGGAAATTTTCATAGCTCCAGTTTACTGAATTACACCATTTTCTGAATTTCTGCATTGGAGGCAAGTAAGCCATTTGGAACTGTGCAATATCATGGCAACTTCAGCCAGCTTTGAGATTTTTACAGGAACGGACTGGGATTCATGGTTCAAATGGTTTGATCAGTGGTTATTAC
Source organism: Neoceratodus forsteri (assembly GCA_016271365.2). Classification (NCBI taxonomy): domain Eukaryota; kingdom Metazoa; phylum Chordata; order Ceratodontiformes; family Ceratodontidae; genus Neoceratodus; species Neoceratodus forsteri. The sequence continues at coordinate 1,712,549,632 of CM028129.1, read as the reverse complement.
TTAATGCTACCATACAAGCTGCTAAAAATGAACAGCTACAGGGTGAGCTTATTTGATCTGCTTTTTGTACTTGCTTGGGGAGTAAAACCTTCAAACTTTTATGCAGTCTGTGTGCACCAGACCGGCCGGAGGATTTGTCATATCAATAGCTAAAGTCTAAATTGAATGCACAGTACAGTTTAGCAACTTTCCCAAGGGCTGAACGGTATAAATTCTTCAGTCGCCATCAGAAACCAGGGCAGTCATTACAGTCTTATTTGGCTGAGATCAAAAGCTTAGCTCTCACTTGTGTGTGGAGGAGGGAGCTTCTTGAATCTGATCTCGCTGATAAGTTTGTTATGGGGTTGAATAATGAACATCGTATTCAGCAGTTACTTTCTGTAAGTATCAAGAAATCCGCTGATGAACTTTTACAGTTGGCACGAATGTATGAGGCTGCAGAAAATGAAGCACATGCTAAGATGAACACTAAAAATGAGGTACAGGTAGCCACAGTAAACCCCAAATTGAAACAGCTCAAACGTAAGTCTAAACCACTATTTTCAAAGAAAATTTCAACCACTCCACCCAAACTGCATGGCCAGTACAAATGTGCATCATGTGTGTCTTCTCAGCATAGCAGGGACCAGTGGAAATTCAGAGAAGTTCAGTGTCATGCATGTAAACATCAGGGTCATATTGCTAAGGTTTGTAGAAGCAGGAGAACTGCAGTGGTCAGTTCAGAGAGCACAGACAATGCAGTGATTCCTATTGCACCACAAATGCAGACTAAAGATGTTCCTCCTTTCTATGTGTTGCTTTAGTTACCACAGCTGAGGCGTCAGTTGTGTTTAATGTTAGATTCTGCTTTCCCAGTTACTTTTATTAACCATCAAACATAGTCTGATCTGGATAAGCCACCATTGTCTCCTTGTAATAAGTTGCTGCATGCATTTGAAGGGCAACCAATTCGGCCATTGGGCTTGTTCACCACTTTGGTATACAGGACTGAGTCTCCTAGTACACCTTTAACTTTTCTGGTTTCAAAAAGGGGTGTCAACATTTTGGGCAGAGACGCTCAGGTTCTTCTAAACATTCATATTGATCCAGCGGATTTTGGCTACTTGCTACTGTCCAGGTACCACAAAGCAGTAATCCGCCCAAGCTTGGGGAGATTTTAGACTTGTATCCAGAGCTGTGGAAAGGTCTGGGATGTTGTACAACAACTAAAGCCAAGCTAGTTACAAAGCCTATTGCCGTCCCTAAGTTTTGTAAACCACAGAAACTTCCTTTTGCCTTAAAACCGGTGGTTGGGGCAGAATTGGACAGACTGGAAAAAGCAGGTGTACTGGAAAAGGTTTCAAGTTCAGATTGGGCTACTCCAGTTGTGGTGGTATCTAAACCAGATGGTAAGATTCGGATATTGTGGAGATTTTAGGGTGACACTTAATCCAATACTTAACATAGATGTATTTCCTTTACCCTTACCAGAGGAACTTTTTCATAGACTGAATGGTGGTGTGGGGTTCTCTAAACTGGACCTCGCTGATGCATATCTTCAAGTGGAGCTGGATACAGACTCTCAGAAAATGGTATTGATTAATGCACACCAAGGACTGTACAAGTACAAACAGTTATGTTTTGGCATTAGTTCTGCACCTGCTAGTTTTCAAAATGTGACTGAGCAAACAGTGGGTGATATAGCAGGTGTTGCTTGTTATTTGGATGACATCATTGTCATGGGCAAGACAGAAGCAGAACACTTACTTAACTTACAGAAGACTTTAGAGAGATTGCAACAGAGTGGATTTAGACTCAGGAGAGAAAAATGCCAATTTTGTCAACCAAGTGTCACGTACTTAGGTCACACTATTGACAAAGACGGAATGCGCCCGAATGATGAAGAGGGGGAAGCCATTGTGCACATGCCTGAACCTCAGAATGTTTCAGAGCTGCGCTCATTCTTGGGTATGGTGCGTTACTGTGACCGTTTCATACCTGGCTTGGCCACTAAATGTGCTATCCTAAATGAACTCTTACATAAGGGTACTCCATGAAAGTGGACCAAGGGCCACAGTAAGGCAGTTCAAACCATCAAGCTTTCTCTAACTGATGTGAATAATTTAACTCATTATGACCCTAACTTACCAATCACATTGGCCTGTGATGCTAGTCCTGTGGGTATTGGAGCTGTCTTTTTCCACACAGATCCAGAAGGAGTGGAGAAGCTGATAGCCCATGCTTCATGCAAACTCACTGCAGCTGAAATGAATTATGCACAGATTCAGAGAGAGGCATTAGCAATTGTGTATGGAGTCCAGAAATCTTGCCAATACCTGCTAGGTCACAAGTTTCACCTTAGGACTGATCACAAGCCACTAGTGACAATTTTCAGTCCAGAAAAGGGAATTCCAGAAACAGCTGCTAGCCAACTTCAGTGGTGGGCATTAATTTTGTCTGCCTATAATTTCAAGGTTACCTACCAATCAACAAACCAGCATGGAAATGCGGATGCCTTGTTGAGGTTACCAATATACAAAGAAATGGAGTTCGATGTGGGACTTGGAGGAGCCATTAGTATGCCAGGTGGGGCCAGATGGTTTTCCAGTGCAATTCAAAGATATGGAGGACTCTACTGCTGTATGTGCAATGGAGCTACAACAGTTAGATCAGCTTCCAGTACTAGCCAAGGACATTGCAAAAGTGACTAGTCAAGATGTAATTTTGAAACAAGTGTATCAGTATATGCTTGAGGGTTGGCCGCAAGGCACTACTTGTTCAGCTGAACTACAACCCTGCTATACAAAGAGACAGCAGTTGTCCATTGCTGAGGGGTGTCTTCTATGGCGATTGCGTGTCATAGTACCCCAGTGTTATCACTCAAATGTGTTGACTCTTGCATGTGGGCCATCCAGGCATTGCTAAAATGAAATCTCTAGCCAGACTTCAAGTATGGTAGCCTTCTATTGACAGAGTCATACCAGGTTGTGCAAAGGTGTGATGGTTGTGCTGTATTGATGGGAAATCTGACAAGAGCTCCAGTTCACCATTGGGAACAACCTGACAAACCCTGGCAAAGGTTGCATATTGATTTCGCTGGACTCTATTTAAATTCCATGTGGTTACTGTTAACTGATGCTTATAGTAACTGACCAGAAATTCATTAAATGTCTTCGACAACTACTGAAAGTACCAACGAAGTGCTGAAATCTATCTTTGCTACCCATGGTTTTCCACAAGCGATTGTCTCAGATAACAGACCACAGTTCATGTTTGTTGAATTCCAAGCATTTTACCAGCAATGTGGTATACTCCATATTTTCTCACCTCTCTACCATCAAGTTCAAATGGTGAAGCGGAACGCCTGGTTCAGACTTTTAAAAGAGTATGGTGCCGGCTCAGTCGGGCGCAGTGGTTGGATTTTCTGCTTGCGATGCGGCGACCTGGCTCGAGAGCGGGACTCTAGTGCTGGAGAGCCAACTGGGAGGAGAAGCTTCAGCTCTGTGACGGCTCGCCTCGGAGGGAGGGGACGGCTCGCTGGTCTGCCACCTCCTGGTGGAGGCCGGGAGCTCCTCAACAAGCCCCACTGCACACAGGGACATGGTGGACGTCGGCATCTGTCCTCACCCATCTCCAGATACTCCCTGACAATGCTGACATCATTGTCCGCGGGGACTTTAATATAAACTGGCTAGCTGACGCATCGGCTCCCATTTGGGATGCTGCAGCCTCTCAAAACCTGTCCCAGCTTGTGACCACTGCCACCAAAATCAACCAAAAGACTGGTACTGCCACCCTCCTTGATCTAGTGCTCACCAATGCACCCCACAAAGCAACCAAGGTCAGGGTACTACCCAATGCCCTGAGTGATCACTCCCCTGTGCTCTGTCACTGGTCATACAGGGTTAAGAAGCCACCCCCCCCTCCAAAAACTATCCTCTAGTGCCACCTCAAACCTGGCAAACTTCGGTCCCTCAGACAGTGTCTCTTAGCTAGTGACTGGTCACCCACTAAAACCGCATTGAACATTGACTCTGCCCTCGACCGTTTTGTCAACACGTTCAATTCTGCCTGCGACCGGTATGCACCCCTAAGCAAACAAAGGGTTAAAGGGGTTGACACACCTTGTATATCACAAGCCCTGCTGGACCAGATGCGCGAATGTGACAATCTGTGGCACATTGCACTGGATATTGGTAAACCCACAGATAGGCAGCGCTACTAAGAAGCGCGCAGTAAATGTACTTGGAGTATTCGTAAGGCAAAGGCTGGGTACTGCAAAACCTCGCTCACTGCCACATGGGGCTCAGGCCGCAAGTTCTGGGACTCCCTCAAAGAGCTCAGTGGCAGAGCCTCCACTGCACTTCCCTCCCAACTCTGGGCCAATGGATCTATCACCACAGACCCTGTCCTGATTTCAAATACATTTAATAACTCCTCCTCCGACCTTACTGGTGTTCTCCCCCCCAACTTCTTCTCCCCAACCCCCCCAGCACCACCTTGCTCCCTCTCCACCCCCATTCCACTTTAGGCAATATCTCAGCGTGAAGCTGCCTCTCTTCTGCTCAAGGCCCTCAGCAAATCACTTTTCAGCAGTGACACACTTGATCTTAAACTGCTTAGGCTCACCTTTAACGAAGTTCTCCCCCCTTTCACCGTGCTTCTGAACCACTCCCTATTGCTGGGCCTGTTTTCCCTCTAAATGGAAATCTGCCCTCATCTCACCTATCCTAAAAAACGGTGACCGCACCCTGTGTGGGAACTACTGCCCCATCTCAGTCCTGCCTCTCCTCTCCAAAACCCTGGAGAAGATTGTGGCCACCCAGCTTACAGACTGCCTCTACAAATATAGCCTCCTGTGTTCTGAGCAACGTGGCTTCCGCCATAACCACAGTACCACCGCAGCCCTCTTGGAATTTACAAACGCCCTCCACACATCTCTGGACACTGGCCACACTGCTGGTGCTGTTTTTATAGACCTTTCCAAGGCGTTTGATGTGATGCACCACACACTACTCCTGGATTCCCTCACACATATAGGCCTGTCCCCAGAGACCACTGGCTGGTTTGCCAGCTATTTGTCTGAGAGAACCCAGACAGTCAGGATTGCCCATACCCTGTCCAAGTCAGGTCAGGGGTCCCACAGGGCTCTATTCTTGGCCCCCTACTTTCCTCCCTGTTCAACTCCTTGCCCACGGTTTGCTCTGGGAAACTGCTCCTGTATACGGACGATGCCGTCCTCTACAGCTCCCACAGCCCTCTGCTCGGCACTCCAAAATCTTGCACAGAAGGTGAATCGTGGTTCGTTCACAATAGGCTAGTCTTTAATTATAAAAAAACAAAATCCATGGTGTTTGTACGCCCCAAAACAAGAATATAGGACAACCCCTGCTCATATTGAACTCCCTAAATGACACCCTTGAGCAGGTTACCTCGTTCAGATACCTAGGTATCACCCTAGACTCTCTGCTCACCTACCATGACCACATCCAAATACTGAGCACTGCTATCAATGTACGTATTGGCCTGCTTTACAGGTACAAGCACAGCCTCCTACCAGAAGCTCTCTCTGCATCAGTACCATCACTTATAGACTACAGAATCATCATCTATGGGGCAGTCAACAACACGTACCTAAACAAAATTAGGCTGGCCCTTAATAAGGCCTGTAGACTTGCTACTGGCTGCGCCAGACTCACACATACCTGCACCCTCTACGCCTCAACCAACTGGCTAAACCTTGACGGGAGGCTCAAATATCACTCCTGCCTCTTTGCTAAAAAAATTACAGCAGGGCTACTTCCACCTGCTCTCTCCCCCCCTACTCCAGGCACTATTGTCCACCCGCCTCACTCAGCAATCTGCGACAACCCACTTCAGGATACCTCTCTGCAAGACCACCTTGGGTCAAAGAACTTTTAGGTACCTGGCCCCTAGTTGGCTTAACTCACTCCCAAACTTCCTCCTCGCAGAACCCAAACTTGGTCAGTTCAAGTCCCAACTAAGAGATCTAGTCACTCAAGACTCAGTCTGTGACTGCCCTCGATTTACCTACTCACCCCCGACTAATTAACTCTGGTCCAGCCGCCCCTGGGCATGCCTATATTTTGACAATGGACACCTCAGTCCAGCCTAGGCCTGTAAATAACCACCAGGGCATAGCTAGCGCCACCACCCTGCAGTGTATGTTTTGTTACCTGCTACCGTCTGCACTATGTACCTATGTTTGGCAGCACTCTGTAACTCTGTATCACCAGCTGCTTTACTGTGTTATCTGTAACCAGTTCTGTAACTATTGTGTGTCGTTGTTGCTATTCTCCCTGATGCCTCTGTTCTCAATGACGTGGCACCTTTGTAAAGGAGTCTTTGAGTCAAAGGTGTGTTATCCGATATCTTCAATAAATAAAATAAATAAATAAAATAAAAGTAAACAGAGAAGACCTAGATTTCAGTGTGGTGTGGTTTCCCTACTACCAAGACTCTTGTGTGTTTAAAGGGGCACTGTCAGCGTTTCCCCTCTGTTATAATTAATTTTATAGTGGTGGATCTCTAGGCACATACCTGGGTAAACAATGATGTAGAATGCCCCTGCATAGAAGAAAATGCAATCTGTGTATCTGTTTTTTGTAAATTAATAATTTTTACATTACATTCGGGACGCTGCCAACCGGAAGCAGATGCAAGGTGAGAACGCGCGTTTACCATGAGCGCTTTCCCCGGGGAGCACATTTTGTTGTTGTAAATTGTTTTTTTCTTTATCTTCAGGGGCAAAAAAAGGCAGACGATATGATATACGTCCACATATTCTGTACATATAATTAGCCATCTAGAAGCATTATACAAGTACTAATTACCAATAAGAGAAAAAAAGGGGGGAGGGGGATATAGGTTACAGGTGAAGTAGGAGAGAGGGAGAAATGAAAGCGTGAGAGAGGGGCGAGGGACCAGAAGAGGGGATGAAGGATTGGAAGAGAAGGTAAAAGGTAACATACATCAGCTTGTTCTCTCAGAGGTGTTCAGGTATATTTAACAGTATTACAGACTCCTCAAAGAAAAAGTCAAAGATCAGGCTATACAGTAAAGGAGATCAAGTTCCAGTACTTCTGAGACAGTGCACATACAGAAGGACTGGTATTCTGGAGAGGGGATATTAGATAGGGAAGGGGTACTCTGCCGTGTCTTCAATATGTCCAAATATCAAGTGATTGTACTCACCAAAACAGAGAGCCATCCCACTCAAGTGTCTTTGCCGGACATAAACACATCAAACGCATGCTCCGTGTCTCTGTGGCCAAACAAATCTCTTTTCACGGCCTCTAGAGAGAAGTTGGGCAAGAGTGTGCATATGCACTGCAAAAGTCCGGACCTATCCCAGGACAAAAACAGATATATCCCAAAGCTTAAGTTCTTAACCTAGATACATTATAAGTACCATGTCAAGTATAAAGTATACAGCCATTTGACCTGTAAATGAAAGGGTACTCTTGTTCTAGACCAAAATCTTAAAAAAGGGGAGATAAAGCCATCCAATGCAGCATTAGGTTACCTGGTGGTGATCCCACTCAGAACACAGTATATCCAGTGGAAGGAGATGTGGGGATATTCAACCTATTCCTGTCTGAGGTTGGTCCGTGGTAAGATAGTTAAGGTAAGGGGCTCAGCAAAGTTTAAATGTGGAAAGTTGGGATATCTGAAGGTGAGATATTTTGTCTAGTTTGGCCAAAGCTGAAAGAGACTTCAGTATTTCTGATATTGTAGGGACCAGGGAAGACCGCCATTTGCATAGAATAGATATTTTTGTTTGCGGAGTCAGGAATGCTAGCCATTTGTATCTCATTGGGCATAACTTCGGTATGTCACTACATATTCCCAAAAGAAAAAAAAAAAAGAGGACAAAGGGGAATCTGCTGTTGTGTTACCTTAGAGGCTACATTCTGTATTTCTTGCCACAGGGGCTGGACCTTTGAACAGGACCATAGTATGTGTACCAAATCTCCACCTGGTTTCTGGCATCTCCAGCAGTTATCATTTTCTAGTACTTTGGCATTATAGAGAATGATGGGGCTTCTATACCATGAGTGGGCAATTTTATTTTGAATTAGTCTGGATTTGGCATCTTTAAACCAGTTATGTTTGTCTTTCCAGGCTTTATCCCGGGCCTCAGATGGTATATGGATTTGCAGCATCGGCTCCCAGTTTCATCTTGCATCATCTGATTGAGGTGGGAGAGTGTCCCTTAGAATAGCATATATACGACCTGCGAGACCCTGGGGATAAAATATCCAGGTATTCAGGCCAGGGGGTTTGTCGTGTATTAAGCTAGGGGATAAAAGATGTCGGGTTGCATCTCTTAAGTTGGAGATATCTCCAAAAATTCAACTGCGGGATATCCCATATTTGTCATAGGGATTGGAATGTATGAAGGGCTTTCAAGTTAGGGGCCAAAATATCTCCCAATTTGGAAATGCCTAACTCCACCCAGTGTTTCCACAGAACTACCGTTCCTCGAGGAGCACATTTTAACATCATTATCCCAATAACCACTTAATGCAGTGCATCTAGTTATTTTAAGGTTTTCCTGGTGTTTCTAACAACAAAAAAAAAGAGCGCTTGTTCAGCCGCAAAAGAATGTTGCAGTCTAGTGCCAAAATCCCGTGCATGCTCAATAACGCCAGGAGGAAAGATCCCGCACATGCGCAAGAATGTGCCGCCGCCATTACGTGTGGGATTTCGCACCAGATTTCAACCTCTTGCGGCTGAACGAGCGCTTTGTTTTCAGGTGTTTGGGAATACCAGGAGCACCTTAAAATAACTAGATGCACTGGCGCTATGTGGTTATTGGGATGATGATGTAAATGTGCTCCTCGGGACAATGCTCACGTAAATGCGCTGCTCGCCTTGAGTCTGCTTCCGGTGCAGAGCATTTAAATGCATCCCGTTTGTAGTGTAACAATTATTCATTTACAAAAAACAGGTACACGGATTGCATTTTCATCTATCCAGGGGCATTCTGCATCATCGTTTACCCAGGTTATGTGCCTAGAGACCCACTACTATAAAATGAATTATAACAGAGGGGAAAAGCTGACAGTGCCCCTTTAACGTACTTATTTTCGGCCACCAAACACAACAGATAATTAACATTGGGAGGAGACGTAAGCTCTATAATGACTACAACAAAAATAGTAATAGGTGCACATGGCTTGATTCTGTAATCTCTGCTGAGTTTTATCAGAGGAGCCAAAAACACATGGCAGTCACATTTTCAACAACACACCCACTTGTCAGGAGTTTGCGGAGCTTGCTTAGAGAGCCATATGTTCAACTGCATCTGCATTTTTATGCAGATTATACCATTTTCAATTTCTTCTGGGCCTTCACCCTTTATCTTGAGCTCTTCAATGAGACTGCTTCGTTCTACATTTCCTAAGAAGTCTTGAACCGTGACATCCTTTACTTCAATTAAGTGTTGTATTCAGTTCGCTTACTTTGAGCTGTTGCAACTGGTGCTTAATTAAGCGCTTGCCCTTTGTTTCCTTTTTATCTCATCCTCCCTTTAGGATTGGACTCCTTCATACCTCAATGTTTATTTACAGATTTCCTAGGGACTTCAGTTCATTAGATTTAGGACTTTAAACATCTAAATACTTAGTAAATGTTTTTGTTTGGTTGCTTTTTGTTTGTTCACTTTTAACTTTGTGTACATGCCCTTCTTGTTACCAGCTCCCATTTTCTCTGGAGCACCTGGCACCCCAATGTATCTCCCTTACCTGCAGCTGGCTTTCCTCCATATAGTCTCCTTCCTCCCCGGCACAGGGTCAGGGTGGGAGGCTTTACCCACGAGCTGTAGTGTTTCATCAGGAGGCACTGCGGTGGGTGTGCAGGGTCTGGATATATCAGGATCCATTATTGTAGTTGCTGGGACCATTTTTGTGTGTTCTCCCTCTTCCCTGAAATGTTGCGTGCCACGCCATCAAGGGCATATGCACTGACGACCGCGATGTCTCCTCCCTTGGCTCTCCAACGCCACTAATATCTGTGGTCACCCAGGTGTCAAAACTGCAGCGGAGAATGGAACCCTCCTTACCTGGGGGAAGAGAGCATTCTCTGGGGTGCTAGCTCCTCCTCTCTCTGGCCAGCCCCCTAATGACCGGAGCTTTATCTCTAACTCGGGTGACTGGCATTTTATTTTTGTTTATTACTTGCTGTTTTTTCCATCCTTACCTGGTGTGCAAGGCTCTCTCAGCCCCTTTACAAGCCCTGGATTCCATGCCTACTGATGCAGTTACCACTGGCCTGCCCTGCGGAATACCACCCTCTATGTAGGGCAAACCAGCAGGGAGGAAAGCTAGACAGAATTTTCCAGATGAGTGTGTGTGCATGTGTGGTCAGGGGATCCAGAGGCACGAGTGTGCCGCAACTGGATTGGGACAGCTTAGCTAGCTGTGTTGTCCCTTAAACACCACCATAGTTTCATCCTGTTTTTCATCCCCTTCTCATGTCCCCACTGCACTGGGGTACAGCTTGTGACTGGACAACTCAATCCGTTCAGAAGCGGATTGGGACCAGGCCTACCCACTGCATTCTGACTGACACTGGCTGACAGAGGACTGGACTTATGAGCACTCTAGGTGTTACATGGACTCCATGACAGTGGTCTCCGTTCTTCCCTGCTCACCATCATTTTCCTTTTTTTCCTTCTGTAAATTGCAGCTGTCACTCACATAGGAATTACTGAAAGAGGACAGTCATTCAGAAATGTAGAGGAAATATTTAGCCTCTGTGTACAGCCTTTACAGTTTTGTGTTGGTAGGTTTGAAAGGAAGTAGTGCTGTAAACTTCAGAGATGCAACCTTTACCCCTAAAGCTTTATACCAAGCTGGCCAGTCAGCGTAGTGGTTGGGCTACCACTCGCAACACTGGTGACCTGAGTTTGGGGAATAAGCTTGGATTATTGGTGGGCTGGAAGAGGCAAGGAGGATTGAGTATCCCAGAGAATGCTTTCCGAGGAGGAGGAGGAGGGAGGGAGGGTTGTTGCCTCCGGTGCAGTGCTACCACCTAGGTGACCACAGGTGGTAGCACAGCATTAGGGAGAGGGAGGATGTCAGCCAGGCGCGTGGCCATTGCGTCATAGTACTTGCCTCTGCATTGTTCTTCTTGCATGCTGACATCCTGGGGCTGGAAGAAAAAGTATGGAAAATGGCCCTGGAATATCTGGTGCTCTGCACCACCGACTTAGAGGTGGTCTTATGAAACGAGGGGCACAGCCAAGTTTCCATGAAGGTTTGCACTCAGGAATGGAGTGCAGGGGCATCGGGATATACCTAGGGTGTGCCAGAGGGAGTCAGTGTTCTAGAGAAGGTCGGGTTGGGGGTGGGGGGATAAATTAAAAAAAAAAAATCCTACAGAAGATAATTGCAAGCAGAGTGTTACAGCTCACTGTGTGGTTACCTAGACTGCAGGCTTGGATGACCGCTTTAGAAAGTAATTACTGACTCATCCCCTTATGATATTTAGTGCTACTAATGTTCCTAGTAGCACATAATGGGCATTTGTAGAATGTGTGATTTCCAAATTGCTTCTCTGTGGTGCTAAGTTGTCATATATGTGTCAGGTATTTACTGAATGAACCCAATAGGCAGCTGCACACATTAAGCAATTCTTCTCTGCCTGACCACTGTTTGAAGTTATTATAACATTTTTTAGTACTTCAAACTCCAGTTTTAATTTTTTATGATGCCATACTACAGTGTTCACTTGCATAGGCTGACTGTCGCCATCTCGTGCACTGCCGCTTGCTCGTGTAGGTCAATTTATCCTAATATGTCTTGCAGACCATAGCCATCAAGTGACAGAGTGTATTAGCATAAAGTGAGCTTGTGACAGGGTAGCAAACGGGGCCGCCTTTTTTTTTTTTCATGTATACGGTGTACACATGCGTGTGCACGCATGGAGGCGCACGCAGTCGCCAGGATCCGGTGGCCCTTTCCGCCCTTCCCCAGACTTTTGTCGCGCTCCGAACCACCTGTGCTTCCCACCAGACCTCCACCCAGTGGGAGCAGGACTACAGTGGGGAAGGCAGAGCCACAGCTCAATCCCACTCCAACCCTGCTCCCCCCCGAGCCGGCGACCAGAGGTCATTACCGAACCTGGGTCACCAGCGCAGTGTGAGGTAAGACGCCTCAGCCCTCAGTGCCACCGGGCCAGCTAAACAGGGCAGCTTCTAGTGAACACTCTCAAATAAAATATTCCGGAGACCAGTTTAAATTAAATGAAATCTGCTTTACTTTTAAGTAACAGAATAAAACAAAAAACAAACAGCGTGTGTTCCACTTAACAAACAGTTCATTTCTGTCTCCACGTACATCTAACTAAAACAGAAACTGCCTTCTGCTTGTTCATCCTCCCCTTTATTGGGCTCAGATGTTGCTTGTAAACAACCCCCCACCCACCCACCGAGAGACAGCCAGCAAGTCCAGCACCTAGAGAGTCAAGTCTTAAAGGTCCAACTTTAAAACAAAAGGGTTTGATGCAAATCCCACCACAGCCCCCGTTATAACCTGTGTTGTCTGTGTTGCAGGATTGTGAAGTGGTTTATGGGTAAAAGTGTGACGGACATATCCTCCTCCTCAGAGTTGTGCCCATGGCACGCTCAGTAAGGACATCAGAGGCCCACACTCCTGAGAGAAAAAAAATCTGCATTATCATGCTGGGTACCTGCCTCGTGGTGTACACCAAATGGAAAGGGCGAGAACCCAGTTGGATGACTGTAGCACCTCCCGAATGACAGACATTAAATAGGGTAACAATTCTTTCCATTTTTTTTTTTACCTCAGTTGACACAGATTTAGGCAGCATACCTTTTAACAATTTATTAAAGGACACCTAAACAAGGAGTTTTTTTACAACTGCCAACTCCAAAATCTGGCTTCATACTGAGGTAAAGGCAAACACCATTTACATTAATGCTGAAGCTTCATTTATATACTTAACATAAATGCAGTTTCATAGCATTTAAAAAAATGTGAACAGCGACGCTCTCCTTACAAAAGTCCTGCCCTGTCTGCTACCAAAAATGTCCGCCGAATGTGCAATGTGGTGAGCTGATAGGAGCGAGAATCGCTGTATTCGATCGTTTACACGGCTAACTGATTCACGTTTGCCCTGACCTTTGCTATTTTAGCTACACAAAAATGAACAAAATCATGACTTAATATGCATGTTAATTCTTATCAATACACCAGTTAAGCTATGACTTTGTTATTTATGCTGCCAAAAAAACTGCAGAAATCCTTGTGTAAAAAGAGCTCTCTCAGCTAAACAACAGTGTGTTACCAGTATTCACATGCCTGGTGGTCTAATGGCTGATGCTGATGGCACCAGTCCGGTCCAAATGAAACGCTTTGTTGATATGCCCTGTTTTCAAGAACTGTTATCTGTTGTTTTTCCAGATTTTTATACAACTCTCCAATGGCAGCCCGCCAGTCTGCCCACTCTCTCTCCCGTCATCTAGTGCCCGAATCCATTGTATACCACCTTTTTCCTGGATGCCAGAAATCCCACAGCCGGTCCAGCTATGAATAAGGTACAGAACTAGAGCCTCCTTGATCAAATACATGACGTTGCCAGCCAACTGCCCTCCCTTCTCAGCAGGCACTACTAAGTGATATGGTCTTGCGTAATTTATTAGTGCCTCCCGGAAAGGGAGGGAGTGGTCCCGTAAACATAGAAACATAGAATTTGATGGCAGTTAAGGACCGCTTGTCCCACCTAGTGTGCCCATTTCCCTACCTAATGAAAAAGGTGCAGATCCTAGTTAACCAACAGCCTACTTCCTCCTACCCCCCACTAGAATTGCCTTATGTCTATCCCATGCATTCTTGAATTCCCCCACTGGTTTTGACTCCACGACCTCCTCAGGAAGGCCGTTCCATGTATCCACAGCCCTCTCTGTGAAAAAATACTTACATTGCCCCTGAGCCGTCCCCCCTCTATCTTTAGACTGTGCCCCCTTGTTCTTGCATATCTTTTTCTGAAAGATGCTACCCTCTTTGACTTTTGTTGATTTCCTTGAGGTACTTGAAAGTCTTTCCTGAGAGGTATACATATTAACCTCCTTCAGTCCCACTTCATATGTTTTCTGGTGCAGACTCTGCACCATTTTAGTTGCCCTCCTCTGGATAGCCTCCATCCTGTATATCTCCTTGCGGAGATGGGGTCTCCAGAACTGCACACAGTATGCTAGATGGGGTCTCACCAACTGTCTGTACAGAGGGATAACAACTTCCTGTTTTCTACTGGTGATGCTCTCCCTATGCATCCCAGTATCCCTCCAGCCCTCCTTACTGCCTTCTCACATTGCTTGGCCACCTTTAAGTCGTCTCATATGACTACCCCTGGATCCCTTTCCATTTTTGTTGTTGTTAGTATCTCACCCACAATTGTGTACTCTTCCCTTGGGTTTTTGTGTCCCAGGTGCATTACTTTGCACTTCTTTATGTTGAATCTAAGCTGCCATACATTTGACCATTCCTCCAACCTTGCCAAGTCCCTTCTCATCCTTTCCACCCCACCTTGTGTATCAACCCTGTTGCAGATCTTTGTATCATCTGCAAAGAGACATACTTTTCCTTCCAGTCCCCTCCGCAGTGTCGCTTATAAAGCTATTAAAGAGGACCGGTCCCAGTATTAAACCCTGCAGTACCCTGCTAGCCGCGCACTCGATGAAGGAAGCACCAGTTCTCTCTCCTAAGCTGGTCTCCGGGCTTCAACATATGGGCTGTACCTTCTGATGCAAACACAAGCAGGAACCCAAAGCTCTGATAGCCTGGATATCCATCCTTCCCCTTCCTGTTATCTCCATTCTGCTTCTTGCCTTCCTAGTGGCAGGTGCTGTGCTGCACAGCTCTGTCACTCCAGTGGCAGGATTGAAGGCATCAAACTGTAAGTTTCATATTTTTGAATTCTATATACATAGGATATCCTCAGAGAGCAGACTACATTAATCCTACAGAGGCTCTCTTTCTTGTCTCGGACCCATTCTCAGCCCTGCACGTTGCACAGACTGGCTCTGCAAGGCGGTTGCTTCCCAAGCTTTTTTGGGGGTGTAAGGATGCATCAGGGCAGGTCCATCGACGAACGCTTGGACCAGATCTGTCAATGAGCGCTTGGACCTCATACAGGAGTTTTTTCCCCAAAGAAAGCAGTCATTGACGAGCATTTTAAACTCAGCTCATTGACAGATGATTATTGCAGGCCCTGTTGGAATGTTGTCGAGCACTTCAGTCCCAAAGCTCGACGATGGTGGATTCAGCATCGACGAGTGCTTAAAGCACCTCAGCTCATCGACAGAGTAATCCTCCAGGATTTATTGTGGGCTCTGTCAGAGCATCGATGAGCACTTTAAAGGACCTGAAGCTCATCGGCGACAGACTCGGCGGACACGCTTCCCATTGATGGGCGCTTAAAGCCTTTCAGCTTGTTGATGGTGTTAACTCCCGCTACACGGAGCATCGATGGGGACCTGCATTTAAAGACAGCACTAAGCAGCAAGTCAGTCTGTGTATTTAAAGGGACAGTATTGAATTTGGGCACTCAGTCCGTGGATTCAAAGAGACAGCAGCTGCATTCAGACTGAGGCATTAAGGGGGATTAGAAGCAACAAGACAGGAGACATTTTATGTATTTAAAACAAGTGCTTCAGGAGCCATGACCTCAGACAAGCCCTCCGGGGCAGAAAATGTCTGCGATGCAAATCCCCCTTGCTAGTTACTTTCATGGGCTCGCTGTGTTTAAAATGTGAGCAAACAGCGGCTGTGAATTCGGAGGACCTGATGGAGGCCTCAGATTCTTCAGCGCAGACAGATGGCCAATAGGCAGATAGAGCTGAGAGGGTGGCAGCCACCAGGGAGACCTAGCAATCCACCCTCCTTGCTGGCTCCAGACCTCACTGACAAACTAAATAGGGCATTTGCCCTGGATCCCTCATGCATTAACTGGCAACCTCCCAGGGTCCCTGGACGTTAGGCAAAATAAGAAAGCCAAGCGAAAAAGAACCCTGTTCCCCGTCTTCATCCGAAGAGGGACAATCATCCTGGCATCACTACGACAAAAAGAAAAAATCCAGGTACAGAAACAGATCCTCAGATGAGGAGGATCAGCATTCCTCGAAGCACAAGGCCTAGAAAAGATTGTGTTCTCTGAGCAGGTCCCGGGGCGCCCATAAGAAGAAGCATCGCAGGGAGCGATCCCCAGCTTCATCAGACTCCAGTTTTCTTCACCAGAAGAAGGGGAGCTTGTGGACTCATCCACGGATTCGGATGACTCACCTTCCAGAAACTTTGATCTGGATGATCTAAATTTTTTTATAAAAAGGTTATTGCTGAAATCCAACTTGGCTCTTCACCAATGGCCCCAACACAGCCAAAGCAGGCATTTTACCCCGGCATCAGCAGCCAAATCGGGCACAGTATTTCCTATTCCTCCAGCCTTCGAGGACTTGCGTAAGGAAGAATGGCAAGGTCTTGAGTGTACCTACCCAGTCCCTCGACGGATAACTAAGCTCCTAAAGTTCGACAAAAAGCAATCAGAAAAGTGGCTTGACTGCGCCAGAATTGACCCTTTAATTTCCAGTCTCACCAAAAAGATGGTCATTCCAGCAGAAGGAGAGGCATCTCTTAGGGACCCAGTGTACAGGAAAGTGGATGCATCGCTGAAGAAGGCCTTCCAAGCTTCTGCTACTTCCTTCAAGGCAGCAACCGCCAATCTTCTTTCTGTCAGGGCTGCACTGTCCTGGGCCTCGGATTTAGCCTTCCAATTCACCGAGGATCTGGAAAAAACAAGGCTACAATTAATCAGCTTCAACTCATGGGCATCTGCTCAGACATCTCAGAGGAGGCGGTCAGTTGTGCTGCTGGAACCATGTTTTATCAGACCTCTGCTCGGTGCAACCTCTGGCTTTGGGCCAGATGCCGATTCAGTGGCGGTTCACCTTCAAAGTTGGGTTACTGATGTATAAAGCCCTACACGGACTTGGCCCTGACTACCTGAAAGAACTTCTGATACCTTATTGCCCCGAGTGACAGCTCCGCTCAGCTGACGAGGGGCTGCTAGAGATTCTGAGGGTAACTTTAAAATCTTCAGGGGCCCGTGCATTTTATGTACTTAGGCCAACCCTGGAATTCTCACTCAATCAGCTTCAGGAGTGTGACCGTGTGTGTGTGTGTGTGTGTGTGGGGTTGTCATAACGTAAGACTTTTCTGTGGCACCAAGCATATCCAAATTAATTTTACTGAAAATGGGTTTTATTGATCGTTTTTATACAGTTGTTTGTTACTGATTTTATTAATTGTTCTGTACAGAGCCTTGATATATTTGAAAGGTGCTTAACTAAATAAAGTTATTATTATTAAGTTATTAGAGTGGAAAGTGAAACCCTTTAAATTAGTACATGTTAGCACAACATACCTGCTTATGAAGCAGGGAGTGGATATGATGGACACAGAGTCCTCTCCAAAATTGTTAATGTGCCTGCTGATCCCTTCAGAACCCCAGTTGGTTTGCCACAATGAAAGCAGCAGGCAAAGTCTGATTAGTGGTGAGGTAGCTCAAGACAGCCAGACTGAAGACTGTTTTGTTCTAGGAGCGTGGATATGTTGTTCATCCACACTCTCTGGCATGTCCCTTTCCCCTTTAAATTCACTGGAAAGTCTTCAAACTGGCTTCTCCCACCCACGTGGTAAATACCTCGGCTCCGCCCCATGACGCCAGATCTTCCTTTCCGCTGGAAGATTCAGGTTCCCTCGTGCTGCTTCTGCAGTTCATTGGCCCTGGATTCTCAACGACGGTTTTCACCACAATCGCTTTCTTTAAAACTCATCAGAGTTTACGATTCCGATCCGAGCGCATCGGACATGAGGACAAGTCATCCCCGGGATTTCGCCAGTGCCCCTGCGGACAGAAAATGTAGCACACCAATCCCCACCACTCGTGCGTCTACTGCTTGGGTGTCATGCATGACACCACTTCGTGCACCGTCTGTCTGGCCTTCCATCCCAACGTCCTGGATGACCGCAAGGCGCGCCTAAAACTGGGGAGACCAGAGCTTCGCAACCCACCGGTGAAATCGAAGGAGGCCAGGTGGGCAGTTTCTGCGGCCACGGGATCCGCCGTGCAGCTCGACCAGATGGCGGCTTTTGAAGAGGCAGCTGCCCAAGCTTCGGCCAGCCGAAGTTTTTTCGTGCCGCTTAAACTGGGTTCTACCTTCACTGGGTCCTTTCGGGAGCTGTGCCAGTCTCTCTCCACCAGGGGTGAGGTGCCCTCAGGCTCACACTCCTCCCACCCTAGGAAAAGGTGCAAGGACCCTAAATCATCTTCTTCTTTTTCCCGAAGAAGACTTTCCTGGGACTGAGAGCGGTCCGATTCTCAGGACCTTGCAGTCTCGACCTTGGTCGAGATCGCATCTTCAGCCGCGGGCTTCTCGGATCTTCCGTCAGGCCAAGGCACTGAGGCCGAGGACATGGCTGAACTGGCCGAGATGTCTCTTGACCTGATCGAGCCGTTGTCGCCGATTCAGGTCGCCGACTCCTTGGAAAGGACACCTATCAGCCCTCGGGTGTCCCGATCGAGGGAAAGGTGCTGGAAACCGCGGTTCTTCCTGACTCCGGCTTCTCCTGATTGAACGAGCCGACACCGTCGGTCTCGATCGAGGACCAGGACCCCTTCAGTCGAAAAACCGAAGAAAGGTCACAAACACTCTAGGAAGAGGCGTCGCCACCGATCCTCATCCTCCTCGGACGAGGAGAGACTTCGACGGAAGCTCCGCTGATGTTATGAGGATCTCATGTGGCACCAGCTGATTCTGACCGGTCAGACACCGGCCATTACTTGGCTTCGGCCTCTTAGACCGATGCTGACCCCTCCGGAACCGAAGATCCTGGTTCCTCCACCCATAGGGCTGGCACGCATCCCAGCTGGGCCTTTTTCAGTCTTCCCACCGATTTTGGTGGAACCACCGCTTAAGCAGCCTCAGGGACGGGCTCCCTCGAAAGAGAATAGGATAGACACCGGCCTCTCCCGTCGTCTGTCCATTACGGTGGTCCCCGATCGCCCTCGGCGTGTCGAGGTAGATATAGGCGGGAGACCTTATATCCCGATTCTTCGGACTCGGATGCCACTGATCTGCACTTGAATCCGGGGGATGACGAGTCATCAGTGGCAGGCTTGGAGGAAGGTCCTTCCTCTTTTCAGGGCATCCTCCACCTCATTTCAGAATCGACCAGAATGCCCTTGGAGCCTATTCAAAAGAAGGCGGAGTACCCCCTCACGGATATCCTCAAGAGGGGGGATATCCCGATGGAGGCCTTTCCAGTGGCCGAAGCCATTGTTAGCCTGGCCCTTGAACTATGGCAACGCCCTGCCTCCTGCCCAGCTCCGTCTGCACGCATGTATATGGTACCCATGGGGTCCCTGGTGTGTTTCACAGAGCATCCTTCAGCCGAGAGCCTTGTGATGTCTTCTGTGTTTAGATGCACGGGTAGCTCAGCTGACACTGACTGCCCTCCGGACAAGGAGTCCAAGTATATGGACCATTCTGCCCGGAAGGTTTATGCGGCCTCATCCTTGAGCCTTCGTCAGGCCAGCTCGGCTGTGATCATGGCACACTTCTCTCATGCCCTTTTGGGGGTCACTAGATGAAGTCCTCCCTCATCTCCCAGCAGACATGCAGACCACAGTGAAGCAGGTCCGTGACCAGGGCCGTGCTGTTGCCAAATAGCAGCTCCAGACGGCCCTGGACATTGGGGACTCCTGTGCCCGCTCCTTAGCAGCCACAGTGGCCACTCGCCGCAGGGCCTGGCTGAGGTTATCCTCCTTCCTGGCGGATACTCAGCACAATTTAGCTGACGTGCCCTTCCTTGGCACCGACCTCTTCAGTCCAGGAGTGGCAGGTCACCTCCAGCGTATAGAGCAGTCCAGTGCCACCTTGGATGCTACCTCTGCTAAGGATTCTTTGGGCAAGAACCAGCAGAAGCGCAAGAAGAAGCCCTTTCGGTACTCTTCCCCTGCGGTTAGACAGCCCTCCTATCAAGGAGGTCAGCAGCAACAGCAGGCTCAAGCTTGGCACCCCAGGACCAAGCAGGGTCCTCAACAGCCCGTAAAGAAGGTCGAGGTGCCGGTCCAGGAGCCTCCTCCTCCTCCTCTAAGTCTGCTCAGTGACGGGTTAGGGGTTGCCACCCCTATACCCATCACGCCAGATCTGGGTCCTCCCATGGGGTTCCGGCTCCGTCACTTTCTATCCGCTTGGTCCGGTATCACTTCGGACAGGCGGGTTCTGGAAGTGGTCGGTCAGGGTCTGCCTCTAGAATTCGAGCAGTACCCTCCCAGCCGAGCCCGCGCCCCTCGGGAGGAAAGGATCTCAGTTCACACTCAGTCGGCCCTTTGGGACAACATTGCTCAGCTCCTCCGCAAGGAGGTGGTAGCTTCAGTGCCGGATCCTCTTACAGACCCAGGCTTCATGTCCAGGTACTTCCTGGTGCCCAAGCGGATGGGGGGTTGGCACCCCATTATACATCTCCACAAACTGAATCAATATCTCAGGTCTCGCACCTTCTGGATGGTAACTGAACCAGATCATACCATCCCTGGAGCGAAACATGTGGTTCTGTTCTCTGGATCTACAGGATGCATTCTTTCACATCCCAGTCCGTCTGTCCCACCAGTGGTTCCTCCGCTTCAGGGTCGAGGGGACCCTGTACGAGTTCCGAGCCATGCCGTTCGGCCTGTCATCGGCCCCTCGGGTCTTCATCAAGTGCATTGCAGTGGTGGCAGCTCATCTTTGGCATCGAGGAGTAAGAATATACCCCTATCTCGACGACTGGCTCCTGGTGGGTTCCTTCTTTCAGGAGGTGGAGAGATCCAGGGATCTGGCCATCCGAACGTGCTCCCATCTGGGCCTCCTGATCAACGAGGCCAAATCGGAACTTGTGCCCTCTCAGGTGATAGGTTTTATCGGGGTAAGAGTCGAGCTCGACTCTCGTCTAGCCAGAGCCCGGCTCCCGGCAGACAGGGTGGAGGTTCTCTCCTCCTTTGCCCAGTTATTTCTGGTTGGGCACATGCACCCTGCCCGGGACCTTCTGCGCCTTCTGGGTTACACGGCGGCGTGCACCTCGGTGGTCCTTTGGGCCAGGTGGCACATGCGCCCCCTCCAGTGGGAGCTGGCTGCCCAGTGGACTCAGCGATATGGTCACTTCAACCAGCTGATCACTGTAACCCAGAAGATGTGGGACTCTCTCCAATGGTGGACCGTCCCGGACTGATTGCAGGAAAGAACCCCGTTTGTCCGCCCCGAGCCAACGGTTGTCCTGACGACCGATGCCTCTTTCATTGGCTGGGGAGCCCACATGGGGACCACATGGCCCACGGGTTCTGGACCCCCCCCCCCGAGGAGTCCCGTTGCCACATCAACCTTTTGGAGCTCAGAGCAGTCAGACTGGTACTGTCAGCTTTCGCTCCTCAGCTCCAGGGTCAAGAGGTTCAAGTCCAGATGGACAATACCATGACCACGTACTACCTCAACAAACAGGGCGGCACGCACTCCCATCTGCTGCTGTGCAAGGAGGTGCTTCAGATCTGAACCCTCGTCAGCCGGTTGGAGGCGGATCTCCTTGCCATACATGTGGCAGGAGTCTCGAACCAACTGGCAGATGCTCTCAGCCGCTTAGGCCAGACATCCCACGAGTGGTCTTTCCATCCAGAGGTAGCTTACAATCTGTTCTCTTGTTGGTGCAAACCGTTGGTGGACCTGTTTGCTCCAGGAGAACACCAAGCTGAGACTGTACCATGCCTGCCTCCCTCAGCAGGGCTCGCTGCAGGGGGGATGCCTTCTCGAGGCTGTGGATCCTAGGCTTCCTTTATGCCTTTCCTCCATTTCCCTTGATCCACAAGGTGCTACTCAAGTGAGGAGGGAAAGGTGAAGGTGATTCTGGTAGCCCCAGATTGGCTCCGCCAGTTCTGGTATCCAGATCTCCAGTGGCTTTGTACACGCCAGGACCTGATATCATTGAACCAGGGGAAGGTATTCCATCTGGACCTTCAATCCGTGCACCCCCCAGCCTGGTACCTGAGCGGCTAGAGTTCCAGGCTCTGGGTCTTTCCGAGGATCTCTACACTGTGGTGGAGGCATCTCGTAGGAATCGACTAGGAAATGTTATGCCTTCAAATGGAAAATGTTTTCCATTTGGTGTTAGGGTAAGAGTCTGGACCTCTTATCCTGCTCTGTGGCTAACATTTTGGTCTACCTTTGATCTCTCTCCAAAGGGTGTCTACGGTCATTGACCCTTAGGGTGCACCTGGCAGCCATTTCTGCTTACCAGGCGCAGGCTGGTCAGCCGACATTGGCTCAGGAGACAGTGGTCAGGTGCTTTTTCAAAGGCCTGGATCACATATCCCCTCCAGTGCGTGACCCTCCACCTCCGGGGGATCTCTTGCTGGTATTGGCAGAGCTCATGGGCAAGCCATTCGAACCCATGCACAAGTGTGAGCTCTCACACTTGTCGTGGAAGACGGCCTTCCTGGTGACTATCACATCAGCCAGAAGGACAGGGGAACTCAGGCGCTTTTTGGTGGACTCCCCTTATCTGGTCTTTCACAGGGACAAAGTTGTCCTGCACCCCCAACCCGAAATTCCTTCCGAAGGTGGTGTCAGAGTTTCACCCTAACCAGGTGTGTTGACTCTACTGGTGTACTGTCCTAACTACACCTCAGATGCCGAGTACAGGCTCCATATTCTGGACCTGAGATGTGCTCTCTCCTATTATAAGGAGAGGACGGCAGAAATTCGTGGAGAGGTTCGCCAGCTGTTTGTCACCTACGCTGAAGCCACTTCTGGCAGACATGCAGCTAAACAGACCATTGTGAGATGGATCACATCATGCATAGGTCTGTGCTATGAGTTGGTGGGCAAGGAGCCTCCCAGAGGGCTAAGAGCTCATTCTACCCACCATACGGCTGCATCGGTGGCTGCTTCCAGGGACATCCCTATCCAGGAGATCTGTCGGGCTGCTACCTGGAAGTCAGCAAACACCTTTATTACCCACTACCACACCGACCTTGAGTCATGCCGGGATGCTGGTTTTGGAGCCTCGTTCTCCAATCTCTGTTTCCTAAATAGGGGTGTGCGCTTGCCTCCTCCTCCCGGAGAACTGCTAGAGTTCTGTCAGAGAGGTGGATGAACAACATATCCATGCTCCTAGAAGAACAGGTTACGCCTGTAACAGAGTTCTAGAAGTGGTATGTTGTTCATCCACACGCACTCACCCGACCTCCCGGCTTTAGGCGCACTCCACCTTGCTTCCAGCGGCTAAGATCTGGCGTCATGGGGCGGAGCCGAGGTATTTACCACCCGGGTGGGTAGGAGGAGCCAGCTTGAAGACTTTTCGGTGAATTCAAAGAGGAAAGGGACATGCCGGAGAGTGTGGATGAACAATATATACCACTCCTAGAACTACTGTTACAGGTGAGTAACCTGTTCTTCTGGTAGCTATTTGTGTTTTATCTGATTAGTTCAGTGTTGCTGTCACTTTAGAGTTGCTGAACCATGTTTTTGCCCCACACCGGCTATTGCAGTTCACCTGGTAGCCTAATGTTTGAGTAACACCTGAAGTCTGACATGTTGGTTTCTCATAGGTAGCAGGCAGAGGGATAGAGTTTAGACCTTTTGAAATCTAGAACCAAAATGCTTCAGTTATGCTCAAAGGTATTGAACATCTGAATAAGTCGACTTCCAGTTGGGACACCCGCTTAATAGCAGCTTAACTGAGAGCTCTCTGCCGAACAGCTTTACATCCAAGGGCATCTAAGCTTAATTTTTCCATCCTGTCTCAGAAACGATGCATATCTGATCATCTTATGCCGCCCAAACATAGATGGAAGGAGAATTCTTCCAATTCCACTTTAAAACAACAGAAAATGACCGCAAACCTGAATCAGCGGGAGGAGGCCTCCGGATCCGCAGAACTGCAGTCGGAGATTCAGTAGGAGAAGACCCAGGGAGAACCGGAGTGCACAATTACATTAAAGGAGCCCAATCAGGCCCTTAAGCAAAAACATTAAACACTCCAGTGACTAGAAACCAAAGTCTCCGACCAGTGTAAAGATATTTCTGTATTAACACAACGAACTGGTGAGATTGAAGGAACTCTTACTGAGTACACGATTACAGCTGATCTCCATAACGGGGCCTTATTAGACCTACACCATCATACAACATTTCTTGAACAGCATTTGGAGGCACTTGAAAATAGGAATAGACGAAACAGTATTAGAATACATGGTCTCCCGGAGGGGACTGAGTCAGGTGCAGTGGTTCTTTTCATAGACTCCTTCCTACATGAGATTCTTAATTTGCCACTGGAGAAAAACCTTAACGTTATAAGGGCACACAGATCTTTGATTCCAAAACCCTGCGACCCAAAAGCTAAACCACACTCAATTATTCTGGCCCTTTTGGACTACCGTACCAAGGGAGAAGTTCTGTAGCTAGCATGGTCTAGAAAAGTGGCATTTTTCGGGGATGTCCGGCTCTATTTCAACCACAATTTCACCCCACAACTGTTGACCCAATGGAGGGTACTTGCAGTGGTTACGCTCCTACAGCAACATAATATTAGCGCGTTCGTTGAGTATCCAGCCCGCCTGAAGGTGATGCAAGTGGAGGGCCCAAAACGATTTCCAGACCTGCAGGCTGCCAGGACTTCCCTGCAACAATTGGGTGTTCAGCTGCTAGTCGAGGAGAATGTGGGTCAACAACAGTGCCTAGAGGCCAGAAGCTAGAGTGCAGGTGGAACAAAGAGGCAGGGAGCAGTGCGGTCACTTCCACTTTGTGGGACACAGTCCACCATGGGAAACGTTCCAGGGGCCTTCCTGGAGAAAATACACATCACCCACAAGGAAGTCCCCCAGTGTCTCAAGTTGGTTTAGTGACGACCTGAAAACATGGAGGGGTGACGTTTACTTGATTTTCTCTCATGCTTGCACCTCGTCTATTTTCACTGAATGGACTTGGATTTGGGCCTACTGTGCCCCGGAGACTTTTCCTCCGATTGGACAGTCGCTATGTGCTGACTGTTTTTCAGGTTATCCTGTTAATATAATGGACTCTTAGAGTTTGGGGGTGGCTACTACATTATGGGGATTGATGTTTCTGCAGAGGGACATATAATAATCAAATAAAGTGGCATATGCTGCACCTTGGAGCTGCATACCACTCAGAGTTACCATGGGGGAGGGTCCTCCCTCGGGAAAGCTGTAAGCTGCTCATCCTGGTTAATACTACCTTGCACCTCTGGTAACAATCTGGCTTGGTCAGTCCCTCCTGAGTTTTCCGGTCTGGGTGGGAGTGGGGTGGGGGAAGCTAGCTTTAAGAGATCTAGGAGGTGTGGTGTAAATGGTGGACTTGATTGACCCTAATATTCTGGCTGTCTGGCTCCGTAATGGGGCTAAGCCCGGTGGACTGGGGCATCTAGATATCTTGCTTAAATTTGGGGAGTCGGGTCCTCTATTGCTCCTTGGCTGGATCTGCACCTGCTCGGGATGGTGGATGGAAGGGGGACTGTTGGTCTCGGCTCCTTTGGAGTTGGGTTAGAATGAGGTCATTACAAGGTTGCCCAAGTAACGAATGATTTAACAAAGGATGTAGTGTGTTTGGTCAGCCCCTGGGGGGTGGGGCTCTCTCGAAAGGGTGGTTTCTGGGGGGGTCGTGCTGCCTTGTGTTTTTTCAACCCTCTCGCTCAAGTATTGATGGTTCAAATGCTATAAAATGTTTTACTGATGGACATATGAGTTGGCTGGTCAGATCCTGAGGGTTCGATTCTAAGGAAAGATTCTTATAAGATCTGAACTGAAACATCATCAGACTTTTAAAGGGGTGTCCACTTAAAATTACGCCCAGTACTTTTTGTTTCTTTTTCCAATTTCTGGCAACAGTGTGGCTAGATGTAAGCTACTCTGGACGTTGACTTTCGAGCTTTGTTTATGATTTAGCAGCATCCGCTCTTGGGGAGAGCTCCTCAGCTGAGGGGCTGAGGAAATCCTACCCTCTAGACCTTTGCCTTTATTTTGAGGGAGGTTTAGACAGAGGTCCTACTAACTGGATCTCCTGCCTAGGAAGTTAGTTTCGGATTATTTTCTAATGCTGTTGCCAGTTTGGCATGGTTACTGTTCACCCTGTATTATAGTTCTTAACCTGAGGAGGAATCATGTTGGCAGTGGGTATGGGGGATGTCCTGGTTTTAGACAGCTGTGCTTGCTTTATACCATATACAAATGGCTAAATCGTGTACAGTAGTTAGCACTTTCAACGTAAATGGCTTAA
This sequence comes from Neoceratodus forsteri, assembly GCA_016271365.2. Lineage (NCBI taxonomy): Eukaryota > Metazoa > Chordata > Ceratodontiformes > Ceratodontidae > Neoceratodus > Neoceratodus forsteri. Next base: position 1,712,523,285 of record CM028129.1, on the reverse strand, counting down.
CAAGTCCTGTGAAAAGAAGTAAGGTTTTAAGTCTCCTGCGGGAAATCAGCTACATATTATATGTTTTTTTATTTTATTTAGTTTTTGTTGACTTGGTAAGTGCACTAGACAAATCCTACCTATTTTCAGGCACGACCCGGGGGAGGGGGATACAGATGAATGCCAACTGACCTTGGACCAGATTAAGCTGTTGGTGGTATTTTTAGTGAAATGAGGGAAATTTGTCCAGGACACCGGGGAAATTCCCCTGCTCTTTTCGATAAGTGCCACGGGATCTTTAACATCCACCTGAACTACCACCAATCCAGGCAGATGGGGCCTCGGTTTAACGTCTCATCTGAAAGACGGCACCACAGAAGTACTACATTCTGATCAGTTCTCATTCCAAGAGTAAGAGTATGTTATATACAAGACAGCGGAATCAACGGAAGCAGTTACGGGGCTGTAGTCCAGAAGAGAGATTTTAGTCTTTTTTTTTTGAACTGTGCTAGGGTAGGGCACATCAGGCAATGAGTTCCACAGGTATGGGGCAGAGGAGGACTGTCTTTCTATTTCATACCGGAGTTTAGGGACATCCAGCAGTGGAAGGGCTGCAATTCTGAACGTTCTGGTGAACTGTTTGCGATGAATAATGCCTGATAGACTGGGTGGGGAGGGGGATTGTAGTAGCTTGAAGGTAAGGCAGTACAAGGGGTAACGCAGTCTAGATTCAAAGGAGGGCCACCCCAGGGTTGTTATCACTGTGCAATTGTGTGTTCTAGGGTGTACACCTCGCGCAAAGCATCTAAAATTCTGTGGTATGAAGTTTGATGCCGATGAGCCAAACATTGCTCGGAGCAATCTGGCGGAGTTTCTGGAATTGCCAGATTCTCCACCTGTTATCATTCCTCCTCTACTGGCTGCACTAGAGGATGCCATCCTGGCTGCCTGGCACAGACCAAGCTTGATCCCTGCCATGCCCAGAAAGGCGGGCAAGCTGTACTAGGCTCCCCCAGGAAAGCCCTTTATTCGCAGGCCAACCTGAGACTGACCCTGTGGTGATAACGGCAGCCTATGATAGGTCTAAGAGACCTAAGCATCTCAGTTCTGTCCCCCCTCCCAGATAGAGAGCTGAGGAAACGTGACCATATAGGAAAGAGAACTGTTGCCCCTGCCTCTCTGGGCCTCAGAATGGCAAATTATCAGGCCCATATGGTCAAATACCAGAATACCCTCTGGAAAAAGACTAAGGCAGCAGCCCAGTCCCTCACAGAGGGTCCCCTGAAGCAGGAGATGCTCAAGGCCCTCCAGACTGGGGCTGACTTAGGTAAGCACCTCTTAAGGTATGCCTACGGCATTTCAGAGGCCTCAGCCAGAGCAGCTGTGGCTGGCATCTGCCTAAGAAGGCAGTCTTGGCCAAGGTGTCAGGATTTGCTAGTGGTGTCCAGCAATCCATTTTGAATGCCTCTTTCAGAGGGTATAAGCTCTTTGTGGCTGATATGCAGGATATCCTGTCTGACCTGCAAGCCTCGGACAGGATTCTAAGGTCAGTCCATTCCCTCTACCACACACAACCCAGAAGTGGGCAGAGGGTGCCATTTTTGCAGGGCCACCAACAGGTCCAGGTCGGGGGCCAGACAACAGAGCAAAGCCAGAGCAGGGTCAGCTTTGCACAGGTGCCTACTCCCAAGCCCCTAGAGTTGGAGGTGTGGCTGCAGGATCTGCTTCAGCGTCATTCCTTCTTAGACTCCCAACCTCCAGTACCAAGTGTGGAGGTGGCGATAGGGGGTCGCCTTTCCCTCCACCACCTGTAACAATGGAGGAGGTTGCAACAGATGCTTGGGTCTTGCAGTTAATAGAACAGGGCCATGCTCTAGAATTCCTGGACTTGCCTCCAAATCTTCCTCCAGTTCCCTCAACTTATCCTCCAGACCACGTACAAGTGCTACTGGGGGAAGTGTGTACACTGCTGCAGAGGAAGGTCATAGAACCAGTTCCCTAGGAGCAGGGGTGCTATTCTCATTTCTTTCTAGTCCCCAGATCCACAGGGGACTTGAGGCCCATTCTAGATCTGAGGAATCTGAACTTCCATATTCAGTACAAGAAGTTCAGGGTCTGCTGCCCCTCCTGCAAATTGAAGGATGCTTACCTGCATATCAAGATGAGTCCACCCCACAGGAGGCACCTCAGGTTCCTGTTTCAGAAGAAACATTATCCATTAGGAGCATTTCCCTTTGGCTTGTCATCTGCACCATGGCCATTTACCAAATCCTTGAAAGTTGTGGCAGCAGCTCTCAGGAGAGAGGTACTGTATGTCTTCCCTTGCCTGGACGACTGGTTGCTCAAAGCTCGGTCCAAGGAGCAACTGTTCCGCACTCTAGCATGTACCAGACAGCTGTTCAATGCCCTAGGGATCACGGTCAGTCTGTCCAAGTCAGTATTTACCCCTTGTCAGCGTCTGCAGTACATAGGGGCAGTACTGAACACAGCTCAGGGCTCAGCCTCCCTGCCCCAGGACAGGGCGGAGCTTCTCGTGGCACAGGCCCAGCTGCTTCAAACAGCAGCTATGTCGCAGCCAGGATATTAGTGAGACTGTCGGGCTTGATGGTACCCCTGGCCAGGCTGCACATGAGGATCCTTCAGAGGACATTAATGGTCCAGTGGAATCAGCACACTGATGACCTAGAACCGCTGGTTCTAGTCACTCACGAACATACGAAATTGCCAGCAGATACAGGTCTTACGATCTATCTAGTCTGCTCAAGTGTGCAGCACTTCAGTCCATTAGACTGCAGCTGCCCCCTCCCATTTTTTCCTTCACACCCACCCCCTGCCCCCTCATGGTTTGAACCCTCTCTTTGAAACTGTCCCATCCCCTCTTGAAGCTCCCCACTGTCCGTAACAATACGACTTCCTCTGGCAGCGCGTTCTACCCTGCAACCCCCCTTTCGGTGAAATAATGTCTCCTCATCTCCCTCCTGAACCTGCTCCTTTCCAACTTCAGAGTGTGTCCTCTGGTTTCCCTTCCACCTTTTAGGCTGAACAAACTCCCAGTGCCTACTCTGTTCATGCCCTTCAGGTACTTGAAGGTCCTAATCATGCCACCTCTTTCTCTTCTATCCTCCAGGGTATACATATAGAGCTCACTCAGTCTCTTCTCATAAGGTTTATCCACCAACCCCAGGATCATTTTTGTTGCCCTGCACTGTACCCCCTCCAATAGTTTGGTGTTCCTCTTTAAGTATGGGTGCCAGAATTGCACGCAGTACTCCCAAGTGCGGCCTCACCAGGGACCTGTTCAGGGGTAAGATGACTTCCCCATGCCTAGAAGTAATCACCTCTGCTATGCACCCTAGCATCCTGTTGGGCTTTGCCGCTGCCTTCCTGCACTGGGCTGAGTGGTTCACTTCTTCTGTCCAAAAGATGCTTTAGTGGTGGATAGAACCCAGCAACTTGCTGAAAGGGGTTCCTTTCTTCATTTCTTCCCCTCAGCAGATTCTTGCCACAGATGCTTCAGGGCTGGGCTTGGGAGGGAGGACACATCTGGAGCCACACCAGACACAAGGAACATGGACCAGAGTGGAGACTTCCCTCCACATAAACGTCCTAGAGATGAGGGCCGTTCTGTATGATCTCCAGGCCTTCCAGAACCATCTGTCCCCAGGACATCTGGTACAGACAGACATTGGTGTAGTCCACTATATAAACAAGCAAGGGGCACTCATTCTTACCCCTTATGCAGAGAAGCGATGAGGGTTTGGTACTGGGTTCTAGAACATGGTCTAGAGCTGTTGGCTATCCATGTTCCAGGCATGCAAAACATCCTGGCAGACAAGCTAAGCAGGTCACAGTCCAGAATGCATGAATGGGAGCTGCTGACCTCGGTAGTCGAAAACTTGTTTAACAGATAGGGTCACCCAGAGTTAAACCATTTACGTCCCCACTCAATGCAAAACTGCCACTTTTCTGCTCACTTGTTCCGGGGTCTGGAGTTTTCTGATGAAACATGTTGTCTGTCTCTTGGAAAGGGAGATTCCTTTATGCCTTCCCTCCCTTTCCTCTAATTCAGCAGGTGCTAATCAAGCTCCAGATGGAGGGTGACACTCTGATTCTCATGGCCTCCTTTTGGACTTGTCCGATCTTGTTTCCCTTACTGCAACAGTTGACAGTGGAATCCCCAGTACCCCTGCCCCTGTGCAAAGGCTTGCTGTCACAGGAAGAGGGACCCTAATCCATCCGGACCTCGGGTCACTCCACCTCCATGCCTGGCTATTGGAAACATAACCATTGCGAGGTCTGGAGTGTCCCCTAAGGTGGCTGATGTTCTGGTGGCTACCAGGAAGCCCTCCAACAGGGCCACCTACTACATGAAGTGGAAGCAGTTTGCTTTGTGAATGCTTCTCATCACCTGGACCCTTTCACTTGTCAAATGAACCAGGTTCTAGAGTATTTATGTCCTTGTCAGATGCAGGACTGCAATAACTCTTCTATCAGAGTGTGCTTTGCAGCTATTTCAGCTCTCCATGTGCCTATTTTTTTTTTTGAACTGTATTTTGTCCCACCCCGTCTACCGAACTGTCTCCAGTGACCTTCCACTCGTCGGACTGTGCCTCTCTGCGTGACCCGACTCGTCTCCACCACCCCCCCCCCGGCACTGGGCATCCCCGAGTCTACCTTCCAGGAAGGCTCTCTCGCCCAGGAGCTTTTTTTTCTATAGTATTGCGCCCAGGCCGGGGTGGAGGAGGACCCGAGAGAGAGCCGATTCTACTTCTCTGGGAGTGTGGTCTCGTGGGAGGCACTCGCCTATCGGAGGAGGGTATTTTACTAGTAAATCCCCCTGTGGAGCCCGGCTATCAAGGCAACATACTGCCATGGTTCCACCCCAAGGCATACCCCACAACACTACTTTGGGCTACCTCTAGCAGCTGCCAGAGGTCGCTCCTTGACCGATTGCTACCCCCATCCCTCCCCGGGAAGAGAGAGTAGTCCATTGGATGCTCAATCTCTTCCCTCCCCTGCCGGCACCCCGGGCTCATTCCCGAAACCGGGTCACCAGCATGTCACGAGGTGTGGCGTCCAACACCTCCACCCTCAGCGCCACCGGGCTGGCCTCCATGTGCCTATTGATGGCCATACGGTGGTTCAGCTGGATGTAGCCTGTACATTCTTGAGGCACATTCTGCACTTGAAGCCTCCCTTCTGCAATCCAGTCCCGGCTTGGGACCTGAATTCTGTGCTAGAAAAACTCGCTGTGGCTCCTTTTGAGCCAGCCACAACTTGTGGCTTACACTTCCTGTCTTAGAAAGTGTTATTTTTAGTTGCTATTACTTCTGCACGAAGGACTTCCAAGCTTCAGGCTCTTATGTGCGAGCCTCCTTATTTGACTTTCCGTAAAGAAAGGGTGTCTCTACGAACCAACCCTAAATTCCTTGCTAAGGTAGTGTCGGAGTTTACTTTGAATCAAACTATCCACCTATCAGTTTATTTTCCTGAGCATGCCAGTCTAGGGGAAGCTTTGCTCCATACCTTGGTTGTACATAGAATTTTCCAATGTTATGTTCATCATACGAAGGACTGCAGGAAGTCCTCACAGCTTTTTGTTTCCTTTGCCCCTGGGAAAGAGGGTGTACCAGTTTCTAAACAATTCTTGTCCAGATGGTTGGCCAACTGTATTACTTTTTGTTACCAGAAGTATGATAAGGAACTTCATGGAGTTGTTCATGACCACTCAACCAGAGGCATGGCCACTTCAATTATCTGTTTCAGGAATGTTTCAGCTGCAGAAATTTGTGCTACTGCAACCCGGAGTACTGACCACACTTTCATTAAACACTACAGTCAGGGCATTGCCTCTAGAGGAAGTGTAGGCTTTGGCCTGGCTGCGCTTCAAGGTCTCCTTCCTTAGGCCTGTTGTTTCCAGCCACCCAGACTGTCTCTCTTGTCCATACTGCTTGGGACTCATTCCATAAGTGTGGCCTGATGAAAGAGATATTCTTGAAGAAGATAGAACAGTTACGTACTTACCGTAACAGTAGATCCTTGTGAGAATCTCTTTCATCAGGCCATGCTGTCCTACCCTCCATCCCCCTATGACTCAGAGCCTCTTTGCTCCTGTCTCTCTCTTCAGGATGGACTACCTGCTGTTTCGAGCCTTGCCTGGTAGCTGGAACTTCAGCTGTCCCCTGGTTTCCTAGAGTGAGGTCCTCGGATTATGACCTCTGGCGGGGAACTGAGGAGGAGGAGGAGGAGACTGGCCGTCCACGCTTATATAGAGAGGATGTTGATGTGAGACGACGTCGTGGGCAGCCCCTGGTAGACTGCTAGCAAAAACGTTTCTGTGTGGTTCTGGTGCCTGGTGGCTATAATTCCATAGATGTGTGTGTAAAGAAGTATCTCTCGAAGATATACTGCTATGGTAAGTACGTAACTGATCTTTATCTGTGTCACACCATTTAAGAGATGTACTGCCACACATTTGGGATGGCTAATTGTTCCGTCTCTAGCCTCTCTGCTCAGACTACTGTGCGTCTGCTTTTTGCTACTGAGTAGCAGCAGCATTCGGTGGGCAGAAATGTGCAGCCTTGTGATGTAGAGTTTTGTCCATGTTTCCCTAGATATTACAAGTTCATTGAGTTGATTTTGGCTAAAGTTGCTTTTGTGAAGTGTTGCTAAGGGCCACTTACATTCCTTCTGGTTAAGAGCTTGTTGTTTATGTTCACTCTTTCTGGAAGTGCTACTTGTTATTCCTCACATGGTGACTATGCTTCAAGCTGGGAAATGGTGCATTTGGTTCAATTTTACACGCAGTCAGAAATGAATCATTTGCTAAACTACTTCAAGTTCTATTCAGTCCATTTGAGAGAGGATCGAAGAAGAAAAAAAAAAAAAATAGATCTGCCCCAGATTTTGTAGATCTGCTTAATGTTCTCCCCCTTTTTTCGTATCTAGGTTCTTTGTACTACTGGTTAAAGGCATAAATTACTTTTTTCTTCCCATCTTCTGTTTATACTCTTACAGCTGACTGACCCATTCGGCCCTGTCACCCAACCATCCCTGGGGCTTACTTTGTTCCTTCTGAGAATTCACCATGAATTGGCCCCTTGGGGCAGAAGTGGGAGTGGTGGCCAGGGCCCCATCATGGATCACAGTCCAAAACTGGAGGAAGGTGCCCAGTCAGTGGGTGCAGTACCTGTGGCGGATCGGTGGTCATCCTGTTGGCCAGGGATTCCCCTGGCGTTTTTCCTTGTCCACATGCTGCACATCATGCTAGGACTGCATAGCATGTACGTGTGGAGGCACATACGCTCTGCATGTCGGATGGCAGCCCCTCCCTCCTTTTTTTTTTTTTTTTGTTGTTGTTAATTTAGTATACTTTCTCATCCCTGACTTGCTGTCATCAGCCACCCTCTTTCTTCCAGCCCTGTCACCCTGTACCCTGGGACTCAGCTATGACCTGTACAGTGCCTCATAGTTTACCCCCCCCCCCGGCAGAGCCCCTAGCTTCCCCAGGCCTGGCAGGGTTTAACCCAACTGTGGTTGGCAGTTCAGTGAATGGCGTGGGGCCTATGAAGACAGAGGCTGCTGCTACAGTTCAGGGAGGTTTTTCTTCCCCTATGGTCCCTTCCCCAAACACCTCGTGGGCGAGAACTAAGCGGGTGTCTGCATGTAAGTGTGCATACATCCCAGTCAAGAGGTGCTCCAGCCACCCATGGTGGCTCTGATGCACTGCCACATATGGTCACCCAAGTGGCAGTGATGTAGTAGAGCACACAGACCTCTGTGCCTGGAGGCGGCAAGAGTCCTCTGGGACATGCAATCCTCCTCTCCCTAGTTGGCCCTAGATGACTCGTGTTTGTTTCCAAACCAGGGCCACTGGCATTGTGGGCAGTAGTACCAGCACTGTGCCGACAGGCTGGCCACCCCTCCCTACTTTCCACTCGTGGCATTGCCATTCTGCTTCCACACTGTGGCCATCAGTGAGTGGAACAACAAGCCTTTCTGACATTACAGAGGAGAGCAGTCCTCTGGACACTCAGTCCTCTTCCCCCGTCCAGCCCCTGTGCAACTTGAGTCAAGCCACTGACCCGGCAGGCATAAATAATGTTTTTAACACTTGGTGGGTCGCCTGATGGCCTACTTGGTAGCGCTGTCATGCTGATGACCCAGGTTTGGAAGTGAGACCAGGAAGCTGGTTGGGTAGTTCCAAGGGCTAGGGAACTGTCAGCTGGGAAGGGAGGGTGTCTGGTTCAGCCACTCTGTTTACCACTGTGGTGGCCAGGGAGCATGCTTCTCCTGCAGGGGTAAGCTAGCAGTGCACCAAGTCATGTCAGATATCAGGAAGTTGAGTGGGGCAAGGGAGAAAATCTCAGCTGGCATGATGATGCCAGCCGGCCCAACAACAGCCCTGCAACACGAACCAGGCCCTGATTCCAAGTCTGTACTGGTTCACAGGGGGTGGGGAGGACAGACCTCCCTCCAGTGGTCCTGCCATGGTGTGGGGGGGCAATCTCTGGGGATCTCTGGAGCCAGGGAAGACCTGGAGATGGTGGGTGACTGGGCTGGACAGACTGGGGGCTGAAGGAGGCCGGTGCCGTCAAGGGTCATAAATTAATCCTTAAAAAAAAAAAAGTAACACTTGGTTTAGGATGATTGGTAATCCAAATTTTTTTATTAGCCATCAGTTCAGTTTTGATAAGAAAGTTTTAAACTTGGCATCTGTGCTGCAGTTTTACTTTTTTCTCCACTTACCTGTCTCATCTTCCATATATTTTGTTTTGTGCCCCGCCCCAGTCTTTCATATGTCTCGTGTTTGTTGATTGATTGGTTTCCCTGGAGTCATTTTCTTTCAGCTCTGTGCGGCCCTCTCTGTGTTGTCATTTCCTGCCTCTATGGCTGCTTTGTAACTTCTGTTTCCTCTTTGCTGTCTGTCTCTCTATTTTTTTTGGTTATAAATTTTATTGATTTTTTTTCACAAACATACAACAGCATGCTGCAATTCCAGTAAAGAAGTCAAAAAGCATGGTGCTAGACAAGTAAAAATCTATGTACATCGCTAAGTATTACTAGTGTTAAGGATTCCCAGTTTATGGAACAAAATCATCTTTCCCAGCTAGCAATATACATCACCTGTTTATGCCACAGAATCTCAAACTTAGGGACACAGTGTCACAGACAGGCTGTAAGTTTCTCCATGATGTACATGGACCCCTTTGACCCATCCAGTCTGCCCATTTTCCCTGCCTACTGTGCCACTGCAGCCCTTGTACAATCTCCAGTTGTCCCCAACCCCTTGTGTTCCTTCCAAGGTCCCCTTGTATCTGTCCCATGCATGCTTGAATTCTGCAACTGTTTTGGCGCCTACCACCTCCGGATCTCTGCCATTGTTGTATCGTGGGGGCTTCCTCTGATAATCACAGTTCCATTATTGCTTTTTGCTTTACAAAATACATATAGGTAACAGTTTCCAAATCTGTGGCAGTCTATGTTCTTCGGGTATGTTTAGGAATAAAATCAATCATGACGTAAGGTGTATGATGGGGTTGAAAATATCCCTCAATTCTTGTTGCAGATCCTCCCAGAATACCTGTACCCTTGGGCAAGACCAGAAAATAAGGATGTGCCGCTCTGGCTTCCCCCCATTTTCTCCAAGTGGGGCCAACCTGAGGATGAAGTTTTGCTTGTTGTGTGGGTGTGTAGAAATACCTTGTAAAGCATTTTCATGAGTATTCCTTTCAGATGTGGGAAGAAGTAGGTTTATGGATGTGCGTGAGATCCTGGTCCCAGTTACTACTGGATATTTCAATACCAAGGTCATTTTGCCATATGATTCCGAGGTATTCTGTAGATATCCCCTCTAAGTCTGTCAGAGTGTGCTACAGTTGGGAAATAATGGAGTCCCTCTAGGACACAAAGCTCTAAGGGGCAGACTTGATGGGCCAACTAGGTCTTTTTCTGCCGCGAGAATTCTGTGAAACAAAGATTGGAGTGTCTTGTCCCTTTGGGTATCTGGCCTGCTGTTTCAAGATAAAGCTCCTGACTTGTGCATATCTGAGGTGATTGGCAGGTCTCCAATGACATTTATCCATAATGTTCTGGAAGTCTTAAGAGTTGTGATCCCTACATGGCATGTGCTGGTAAATAGGAACCTAATTTCTTCATCTGCTAATAAAAAGTAATTCCTTCATCTGCTGATAAAAATGATCTATCATGGCAGGTAAAAACTATGCATTACAGGCCAGGGGATAAGAAGATAATGAAAGGGCAAGAGTGAGAGGTGAGTCACTGTATTATGGCCGGCTTGTAACGAGATGGCCATGAAGCTGTTCTCCATCTGTAAGATATGGGGCATAGGGCGAGGTTGTAGTATTCCTCACATAACTGGAGTTAACTGTTCCTATGTCATTTCAGCAGCTTTCCAAAGGGCCTTATATTTATTTATTTATTATTTAAAATTTTAATAACTGGGAAAGGCACACTGAACCAAGGCTGGTCTCCAGGTGCGACCCGGGGTAGGGGATAGGGACAAGAATATAACATCATATACAGGAGAAGATGCATACAGTACATAGAAAATGCCATAAATACAATATTTACATTGATGTGGAAACATTATGCCTAGCGGCTAAAACAGCAATGAAAACAATATTTACATTGAAGTGAAGACATTGCACAATGTGACAGTACGGCAATCAAGTAGCATTAAAGTCAGGAGACAGCTATATGACAAAAGCACAGAGAAGCACAGGTAGGTATGTAGGGGGATTAATAATGGTTAGATTAGATTAGTTTTATGTAGATTATACCTGGGGAAAAGCCAGCATAGGACAGTTCTGAGTTGTGCGGCCATGTGGTACCGAGCTAAGTGTGGGAGAGACAACCCTCCTTTAGCTTTCGGGAGTTGTAAGGTGGAGAATGTCATTCTCAGACTGGCACCTGCCTATATAAAGCATGAAATCATTTTAGCTCATAAGCACATCTGTGACTTCCTCTTTGTTCTCTTAGGCGTGATTTTCTGTTGGCTGGCTAATGTTTTGGGGGCGATTTCTGTGCTTTCTCTTTGTGTTTATGCAAACTCATTCACCCTGTTCTCTTTCTGTATCCCTCGGTTCCCACACTTCTTGGATTAGATGGCATTCAGGATTGCACCAAAGTGAGTGTTTCAGTGCCGATGATGATGATGATGATGATGATGCAGCCGTGGGTGCCTTATGATGAAAATTCAGGATGAACAAAGCGCCGTGGTGATGAGGCGGCCGTTCCCTGGTAACCTGTAGGCTCATAGGGCCAATTTTGGCAAAATAGGCTGAGGTATCTGAATAGCCTTGTAAGAATTATTTACACAAGATTAGCACCTGAATACACTAATTTGCACTAAACTTGAATAGTGTAAGAGCCGTATAAACTCTTGCACATGGAGTTACCTGGGGAGGGCATGTGTGTTTCAGAGTAGCGCACTTAACTATTGCCTGCAATAATGTGCAGCTTAGGGAATTGAAATAAAACAGTATAACGGCAGCTGCCCTTCAGTGTTTTTTTTTTTTTTTTAGGTGTTAATTTGTTTTGTTACCAGGGACATTTCTGATTTGAGTGCGGGGACAAACAACTTGTTCTTTGTAAGCTTATGTCTTGTTGGGCACTCCCCGAGCTCAGTCCCCTGCACCACCCCATGTTTTGAATTTGCGGTTCACAGTTAAAGACTTGTCTTTGGATCTGTCAAAGGATGAAACGTAAACTCTCTCTTCAATAAATGCAGTAGGGCAGTGACAGTGCAAGATGCCCAGTTTGTCGAGTCCCTGTCATGCCCTTAACCTATTGTTCAAGATGATAAAAGAGCTAGCATAAAATTACAACATTTGCATTTGTCAAAGCATGTTACTGAAAGACCACTCTGATGTGTTTTGGGGCTCCAGCATTGTGTGTAACCGCCTGGGAGCAGATTGTGTTGTGTCGTATTTCATCTGAATAGTAATTGAAAATGAATGCAGTTGGGACTGTATTGAAATGTAGTGACACAACATTATTACTGTTTCAGGGCTGTATTACATTTTCTAGGCACTTAACTTCTTCAAGTGAAGGCTCTACTGCAGCCGGGATTTAAAATAAATTGTTACGCTGGTTGCCATATTTGTAGTATCCCAAGCTTGGTGTATCGTGTGGACTGTGCACAACTATGAAGGATATACATTCATTTCACAAATGCAATGTTTTTTCTTGAAAAATTCTAAACTTGGTAGTATTAAAAATGAACTGTTACAAAAAGCATTGTTGGATAAAGATATGAAAATGGAATGTTTGGAGAAAATTAACTCAGTGCTTTAACAAAGTGTTTTATTTTGAACTGCAGTGTGGTTTTGGGGAATGTAACTCAATAAAGTTTACCTTTAAAAGCTTTTAAAAAGTATTTTGCAGCCCGGTGGCACTGAGGGTTGAGGCGCTAGATGCCATACCTCATGCCACACCAGCAACCCGGGTTCAGGAGCGAGCTTGGGCCGCCGGGGGATGGCAGGGGTGGGTGAGGATTGAGCACCTGATGTGTTGCTTTCCTCCCCGGAGGGGGTTGGGATCGCCTGGTGTGCCAGCAGCTCCTGGTGGAGACTGGGGGCCCTGCAGCACACTCGGCTGCATGTATTCAGCATGCCCTGACACAGGCAGGAATTGCCGTGCGCCTTGCATCGGGGACGTGCACACGCATGGGAGGGGGGAGCAATCACCAGAACAAGAAAAAGCCTGGTCTGTGGGGTAGGCGACGGCACCTGCCCCCATGCCCATGGCTGGGTCTATCCTGCCTGTCCTTCCAGGTTCCTCCACCCGGGTCCTCTCGCACATCGAGGAGGAGCGGCCCCACCCCGGAGGGGTTAAGCTGGGAATGCCGATCGGAGAGAGGAGACACAGGAAGGAGGACTTCAGGCAGGGCAGGAGCAGGAAGGATGCCTGAGAGAGGCCCCGCAGACCATGACCGGGGAAAAAGACAAGTAAAAAAAGAAGTATTTTGCATTCACTGGCCATCAGGGCAGTGGTGCATTTCCACTTATAGCACTGCCAGCACAGGTTCGATAACATGTCAGAGTCATTGGGGCTGGTCCGGGGGAAGAGGATTGCATATCCTAAGGGTGCTGTCCTACTCCATGGGGTGAAGGTTGTGTGTTTTGCTGTTCTTCCACCACCTGTGTAACTGCATTTGATGACGCAGCAGGGTTCATAGGCTTGCATCACAAAAGGGAGGGGAGTGTAAGTGCAGATGCAAGTTTGTCAGCATTTGGTGACATCATTGGCGATGCACACCGAGAGGCAGGAAAGAAAATGTAAATGGAAATTGTCTTTGGCAGGAAGCACGAAACCACGCATTCTCTCCTCGTGGACTGTTTGGGTCCCGATCCCCTGCCGGTGGAGTGTTTCCACACTTCCTGCTCACCATGGCTGCTGGCTGGACTGGGTAAGAAGATCTGCCATATTGCTGAAATGACGGGCCCCTCCTTTGGGGAAAGGAGTGGGGGGAACTAACTGGAGGGGTCCCTGGTCTGTGGCACTGAGGTGGAGTTAATGTAGACGCAGTAGTGGTCGGATGGAGCACCGTGGCTGGGAGTGGATGATGCCTTGGTGTTTGGTGGAATGTGGTACCACCAAAGGTCACAAGTAATCAGCATAAAATGTGTTTAAAAAACAAGTATTTAGCAAAGTGAAAATAGCTTCCACAGCTTTGCATTTGTTGGAGATCTGCATTCAGTCCTGTAAGCAGATGCATGTAGATCAAAAGTTGGCTCACTCCAGTGACTGGACACAATTTAGAAACACTGTTTTGGATGTGGACATTTAGAACACACAGAGTGAGCTCGTCACCGAAGAGGCATGTTACAGGAAGATTTCATTTAATTTAGTTTTTGTTGAGCAGGAAAGGAGGGATGGGGAATTCTGCCTATTTTCAGCCTCGGGGCGGGGGAGGGAGGACGTACAAATGCTACCTAACACACTGTATCAGGTTAAGCTGTTGGTGTATTTTTGTTATTTTTGTTTAAAGATCATATGCAACACTCTGCATTGTTCTTCAGAATAAAACAGCACAAAACACCTAAGTGGTGTTCTGTCGCTGCTTTGCAGTATCTGTTAAGTAAGCAATAAGACACGACAGGGTGTGTGTTAGACACTTTAACACATGGCTAGGAGGCATAGTGAGGCACGAGACCACCGGCCGAGTGCATCCAGCCTCCTAGCCATTTGTTAAAGTGTCTAACACACAGACCCTGGAGTGGCTTATTGCACTTATGAAATGGGCATCTACATTTTAGATGCATTTAAAAATTAAAATTATTAGGATTAAGTAACAAAAAAGTGATTTTTTTTTTGTCTTTATTTTAAATAAAATAGTTCCTCCGCCTGGATGTTTTTTTTTTACTTAAAGTTTGTCCTGTTGTGGTCCCCATAGCTGTAGGAAGCGACAGGAAAGTCAGCATACTGAAGGGCACATAAATAAAGAAGGATGGTATTTAATTTGCCTTTTAAACACGGGAGACTTATAAAGCTCATCTCCATAGGATCACTGGCCTTTCGAATAAAATCCTAATCGCAAAGCCACCGTCGAGCTGTTTCCGTGGTAGCAAAGTGCACTCGAGCGGCTGCGTGTGCGTTGTTTCGCTCCCGCCCTCTCTCAACTGACTTTCTGACCGGGGACCCACCAGACCGTTCCCCAAACAGTGTTTTAAATCCACAGTTCCGATTCGCAAAACCCCTAGGCACGATTATTCAGAAGTCATCATATTTTTAATCTCCCGTTCATACCTGCAAATAAAGCATTTAGGCGTTGAAGTGGGAGCATTACGGAAGTGCAAGTGCACCCGAGCGGCTGCGTTTACGTTGTTTAGCTCCCTCTCAAGAGAATGATTGTGATCGTGGCAGTTTTTTCTTGTTAAATGCTGCAGGTTGTACATTTCATTCTAAGATGTGCGAGTGAGTGATTGATGGTTCTTGCGTTAGCTTCACAGTAAGGGTGGCGTCGCTTGTGGCACAGTACAAGATGGCGGCTATTTTATTTGTGAACATTCTTTGTGGGCAGCATCACCCGTATCAACGCCCAGTGGGCACTGCCTGGTCTTATTCCTGTGTTTTTAGGCACTTTAGCACACAGTCAGTGGCCAATGAGAAAGCTTGAATTGCAATGCCCATTTCATAAAATATTTGTTTTATTTCGCTTCAGATTGTTGCCCCGTTTGGTTGTGCTGTCCCCGATTTGCGCAGATGCTGCACAGAAGATGTCAGTAGTGTGGTGATGTAATCTGATGTGCAAGCGGAACTGTGCAGGGACTAACAGTACAGACTGTATTTGCTGCCTTAGTAAATGTGTTGATGGAATCAAGTTATGCCAGCAGTGGAGTTTAAATTACCCCCCCACTCAGTCATGCTGTATATTCATGCCCTGTTAAATGACAAGTTTAACTTTCAGCAAACTGAGGAGTCTTTCGCTCCCTTGTTGGCTTCTCTGTTTCTGTGCCTGTGCACTTATGATGTGAGGATGCTCCTCCAGCCGACGACACTGAGCATCCGGAATACCCGTGTAGGGACTAATTTACATATTGCGAGCATAGTAGGCCAGAACTATGGCTCCAATATTTCAGATGTGAATGTTGATAGTTGTATTGCTTGTTTCTAGTAAAGGATTGTTTTATCTTCAGCATTTATGTCTGCGTCGGAAAACCTATTTTGCCTACTATGCTCCCAATATATGAAGTAGTCCCTGCTAGAGCTGTAAAAAAAAAAAAAAAAAAAAATTAGCCTGTGGAATTTCCACAAAAGTCAGACTTACGCTTCCACAAAAGTTTGGAAATCAAAATACCAAGTTTTGCAGAAATTCCAGTTTAGAAATGTGGAAAGAAATGTATGAATTGTAGATTATTGTATTAAACTGTGTGTGTGGGGGAGGAGGATTCTGCAGAACTGAGCACTGAACTGTAGAATAATTACATGTATTGTGGAATAATCCATTAAACTGCGGAATGAAATTCCTCAGAACTGTAATTCCGCAATTCATGTGTATTATTCTACAGTTCAGGCAAAAAATTCCGTGGGACAGGGCGAAAATCTGTCAGACACATGCGGAAGATTCTGATCTCGCCAGTGGCAGAAGTTCGGAAAATTTCACAAAAGTTCCACAAAAGCAGAATTTGCAACTTTCGCCCAGCTGTAGTCCCTGCACGAGTATTCTGCCTGCTTGGGGTTGTCGGCTGGCGGCGTATCCTTAGATCTGGAGCATGAGGGGCACACATGGAGAAACCAACAAGGGAGCTAAAGAATCCTCCGTTTGCTGTAAGTTAAACTTGTCACTTAACAGGGCATGAATATACAGTACGACTGAGTGGGGGGGGGGTGTAATTTAAACTCCACTGCTGGCATACCTTGATTCCATTAACACATTTACTAAGGCAGGAAATACAGTAGGAGTCTGTACCATCAGCCCCTCTACAGTCCCCCTTGCACATCAAATGACATCATCACGTTAGACGTCCTTTAGGCAGTGCAGCGGGAAAGACAAACTGAAGGGAGAATGTAAGCTGCAGTATGTGTGAGGGAAATAAACTTGATTTTCTGGGTGTTTCAGCAACACAGACCAGAAATCACCACAGGGGACTCTTCAGCAGCCTGTCAGTGAATCAGAAACAGCAGCAGGTTTAAATATATTTAGAACTTTTGCATATGATCTTTAAGTGAGAGGGAAAGTTTGGCTAGAATATTGGGAAAATTCCCCTGCTCTTTTCAATAAGTGCCTTGGGAGATCTTTACAACCACAACCTGAACAGCCACCAACACAGTCAGACAGGACCTTGATTTAATGTTGCATTGTTGATGTCTCATCGACAGACTCTGGAGTGGATTAAGAGAAACTTGAAAGTTGGGCCAACAAGAACAACAGCTGAGAGCTGACAATCCCTGAACACACCTTGTATAGGTGTGATTGAGGGATGGGTAGAGGTGGAGGGGTGGACATTTATGTCTGGGAAGGAATTGAGGCAGTAGAGAGACAGAGAGACAGAGAGACAGAGAGACAGAACTAGGAGCAGAATATGTCAGGGGGAGGTTGTAGTAGATCTGAACCTGTAGGACATCGACAGGGACATCTCAGCAGCCAAGAGCAGCTGCACCAGAATCCAGACCCTGTCTGAAACATTGCAGGACTGCATGCTGGTGTAGCAGGTCAGGGATCCCACTAGACAATCCACTGTACTCAATGTGGTACTCTCCAGCTCAGAATGAGTAGGCGGAGTGCGGGTTAGGGAAGCACTGGGGTCCAGCGACAAGAATAACATATGGTTTGAGTTGAGCCCTTGTCTAAGGCTGAAGTGCTACACCTCAGAAGGGCAGATTTAAACCAAACGAGGGAATTAGTCTTAGGCAGGTTAGCTGGGGTAAACCGCATCAGGGGAGTGCAGGAATGATGGGGGGGGGTTTATGAAAGGGGACATTCTCAAGGCTACAGAAACATGCACGGGAACAGTTATCAAGAGTCACAAATGCAGGAGATTGATTTGGTTTTCTGAAGAAGTCAGGGAAGCTTTGAAGGCCAAAAAGAAGGTCTTTATAAGGTACAAAAAAAATGAACGGCAGGGAGTCAAAGAATGGGACAAATATCAGGAAAAAATTAGAGAAGCCAGGAGGGCAGCCAGCCCGGTGGTGTAGAGGGCTGAGGCGCTGGCGCCTTACCTCTTACCATGCTGATGACCCGGGGTCGGGAGCGACCTCAGGTGTTGGTGTGTCAGCTGGGGGAGGAGAATCGAGAGCCTCAGGGACTACTGCTTCGAGGAGGGTGGGGAGGGACGACCCGCTGAGCTACCTGGCTCTGGTAGTGGCCAGGGGCTGGTGCAAGCTCCAGGGACACAAGTGTGGGTCGGTGGGGGCTGACGGATGTGCAGTGTGCAGAAGCACGCGTGGCAGCGTCCCTGACGCCATTGCATGCCTGCACTGTGGGGGGACCATTACGGGGAAAAACAATCATCTGGCACGTGTATGTGAAGGTCGGCACTGGCAGTGCCACAGCGAACTCACTCAAGCCAGCTCCCCCTGAGCCCAGCCCCCCCAGGTCTTCCACAGTGTGTGGGGTAAGTACCTGCTGTAAAGCAGCCTAGGGAGGGCAGGGCAAAAGGGGCCGGAACTCTGACTGCGGCTCGTGCAGGGGTCAAGGAGTCCATGCCGGATGGGGGAACCATAGGTACACCCCCCCAGCCAAGGAGATATAAATAAATGAGTAAAAAAAAAAAAAGAGAGAGAAGCCAGGAGGACAGTCGGGATCGCAGAGGCAAACACAGATGCAAATTGAGGAGGTGTTCAAAGATGGGGAAAACAGTTTTTTAACTATATAAGGGAAAAATGAAAGATGGGATGGGAAATTGTTAGGCTAATTGGGGGGTATGGCAGTAATGGAGGGGGGCATGGCAATAAAGGAGGAAGGGCAGAAAGCAATCCATGCTGAATGATTACTTCAGCTCGATATTCACCAGGAAGAGCAGTCGGCCCTTGCCAAATAGAGGCATAAAGGCAGCTGATGCAGGGGTCCTTGAAATGAAGCTGCAGAAATTTACTAGCATAAGAGTCAGCAAAGGGTTAGCAGCCCTGAAAGTAAAGTAGGTCCTGGGGCAGGATGCAGTGCATCTGAGAGTACTATGTAAACTAACATCAAATGAGGACGGAGAAAGAATCTCAGATTTAGAAGTGGGTAGCCATCTGGGAACAAGCGACCACCAAACAGTGTGGTTCACGATAAACACAACCATACAATCAAGCCATACAAAAGCAAGGGTATTGGACTTTAGGATGGCTGACTTTGGGAAAATGAGAGAGTGTCTCAGAAAAGCACTAGCAAACAGGCAAGAAGGAGGGGTGGAGGAACAATGGGGAGTGATCAAAACAGCCATCACAGAGGCAACAAGCCTTTGTGTAAAGCAAATCAACAAAACACAACGAAGGAAAAAACTGCTATGGTTCTCAAAAGAGGTGGCAGGGAAGGTTAAGGAGAAAAGGATAGCATTCAGGAAATATAAGGAAACACAGAAGGAACAGGACAGAGGACTTTATCAGTCAAAGCAGAAAGAGGCTGGGAAGGCAATCAGGATAGCAAAGGCCCAAACCGAGGAGAAGATAGCTAATTCTGTTAAGAAGGGGGATAAGACCTTTTATAGGTACATTAGGGAGCGAAGAAAGACCAAAGGAGGGATACTGAGGCCTAATAAAGGGGAGGGAATGTGGGTAGATGGTGACAGTGAAAAAGCAGGGATACTGAACGAATATTTCTGCTCAGTATTCACAAAGGAAGAGTAGGGGGAGGTACCTAAACCAAACAAGAGAAACACTCTGAAGACGGGGGTCGATACCAATCTATTTACAGAAGAAAGAGTTCTGAAAGAACTAATAAAATTGAAGGTGGACAAAGCAAAGGGGCCTGATGGGATTCACCCAAGAATTCTAAAAGAACTAAGGGTAGAACTAGTGACACCGCTGACTGTTCTCTTTAACAAACCATGGGAGGACTGAAGGAGGGCAGATGTGATTCCTCTTCACAGAAGTGGGAGCAGGACAGAGGCAGGAAACTACAGACCAGTTAGTTTGACCTCAGTGGTAGGGAAAATGATGGAATCACTTCTGAAAGAAAGAATTGTTGAGTACCTAGAGGCCAGTGGGGCACAGGACCCAAGGCAGCATGGATTCACGATGGGAAGGTTGTGTCAGACGAATCTAATAGATTTCTTTGACTGGGTGACCAAAGTAGCAGACCAGGGAGGCTGTGGACGTGGCCTACCTAGATTTTTAGCAAGGCATTTGATACAGTCCCACACAAAGATTAATACATAAGTTAGCCAGCCTTGGAGTGGGTCCCAAGGTGGTAGCCTGGAATAAAAATTGGCTAGACAACAGGACGCAAAGGAGTAGAAATGGAGTGCACAGAAGAAAGGAGGGTTACTAGCGGGTACTGCAGGGTTCAGTACTGGGACCGGTCCTTTTAATGTCTTTATAAGTGACATTGCAGAGGAACTGAAGGAAAAGCATGTCTTTTGCAGATGACACAAAGGTCTGCAACAGGGTTGATACACAGGATGGAGTGGAAAGGATGAGAAGGGACTGGCAAGGTTGGAGGAATGGTCAAATGTATGGCAGCTCAGATTCAATGCAAAGAAGTGTAAGGTAATGCACATGGGAAACAAAACCCAGGGAAGCGTATACAATGGGGGGTGAGATACTGACAACAGTAAAAATGGAAAGGGACCTGGGGGTAATTATATCAGATGACCTAAAGGTGGGCAAGCAATGTGAGAAGGCAGTAAGGAAGGCTGGGGGATACTGGGATGCATAGGAAGAGGCATCAATAGTAGAAAACAGGAAGTTGTTATCCCTCTGTACAGACAGTTGGTGAGACCCCATCTGGAGTACTGTGTGCAGTTCTGGAGATCCCATCTCCGCAAAGACATAGACAGAGTGAGGCTGTCCAGAGGAGGGCAACCAAAATGGTGCAGGGTCTGCACCAGAAGACATATGAAGAAAGACTAAAGGAGCTTAATATGTATACCCTTGAGGAAAGAAGGAGAGGGGACATGATAGAAACTTAAGCACCCCAAGGGAATCAACAAAGTCCAAGAGGGTAGCATCTTTCAGAAAAGAGATGCAAGAACAAGGGGCACAATTTGAAGATAGAGGGGGGACGCCTCAGAGGTAATGTGAGGAAGTATTTTTTCACAGAGAGGGTTGTGGATGCATGGAACAGCCTCCCTGAGGAGGTCGTGGAGTCAAGAACAGTGGGGGAATTCAAAAATGCATAGGACAGATATAAGGCACTCCTAGGGGGGTAGGAGGAAGTAAGCTGTTGGTTAACTAGGATCTGCAGCTTATCTGTTAGGTAGGAAAATGGGCAGACTAGGTGGGCCAAGCGGTCCTTATCTGCCATCAAATTCTGTGTTTCTATGTTGGCCGAACCGAAGCTGAATCCCTGGTGTGGGGAGGGAGGGGCTGTTCAGTAGCTCTGTGCAGCAATGGGTGGTTCCCAAGGACTGGAGGATGGTGGACGTGATTTCATTGCACAAGGGAGGAGACAAGGAGTAGCTGGTAAACCATATATACTCATCAGCCTTAACTCCGTGGTAGGGAAACTGATGGACACACTGGTCAAAGAAGATCTAGTGGAATACCCGGAGAAGAGCAGGCTTCAGAATAGCAAGCACAGGTTCATGGCAGGGAAAAGTTGTCAGACCACCTGATAGTATTCTTTGACTGGGTAACCAGGGTAGCCGATAAGGGGCACACAGCAGACTTCCTCTACTTCAGCTTCAGCAAGGAATTTGACTTGGTGCCACACTGAAGGCTGCTGAAGAAGATGGGGGTGTGGGAACACCTAAGAAAATAGTTAAGGTTGGTACAGAGTTGGCTGGAGGGGAGATAGCAGGGAGTTGTGGTGAATGGGGTCAGATCGTTGGAAAGCTAGGTCAGCAGCAGAGTACAACACGGATCTGTTCTTGCCCAGTCCTCGTCGGTAGGTTTATCAGTGACATAGGAGAGGGAATTCTATGGTAGGGTTGACAATATGAAGGGAGATAAGGGAATTGCAGAGAGACCTGCAAAGGTGAGTAAACTGGTCCAGTGTCTGGCAGATGAAATTTCAACACCAAGAAGTGCAAAGTGATGCACTCGGGGAACAGAAACTAAAGAACAGAGTATTGGATGGTAGAGGTTAAGCTGGACACAACATGGGGGCATGGCCAAGCCAGTGAATATGGTGGCTGCGTAAAGGCTAAGCTCTCCCTTGGGCACTTTCTGTCCCCCTTTTATCAGCAGCGTGCATGCAGGAATTGACCTAGAGCAGCAGCCATTTGATTGCTCAAGGTGTCTAGTATGGCTGAAGTACAGAAGAAGCTGGCTCAGTTGTCATTCAGCAGTCTAAATAAGCCTCCTAACCTGCTGGAGACAAGGGCACAAACTGGCAACATGACTGCTGAGCAGAATGAAATGGCTGCAGAGGAGAATGACAAAGCCATCTCCCTCCGAGTGCTGGTTACCAACGTGCGCTCAGAAATGAGGGCAAGCTTTACTGATGTAAACGCTCAGATGACCCACCTGCAGAGTGTCACTGAAACCCTTGAATGAGACATTGATGAGCCGCACATCAAGAATCACGGAGGTGGAGGGCAGAAACTTTTGAAAATGGCAGTCTTAATCTCTCCATATTACAGCAGGGACCTGCAGTGGGAATGTCAGAAGTTAACTGAAATCAAGGCAACGCTCAGACAACTGGGGTGGCTACATCAGCACCTGTACCCCTCCATGCTATGACTGACAAAGCCAGGACAACCTGCAGGAGTGTTCTGTAAACGTCTCCAGAGCTGGCAGCAGGGGGTCAATTGGCAGTCAAAGCCGTGGTGCTGGCCAGATGAGTAGGGAAGCAGCAGCTTTCAAGCCACACTAAAGATACTGTTTTTGACCATCAATGGGTTCAGTCGGGTGTACCCCTAGGACCCCTCCATTTCTCCCATATCAGCTGTAGGTGCAAAACTGGGAGCATGTGGCTCAGCTCAAGTGGTAGGCCCGCCACATAGAGCCAGCGGGCTGAACGCAGCCTAAGCAGCAGTCAGTTACTCACTGTTAAAAACTGCGTTAGACTTTGCACGTCTGACAGTAACTGACTTGTCTTACTAACTCAGAGTGTGGGCTGCAATCAGGCTTGGGAATTGTGATCCAGCCAGGCGCCAGCAGTATATTTGCTGGTGTGGTGGGAAGGAGGGGGATTAGCTCCGCTATGGAGGGGGCACTGGGACTGATACCCATCTCTGCCTCACCATGTGAATTTAACCACCAGGACTGCTCGGAGAGTGTACACAGTTGGAGTGCTTTGTCTGTTATAGTTACAAATTACTCCCTTACTTTGGGATTGAAGCTGGCATCTGCCTCAGGCTTGACAGGGAACAAAGTCAACCAAAGGTCGAGTGCTCTAATTGGTTGTTACCGACAGTGTTTTGTTATCTTGTCATAGCTATCGTGCCTGCTGAATGTTGTTGTTTTCTTCTGTCATAGGGTTCCTGCTATAGTTGAAGGGGGTCAACATGAATTTAACACGTCGTGGCATGGGGTGGGGGAGATCCTTCGAGGTGGGCCCTCCACATGGCGGGGGGATGGCAAGGCAGACCATCAAAGAGAGTTGCTTTGGGTAAATGGATGCTTTGAGCTTTTGCACCTTCATCAAGGAACCACCAGTAGGAGTGGTTTGCTGATGCAGGTGAAGGACAGTGGTGTCACATGAGGGGCTCCCTGGGGTCTCTCCTGCACCACAGGTTATGCTGCTGGAAGTTACAGGGGTAACAGTCCATCCCAGTCAGGTGAAGGGAGATACTAGATGTGAGACACTTTCTCTGTCATTGTATTTTAAGGCCCTGCTGGAGTGGGGGACTTTGAGATTACTAAGAGGGGTGTCGGACCACAAAGTAACCAATCCACTGCAGTTAGGTGAAGGCACAGGATCTTGTTTGAAGGCTGGGGGGAGGGGAATGTGAAGTGCCCAAGTTGGGAGGAGGTCACAGCCTTATAAGGCAGACGGCAATGAAGCAGGTGCCTAGGTTCTGGCCCACAAAGAATGGTTGCGAATTAGGTGGGCAAGCTCGCCTCACGATGACACTGAAAATGAGGATTTGTTGAATGACTGTGTATGCACTTTAGGCTAGTCCAATTAAAGTGATCTCCTGGAGCACCAGTGGGTTTAAAAAATGCATGTAAAAATTAAAAAAAAAAAAAAAAAGTTCTGGGGGCAATAAAAAAAGTTAATCTGGACATAATATGCTTGCAAGAAACTCATGCCAAACCAACTGAATTGAAATATTTTCAGAAATATTTGGGCGGAGTGTGGACAGGTTCCACTTTTAATTTGAAGGCCAGAAGGACAGAGATATGGGGGCAGACTGATGTGCAATTTGCAAACCTCTGTTTTGAAAGCGGTTGATGAAGTAGGAGGCAGGTTCTCACTTAATGCAGAGTCGAATGACTACGGGCAAAGAGTATGCTCTAGGATCTTTTTATGGGCCTAACTACAACATGGCTGATTTATTCACCAGGTTGTCATTAGAAATATCACATTTCTCAGGGGAGTGGATAATGGGAGGAGGTGCCAGTTGCACCTTAGATGGAGCCATGGGTTGCTCCTCAAAAAAAAAAAACATGCAGGTCAACAAACAGTATATGTATCCTCATAGCGAATCATAGATTAGTAGATGTATGGAGATTTAAAAATCCCTGAGCACATGGGGGAAGTGATCATAGAGGACTGTCGGCAGAAAAAGACACTGTTGCCCATCTAGTCTGCCCCAATACTCTTCCCTCCAAATCCAGATATACCTCTCGCCACCCTCTGGCCAATCCTTTATATCTGTCCCATGCCCTGTTGAATACCCCCCATGGTTTCCACTTCCATCACCTTCTCTGGTAGACTGTTCCAAGGGCCCACCACCCTTTTGGTGAAATAATGCGCTTGTGTACTGACCCTGAATCTTCCCCGCTCCATCACTTCTTTTCCTTGTGAATAGGCTCCCTTCTCCCACCGTATTTATCCCTCTGACGTTCTTGAACGTTTCTGTCATGTCCCCCCCTCTCCTTCCTAGTCTCCAGCGAGTACAGGTCTAGCTCCTTCAGTCTCTCTTCATAGGGCATTCAATACACGCCCTGCACCATCTTTGTTGCCCTTCTCTGGACCCTTTTCATCCCATCAATATCTGTCCTCAGGTGGGGCCTCTAGAACTGTACCCCATACTCCAGGTGAGACTTCACCATGGACTTATAGAGGGGCATCAGTACCTCCTCCTTTCTGCTTGTTCTACCCCTCCCAATGCATGCCAGCATTCTGTTTGCCGTGCCCACTGCTTTGCTGCATTGATTCCCTACCCTGAGGTTATCTGAAAGTAGAACCCCCAGATCCCTCTCCTGTCTGGTGGCCTTTATTTCCTCCACTCCCAGAATGTAGCTGGCTTGTGGGTTGCTGTGTCCCATGTGCATCACAGTGCATTTTTTTTTTGCATTAAACTTCAGCTGCCATGCCTCTGACCACCCCTCCAGCCTTTTTAGGTCCCTCCTCATTGCCTCCACCCCAGCTGTGGTGTCCATCCTATTGCTGGTCTTGGTATCATCTGCAAACAGGCACACCTTCGGCTCCAGCCCCTTCTCTATATCGCTGATATATTAAAAAGTATGGGTCCTAGCACCGATCCCTGGGGTACCCCGCCCGTCACCCTTTCCTCCCAGGAATGCACACCATTCACCACCACCCTCTGACTCCTGTCCCGCAGCCAGTTTTCTACCCACCTCGTTATCTTTGGTCACACCCCACAAGCTGTCCAATTTATTAACCAGCCTTCTGTGAGGGACAGAGTCAACGGCCTCCTTGAAGTCCAGGTAGGCCACATTCACTGTCCCCCCCCCCGATCCACCACCCTTGTCACCCAGTCGAAAAACTCACTGAGGTTCGTCTGACACGTCCTCCCTGCAGTAAAGCCATGTTGTTTGTCGTCCTGCAGTAGATTATCAGCAGGGTATCTGATCATTCTTTCCTTCAAGAGTGCTTCCATCACCTTGCCCACCACCTGAGGCTGACTAGACAATAGTTTTTAGCCTCCTTACTGCTGCCACTCTTGTGGAGTTGTACCACATCTGCCCTCCTCAGTCCCTCGGCACCCATCCTGTGTCCAGGGGCAAGTTAAATAGCCTCGCCAAGGATGCTGCCAGCTCCTCCTTTAATTCTTGGAGTACCCTAGGATGCAGGGTGTCCGGACCCATAGCCTTATCCTCTCTCAGTCTAGTTAGCTCCTCTCTTACCCTGCCTTCGGTGAATGGGCTTTGATCTACCCCTGCACCTTCCCTTCCTTCCCTTTCTACCGTGAAGACCGAGCAGAAATGCCTATTTAGCACTTCTGCCTTCTCTAAGTCCTCCTCCACCTGTACTCCCCCCTCCCTCTTCAGTCTAACTATCCCTTGTTTTGCCTTCTTTCTCTCCCTAACATACCTAAAAGAAGTTTTGTCCCCCCTTTTGGCCTGTCTGGCGATTTTCTTTTACTAACATACTAAAAAGCCAGCAGAATAGGCCAAATGGTCTGTCTTGTCTGCTCGAAAGCCAGCAACGTAGTTGCTGCTCGCTTTACCACCATCCCCAGCCCCCAAGAGGGTCTTCTTTAGTTTCAGTTTCCCCTTGTACCTTCTGTGTCTGCTTTAGCTCTTCTAATCTTCTGCCCTGCCATCCTCAGTTTTTCCTTGTAGATCTCCCTGTCTCTAGCCCTCTGGGTTCTCTTATATGTTTTGAATGCTCTTCTTTTCTCCCCAGTTGCTCCCCTCACCTCCTGGGTGAACCACAATGGCCTCTACTGTCTTTTGCTTCTCTTAACCCTCCTGATGCAGATGTCCGTGGCGGCCAGTAAACCCCCCCCCCCATTAATTGCTTCCCAGAACTCCTCCACGTCCTCTTCCCTTTCCTCTTCATTTCCTCCTCAAAAATCACCCTCATTCTGGCTGAATCTGCCCATCTGAAATCCAGAACCTTAGTGATCGACCGACCCGCTGCCTTCCCTGTCCTAACCCTGAACCTCACTGTGTTGTGATCACTTACACCTAGACTGTCCCCCACTGCCACCTCTTCCACACTTTCCCCATTGGTGTAGTGCTTCTCTCAGATGTCTCACATACAGGAGGAGGTCTACTACAGGAATATGGGACTATCCCGGGCCATAAAATAAACTGGGAGGAAAAAGTGAGATCCTGTATGTAGGGAAGAACAGAGTGCGGGGGGGGGGGGTTGCAAGAGGTGGATACCCTTAAAGATCTATGGATTAAGATATTTAGAGACAACTAACTACCCAATATGTTGCCAGCCCTGGTTGGCTCTCTTACCAGCTGTTTCAGGAACGCTCTTTGGAGGGACTCCAAGATCTCCCTACTTCTGATTGACTTAGCCGACTCGATGTCCCAGTCATCATCGGGGAGGTTAAGATCCCCTACCAGCAGAAGTTCCCCTTTGAGTGCCAGCCTCTGGATCACCCGCATCAGCTGCCTGTCCACCTCCTCCCCCTGTGTCGGGGGTTTGTAGATCACACCCAGTCTTACAGCTGCACCAGACCATTTTTCCAGCGTGACCCACAGGATAGGTGATAGTTGACTTCCTACAAATAGTAAAGCAGAGGATACAACAGACTCCGTAAGATGGGAGGCCTTGAAAGCCACCCTGCAGGGTGAAATAATCTCATTTGCCTACCATAAAAACAAAATCAGAAGGGGTAGGCTACAGGAACATGAAAAGCTCATAGCAACACATGGAAGAGCCGCAGACAGAACCCCACACCTGCAGTATACAGGGCCCTACAAAATGCCAGGACGGAGTACAATGTATCGAACACCAAGGAAATGGAAGGGCAGATCTTAATGGCTGAGCGGGAGCTTATTTTGAAGGGGATAGAGTGGATAAATGGCTGGCATGGCAGCTAAATGCCAGGGCTGGGGCCACCTTTGTCCCAAAAATCCAAATGATAGGCAAGGGAGACTCCACCAAACACCTCAGGCATAGAAAAAAATTCAGGTGGTATTATTAAACTTTTTATACCTCAGCATGTGACCTAGCAGATGAGGACTGGGCTTTGTTTGTTTGATAGAGTCCATATTCAGAGCCTGACCCCAGAGGAAAGAGAGACATTAGACATTCCTCTTGACTTGGGAGGAAGTGAAAGCAGCTGTTAACAGCCTGACAGGGGGAAGGCACTCAAGCCAGATGGCTTTAGTTCCTGTTATAATGTTTTCTGTTTGGATATTAAGGTACCCCTGATGGGGATGCTAACTGAAGGCCCATGTATAGGGGAGCTGCCGCCTTTCACACAGTTGGCTACTACTGTAGTGTTGCCGAAATCAGGGAAGGATCTCACCTGTGTTCTTCCTACCGCCCCATTTCACTCCTTACTGCAGACTACAAAATAATGGCAAAAGTCATGGCCACTTGCCTGGAAAAGATCCTTCCTGAGGTGGTCTACCAGGATAAATAAGGATTTGTCAAGGGCAAGCAAGTGAAAGGGAATATTTGCAGAACTTTAAATGTGATCTGGAGATGAGGGGTGGGAGGGAACGGGGGCTGCTAGCATTACATGCCGAAAAGACATTTGACTGTGTGTGATGTTGGAGTACCTACATCATACCCTGGAGCATTTTGGTATTGGGGTCATCTTCAGGGGATAGGTTAGGATGCTAAACTCAAACCCCCTAGCAGGGCTCTCTGGGATATGGGTAACTGTATCATTGTTAATGCAGATTTTTGGAGTCGGGACGCTTGGAAATTTCAACAGCAAGTCCCAGAGACGCTCGCACAACAAGGCCCCAGGAGTCTCAAGCCTGCAGCATATTATGAATCAGTGCTTGTAGCAGCTGTGTGTGTACAGTGTTGGAAGGAGGGGTTGAAATATGAGAAGCAGTGGGAGCAGAAGAGGAGAGTGATGTGCAG
Source organism: Neoceratodus forsteri (assembly GCA_016271365.2). Taxonomy (NCBI): domain Eukaryota; kingdom Metazoa; phylum Chordata; order Ceratodontiformes; family Ceratodontidae; genus Neoceratodus; species Neoceratodus forsteri. The sequence continues at coordinate 1,712,494,838 of CM028129.1, read as the reverse complement.
AGCTGAAATCTGAGAGGCCATGCGAGCAGAAAAGGGGCGTGAAGTATGTCAATTACATATGTCACACCCCTTCTCTTCTGCTGTCCCTGCTTCTCCAATTTCAGCTCTGTGCATGAGTCACTGTGGAACTCCGACACGCCTCTCTTCCCAGTACTGCACACACAGCTGAATCAGCAGGAGAACGGAAGTGGAGGGGATGGAAACAGGCAGCAGTTTGGGAAGGATATTATGGGAGGAGGCATGAAATAATGAGCTTGCCAAATCAAGGAAAACAGGAAAGGGGCTGGTTACATTCAGAGTTTTTTTATATTCATTTTAATGGGGACCCAGAACATTTCAAAGGGTCCCCCAAACTTTACCTGAGGACCCCATTTTTTCTCCTGAAAGTACAGGACCCTAACCTACAAAAATACTACTGAGAGCCTTGCCCTAGCACAGGTAATGGTTAATAGGAGTCTCACACAGCACTTCATCTTGCCCGGGTTGGGGGTGGGGGATGCGACAGGGTTGCCTTCTGTCTGCACTGTTATATTTGTTATCCTTGGTACCATTGGCACCTGTACTGAGAAATGATCCAGGGGTGATGGACCTCAGGGCAGGGGCCGTGGAGCACAGGTTGCCCACTTTTGTGGACGACTTCCTCCTGTATGTGAGACATCTGAGAGAATCACTACACTAAATAGTACAAGTACTACAGGAATATGGGACTATCCCGGGACATAAAATAAACTGGGGGAAAAGTGAGATCCTGTATGTAGGGAAGGACAGAGTGGGGAGGGTGCAAGAGGTGGTTACCCTTTAAGACCTTTGGATTAAGATATCTAGAGACTATTAAGCAAACTTTCCTCCTCTACTCAGAAAGTTCAAAGAAGATTTGGGGGTGGCTGCTACTGTCACTGATAGGAAGGGTGAACACTCCAGAAATGTGTCTTCCCACGGATATCGTACCTTCTCCAGGCGATTCCAATCAGGATCCTGCAAAAATTCTTCAGGCAGTTGAACAACATGTTCCACAATTACTTTTTGAAAGGCAAGCCTGTGAGAATAAGAGCTCCCCCCCCCCCATTGCAGGGCTCCATAAGAGGGGCCTCCGACACATCCAGCATTTTTATTGGATGGTCCAACTCTCATTCCTGGGCTCTGAGGCTGGAGAGGACAGGCCACCATGGAGACAACATGGGGAGCAGGAGTTGGGTGAGGTTTCCCTGGTGGAAAGTGTGGTAAGTCACAACCGAGGTGTGTGGGGTGGGGGGGGCGTACAATGGGCAAATCAGAAATCCCTTTACCAACCTAACAAGGAACATATGGGTACAGAATTCCAACATCAGTCATAAAAAAGGGTGTCTCCAGGTGCCCCCCCTCACCTCGGCATTCAGGAGGGTGAAAGGGTACACTACCTCTGTGTGCCAGGGATTGCTGAAGTGGGATAAGAAGGGAGCAAGGAGCTGTATGGGGAGGGGTATCCTACTATCTTTTGGGGACCTGAATAATAGGTTCAGCATTCCTCCTGACACATTGTTTGTCTACCTCTGTGTTAAGGGCCTGCTGCAGGACTCTCAAGGGAAAGGGACGGAGCCAGAGATGTCACCTGTGGAGAACATTACATTCACCACTTCACCCCCCCCCCCCCAGCCAAGGTCTAAGTTCATGTCAGCTTTTTATAAGCTTATCCGGAAAAGGAAAACTCTTAATGAATGCACACTACAGGTCGGCTTGGGGGAAGGATTTAGATGTGGAGATAACTCCGAACAGGTGACAGAGAGCCACGACATATACAGTATCAATCGATCAAAATCTTTATTTAGCCAGGCGAATACCATTGAGCAAGCTCATTTTTGAAATGTACCTGGGCAAGATACATGAACAGTACATAAGCGGAATACCAACTTACAGAGTCATTGCATAGAATAGGGATTACACACAAGAGGTTAATAACAGCACTGGAGTACATTTATAAAATAAGACAGAAAGCTAAATACCATGTGCTACAGAACTTGTGCTACAAAAGAGCAAACTGTGTGAGAGGCCTTTCGGCACCATGCAATTCTGCTTAAAGTTGAACCAGCATAACATTCTGTGGTGATTTGCATATGCAGCCCATGATGCTTTGCATTCTGGGGGCATGTGTAATTTTGTATTTTCTTGAAACTTGGCTTCCCAGCCAAATGCCCTTTGGGGTAACCCTTGCCTCAGTGTTTGCACACAGAGGTTCTTTGTCTTCTATATACTGTAACCATATATATACAGAGTTTTCATGGAGCAGGCTTGGATTCAAGTACTGAGTATGTAGTGCAAGGAGGGGCACGGGTGAGGAAGGGTGTGGAACTCGGGAATGAGAGCATAAGAGCAGTGGTGCCTGGGGGGGAGTTTAGAGCACCAGGGTCAGGTGGCAATGGTTATAAAGCTAGGTGCAGTACACCAGGAACAGGGGCCGAGGGTGATGTGACAGTAATCTGTGCAAGGTCCAGCAGGCTCTGCCAGATTCAGTATAATTTCTTTTACAGGACATACCCATACCCAGCTAAACTACACAAGCTCAAACCCACAGTGAATGGGATGTGACAAAAGCATGGGTAGCCGTGGGCACCTACTGTACATCCACAGGACTTTTGAATGCTAAAACGCTAGTGTTTTCTGGGAGGGTATACATAGCACTTTGTAGTCAGTACTGTATTTCACACTAAACTTCTTAGCTCGCCTGTTGGGGCAGAGGTCAAACAGGGAGGAGCAGTCCATTGTGGCAGCTAGCACTGGTGGCAGTCAGACAGTAGCACAGTACTGGGGTAAAGTGTGGGGGAGAAGTCATCAGAAGTGAGGGGCACTAAGTTAGAAGGGGGTGCAAGGGGTGGAGGGGGCAGCTGCAGTTTCAGAGACGGCATGCTGTACACTCGAAGATTAGATGGACTGAATGGCCTGTATCTGCTGGCAACTTTGTATTTCATTTCATATTTCACCCTTGGTCATTCACTGGATAATCAATTTTCTGGACAGTATAAAACTTTAAAAAGACCAGCTATGTGCTGATAAAGAAAGGGAAACATTCAAGAAAATCTGGTGCCCTGTCCTGGAGGCCTTGGAGAAAGGAACTATCAGGCTAGTGCTAGGTGGGTGCCCCGGATCAGGACTGCAAGTACTTACGTTGAGAATCACAAGTCCACAACTTTGGAAACAGAATCCGTGAGTATTCTGAAGCCGTTGACCCAAGTGACGAGGAGTAGACAGCTAGATATTTATCACGAATTGTGAAAACTGCAAACCTTTTTCAATTTAATGTATTGTGAACTTGACATATCCTGTGTTAGTATAGGAAATCTATACTGTGATTGACTTATTCTGAATTGCATGTTTGAAAAGTTGGAAATATAGTTAAAATAAAAAAGGTGGACACAACATGAGAGGAAAGGGACCTAGGAGTCATCATTAGTGACTCCCTTAAACAGATCAACCCATGTCACAAGGCCTTCAGCTGGGTTAACAGGATGCTAGGGTGCATTGGGAGAGGGTTCGACAGCTGAAAGCAGGAGTCACAGTTACCACTGTATTGGTCACTTCTGAGGTCACATCTAGAGCACTGTGTCCAGTTCTGGTGTCCCCATCTGAAAAAGGACAGGGGCATGCTAGGGAAGCTGTAATGCAGGGTGACCCAGCTGATCCGGAGCCAGGAGGGTAGATCCTATGAGGACTGGCCAAGGATACTGAACATGTGTTCACTAAAAACCAGATGGGGGGAGGGTGGTGGGAGGACAAAGACCTTCATGTTCCTGAAAGGAATTAACAGGGTGAAGTTTGAAAAGCTATTTACCAGAAACAGAGAAGTTAAGACATGGGGTCACGAGTGGAGGTTAATGAAGGAAAGGTTTAAAAGGATGTGAGCGAGTATTATTCTCCAGAGTTTCATCGCAGTGGAATGGTCTTCCAGCAGAGACGGTGGTTTCCAAAACCATAAACAGCTGCAAACACGGCTGGGATAGATAAGGGTATAGTAGCTATCCAGTGGGAAGAGGGAGGCAGAAACACAGAGAACAAAAGGGGAATAGTGTCAGTGAAAACGCCATAGAAACACTAGGTCTCTATTTATGCTACAGTAATATGGGCAGACTGGATGGACCATCAGTCTTTTTCTACTGTCATCATCTATTGGCTGTTTATTTTATGTAACCCTCCCTACCTCTTAGCATCCATGGCAACCATTTCCCCACCTCACTCCATGTTAATGGCACCAGGAAAACACATCGTCATTATAGTAGATGTTTTCAAACCTGTAGAAAGGAAAACTGTCCATAGCCCCCCCCCCCCCATTTACCTGTAAAAAAAAATGAAAATGGTCCATCATCACTTTTATCACCCCCAAAATCACCCATTTGTGTATAGGGGTCTACTGTAGTAATCCTCTCAGTGACTGGGGATGTGTACGGTAGTGCACCCTACTGCATCTAAGACCCAACTAAACTGGGTAAAGGTTTTAGTACTTAGTTTTTTAATTAAAAGTGGTAATAAAAAAACAATGCACTGCGTCAGCATGTGGTATGAAAACAAAACAAAATGGTAATATTAAATGCATGCTGAAAATAGAGTTAAAATTGATGTTTTGACCATAGGTCTTTTTTCAGGAATTATCTAAAAGAGAAAATAAAGCAAAGTTAGTAGAGGGGGAAGGGGAAATCAGGCATATATATATAAAGGAAGAAAATAGGGAGTGGCTCTAGGAGAAAAAGTGATAATAGGCAAGGTAAGAAAATAATCTGAAAAAACAAAAAGGTGACGATGGGCATGAAAAGGCATAGCAGGAGTGAATGAGCTGAGGTGTAATCAAGTGGGGACTAATTAACAGGGCGTAGGCTGAAAGGTGACAAACGTGGGGGAAGGAGACAGAGCTAGAGACAACTGGGGAAAATTAAAATAGATGTGCACACACAGCTGGAATACCCATGTAAGTATGCCTACCCCCCACACACTGGATGGAAGTGTGTGCAGGCATACCCACACATACAAATGTACCATGCACACATGCAAGCCAGATATGACAGGAGTGGGGTTAAAAAAGACAGACTACAGTGATGAACCATAAGATGGCTGAAAGATGTTTGTAGAAAATAAATCTGTCAATGGTCCTTTGGAGCCTAACAGCGGATAAATGCATTGAAAGTACAGAGATGCATGTCTAGACTCTATAGGACGTTTAATCTATCTTATTTGTTGTGGATTGATTAGTTTGGTATATGACATATTTCTGCTTTAGAACAAACTGGCGCACAGTGCACAGGGGGTCCAACCTGTGCCAATGTGTCAAAACTCTACTTTCTGCCTCTACGGAAGCCTAGGAGGTAAGATCCCATAAGTAGTGAAGCACTTCGACTTGCAGTTGGAGAAAGACACTATACAGGTATTTAAATTTAATTAGGTTTTTTTTACACCACCTCATGAGCCTCACAGTCGTCATTTTTCAGACACTGTCTGAAATGTAATTTTGCAGTCGGTCTGTGAAATGTTTCAGGCAGGATATGAAAAACAACAGGTGCCATACTCATAAGGTGAGGTGAAAAAAGACCTGGTTGAAAATTTGGATGAAATTCTCAAAAAAACACAAAGTTAGGTTAGAGCTTCCTCAAGTCCTACATTTCATTGCTTCTCGGAAATCCTGGAGTGCTCTGTGCAGAAAATTAGGCTATATGGGCCTGTGTGAAACAAGTTAGGACTCAACCTCCTGTTGCGTGTCCTGCTTCCCAAAGGGTCCTAGGACTTGCCTCCTGACATGCACAGGGCCTGAAAGACCCTGCATGTCCTGCTTAGCTCAGGGCCCAAAGAGCTACACACACCAAGCAAGTTAAGATTTACCTGCTTAAGGGCCCTGCAGAAAGCAAATTCTGACTTATCTCTTCTTTTCGGATTTGCATTCTGCATTTACCAAAGTACTCTGGCTATCTGAAAAAAAAGACTGGAAATTCTTATCAGAAAACTATGTTAATCGTCAGTAAGGCTTTCTGAAAACATCAAAAATAGGGAAGTCCAGTGTTGAGGATTTTTTTTAACCCTAACTTTGACCAAACCTGTGAACTCTACTGAATTGAATGCCAGAGTATAATCCGGATCCCAATCTTGAAGGGCCCTGTGCAGTGGACGTTGAGACTTGGTCCTGTTTCTTGCAAGGCCCAAAGGGCCCTTTGCAAAACAAGTTAGAAATAATATCCTGTTTAGTTTCAAGTTTCAAGTTTATTGCAGGAAAACTCCATTGAGCAAGCTCATTCACAAGTCGGTCCTGTGACATAAACACTTAAAGTACAAACATAGATAGGTAATAACAGTATATACATGAAATGCACGTTACATGATACAGGCTGGATATACATACAAGGGTACCACATAGGGTGACCGCAGGTGGTAAACACTGATATGAGACAGGGAAGCACTTACAGGTTGCATACTGATAAATGAAACATGATGACTGGTGTGTGCAATACATATACAGTATTTTGGCAGCTAGAACAAACAACAGTCTACAACTGATATGGGGAGTGATTTGATAGAGTAGCAGTGGAGCGTAAGCAAAGATAAAGCCAGGAGTAGAAGTGGAAGGGAAAGCAGTTAATATGACAAATCAATTATACCTTACCAATGGATAAATATGGCACACATGGGGAAGGAAGAGACTTAATGACAGTTACAGGTGTCTTTTATTTTGGCTGAACTTAGCGATTTGTAGAAGTTTATCGAAACTGTGCTAGTTAGTTTCAGTACGGTTTGTAATTGGTTCCAAATGGAGGGAAGGGCATATGCAATAGCACGTTTACCAAAGGAAGTCCGCGTCCTTGGTATGTCAAGCATAATAAAGTCAGATTTTCTTAACGAGTATGCACTATGTGAGATACTAATAAGGGAAGAGAGATAGCTTGGCAATTTCTGCAGGAGCAGTTCAAGAGTCCATAGCCCAGCATGGAGCAGGCGTCTAGTAGTAAGGGATGTCCAACCAACAGCTGCATATAAGTCACAGTGGTGCGAACGGTAAGGGGAGTTGGTAATGAACCGTAACGCACGGTGATAAAAGATGTCCAGTTTACTTAGATTTGCAAGAGTGGTGGAGGAATAGATTACATCGCCATAGTCGAGTAGGGGGAGAAAAGTGGCCTGTACAAGCTTGTTTCAAGGGGGAAAAGGGGCCTATTTCTGTAGAAGAAACCTAACCTTGCTTTTAACCTTCTAGAGACATCTTCTACGTGGTCACTGAAAGATAATTTATTATCGATCCAGATACCTAGATATTTAAATTTGGTTACAACTTCCAGAGGCTCGTTTAGCGTGGTGACAGTGAAGTCTTGGGCAAGGGTATTGGGGGGGCCTGAGACAGCACTGTGGGAGAATATCATCGCTTTAGTCTTCTTAGCATTGAGCAGAAGCTTTGCCTTTATTAGATTATGCTCATAGCAGCGAAGTCCGCTTGAAGCACTCCCTTGACTTCAGATAACGATGAGCCAGAAGTATACAACACCGTATCATCTGCAAAAAGTGCAGATTGGACGAGATATGTTAGCATCTAAGTCATTAATGTACAGAGAAAACAAGATAGGGGCCAAGATGGATCCTTGGGGACTCCTCTTGCAACTGGCAAGGCAGCAGAAAAAAGCTCTCCGCCTTTACTTTTTGGAATCTTCCAGTTAGGTAGCTAGAGAACCACTGGGTGGTGTGGTGTGGCACCCAACTTTGCAAGGCAATTGACTAATAGTTTGTGATCAACAGTATCAAAAGCTTTGCTGAGGTCCAAAAAGACTGCACCAGTTACCTTCTTAGCATCTATAGCAGAGATCCAATCATTGGTTACTTTTGCTAGTGCAGTGATCGTGCTATGATTAGCCTGGAAGCCAGATTGAGCTGTGTTAATGAGAGAGAAGGTTTCCAAGTGAGATTTTAACTGAATATGGATCAGTTTTTCGAGAACTTTAGAAAGGATAGGCAATATGGAGATAGGCCTATAGTTGTTTACATCACATGGGTCACCAGATTTAAATAGAGGGAGGATATGTGCTGATTTCCAGCAGGACGGCACAGTAGCAGATGTAATGGAAAGATTGAAGATGTGGAGAATTGGGGCAGTGAGATGGGCATAGCCTGACCTTAGGAAAAAGGGTTCCAAGCCATCGTCCCATGTGCTTTTTGGGTGTCTAAGTTAAGAAGAGAATCTTCTACTTCTTTATGTTATCTCGCGCAGTTGGAAGGGGCTGGGTGCAGGACTAGATGTGGCGGGAGGGGTATGCTGGCTCACCGCAGCACCAGCATAAGGTGATGAGTCAAAAGCTAATCCAGCTGTGGCAAAGTGGGAGTTAAGTTCCTCCAGGATTAGGGACTTGTTTTCCACAATCTTGCCACTTGCAACTATCTTTGTTGGGACAGAGGGGCCATGGGCCATCCTTCTATAGCTTTGATAGTCTTCCATATTTTATGAGGGTTACCTTTAGCTTGTTCGAGAGTAGAAATATAATAGTTAGCTTTAGCAGAGCAAAGTTTTTTCACACAGTTACTCCTGGCTGTTCTAAAGGCCTGCCAATCCGAAGATTCTTTGGAATGTCTAGCTTTAGCCCAGAGCTTATCTCGAGCTATAAGGGCTGCCTTGAGATCTGAGGTGAACCAGGGATTGGAATTGTTCCGTACCCTTACTTTGATGAAAGGGGCATGCTTATTTATTATTGTAGTGAGTTTGTCATTAAGGATGCAAGCTGCCTTGTTGACATCTTTGGCTAGGTAAAGATCTTGCCATCTGATCATGCTCAGGTCAGATAGGAAGTTTGCTCACTGAATTCTTGAAAAGGATCTTTTGTTATAAAGATGGGTTCTTGCGGATGGGCCTAATTGAGATCTTATGCAAGCAACAATTCCATGATCGCTCATGTCATTGTGAAACACTGCCAAATGAGATATTTTGTGTGGATAGGTGGTTAGTACCACATCTAGAATGGAACTGTTGGCAGTATTTAGAGTGTTGTTCCTAGTAGGTTCACTGACTAATTGCCCAAGACCTAGCTCTTCACAAAGGGATTTGAGGCCGTGTGATTTAGGGCCAGTCCATATTTAGATCTCCTAGAAATATTGTTTCAGTTTTGCATCTCTGAACATGGATTTCAAAGATTAAGGACTTCCATCACCACCAGACGGGGGTCTATAGCTACCTAGGATAGTGATACATTCCGAGGAGGGGAGATGAAGGCTCAGCGAAACTAACTCAAATTCCTTGGCTAGAGATTTGCAACTAATATTGGTGACCAAGTACTTAGATTTGGCATAGATAACCACACCCCCGCCTCTAGACTATCTATCTGCTCTAAATAAATTGTAGCCCTGCAGTGATATTTGTTGATCAGTGTTCGTCTTTTTTAGCCACTGTGTGTGTGCTTTTTTTCATGGGGTGGTGGCAGGGTAGGGTTGAGCACAGGGCCCACCAGTCTGTGGGTCCTTGCTGTGCTGCTGCCCTTGCCTCTCCTTCTTGAGTTACTCAAAGAAACAAAGATGAGGCCAACTGGCAGCAGCAGGGGTGTGGAAGATGGACGCAAGTCCATGTTCAGAGGAGAGTCCTGAAGGGATTTGCAGCCCTGAAGGTGGATAAAGCTAAGAGACCGAATGGGATACATCATAGGCTAGTGAAAGAACACAGAGAGGTGCTAATTGCCCTACTGACAGCCTTGTTCGGCAGCTCACTGGAAACAGGCGTGGTTTTGGAGGACTGGAGAAGATCTGACATGGTTCCTCCACATAAGAGCGGCAGCAGGGAGGAGGCCGGCAACTATATAGGCCGGTCAGTCTTACTTCAGTGATGGGGAAATTAATGGAAACCATACTTAAAGAAAGACTGGTTGAGTGTCTGAAATTCAGTGAGCTGCAAGACCACAGGCAGCATGGATTGACCCCGAAGGGGGGGCTGTTATGCCAGACTAATCTAATAGATTTTTTTTGACTGGGTGACCAAGGAAACAGATCAAGGGAGGGCAGTGGACATGTCCTGTGTAAACTCTAGCAAGGCCTTCAACACTGTGCTACACAGGAGGCTGATAAAGAAACTCGGCAGTCTGAGGGTTGCATCCAAAGTGGTGAGTTGGGTTAAGCTGGTTAGGAGATACAGGGTGGTGGTTAACAGCATTCACTCTAATGTTGGGAGAGTGACCACGGGGGGTGTGCAGGGCTTAGTACTAGGACCAATCCTTCAGTGGCTTCATAAGTGACATTGCAAAAAAACTGGAAGGAAAGCTGTGCCTTTTTGCAGATGATACCAAAATGTGCAGCGGGGGGACACTCAGAATGGGGTGGAGAGAATGTACAGGGGTGTGTGTGTATGTATGTGTGTGTGTGTGTGTGTGTGTGTGTGTGTATGTATGTATGTATATAGAGAGAGAGAGATATGAAACTTTGTATGTAGTGCCAGCGTTTACCCCAGCATTGTGATCCCATGCCGGAGAGCTGAGTTCGCGGGCAGGCTCAGTGAGCCAGCTGGATGGGCCGAGGCTGGGGAGATGGAACTGTCATGCAACACCAACCCCCAGCCCGGAAGGTACAGGGTTGCCCGCATGGGTCTAAATACCATAGTGAAGAGAATTCCTCTTTTGACATAGGGCCCTGCAGCCCTGCACTCTGGCTCAGAGATGGACGTTTTTCCCTGTGCATTATTTGCGGCCACATGGAAGCAGAGGGCCTAGAAGACCATGCACTGCTGCAGCCCACTAGAGGGCCTCACAAATCTTTGACATCTGTTGCCACACAGACGTGCAGGCTCCTGGAATGACCCTGCACATCTGCAGGCAGACGGGCTTTACCTCTGTATCTGTTCACACAGGTCATGAATGGGGATACAGTTCCTCTGCATAAATAAGAAAGGAAATTCTTTGCGAGAAAAGTGTCTTACTGCACTAGTTGGGGTTCAAGTTAACACCACAAAAATAGGGAAATGTGGCATTGGGTTTCAACCCTAGCTCCTCACCTCCTAAACAGCAAGAGGAAAAAAACATTAGGGTTCTGGGTCTCTGTAATCTTGGCAAATTAGTGGTTGGATCTTCCTTGGAGTTATTAACCCTAATGCCTACCTCCTCCTTTGAGAAAACAAGGTCAGACATGATCTCTTTCTTCACGCAGACCCCTTCTTGAAGGAAGCGACAACAGATTCTGTTGACGTGTGGCGAGACATACTGCTCTACCTTATTTTTGTTGGTACTTTTTTCCCCTGGCCACCAGTCTGCTTACCTCACACTTCCAGGCATCCTTTTGAGGTTTCCGGCCGCCATCCCAAGGACCCCTGGCTCCACATTTGGGCCCGCGGCTTGCACCTATGGTGGGGACGTGGAGAGCTCCCCTCACACTCTCACATCAGGACCAGATCTAGTAGAGCCACACACCCTCGGTGCCGAGTAAGTCCCCTACGGAGACGGCCATCAAGCCACCGTGACTGGTGCTCATATTTTTCCGTTTTCTCCTCCTCGGACGTCTGTGGCATGCAGTGACACCAAGGGACAGGAGCGTGCTCGCTACTGCACGTACCCCTTCCCAGCGTCTGCCACAGCACATCCCCCAAGTCTGCCTATGGCCTGCCGTCGCCCCCAGCCACCGCCAGAGGCCACTAGGAGAAGGAGAGCAGTCCCATGGATGCTCGATCCTTCTCCTCCCCTGCCAACCCCCAACAACCCAAGCTCATTTCCGAACCTAGGTCGCTGGCGTGGTGCAAGGTGTGGCATCCAGCGCCTCAACCCTCAGCGCCACCGGGCCGGCCACTGGTCTACCTTTGAAGAGTTTATCGTTATGAGGCAGTGGCTTTGAGCTGTACCTTGTGCTTCAGACAGGAGGCTACAGGTTGGGGGGGGCCAGAGGTGAGCTTTAGGGTTTCCAACCCCAAGAAAGACCCAATCACTGATTTGCCAAAACTCAGGAAACCCAAAACCATAATGTATTTTCCTTTTACTGCTTTTGTTGGGGTGGAGAGTTGTGGCATCACATTTCCCTTCGTTTGTGACATTAACGTGAACCTTAACTGGTGCATTAACGCAGGTTTTTTTGCAAGCATCCTGCTGATGCAGTGGCAGGGCTGCTGCTTGTGACGCCAGCGAACTGGGTTTAAGAACAAGCCCGGGATGTTGGGAGTGGGGGTTTGGGGAAAGCAAGCACCCCACAGGATGTTCTTCTAGGGAGGGGAAAAGTACCATTCTCTAGTGCAACATGTCACCTTAGTGATTACTAGGGTTGTGCAGACAGAAGCCAGGAAAGTGGTTGGGATGTTAACTAATGGCGCAGTAGCACACATTGCATTTGCACGCCCATGGTGTCCTCAAATGTGACATCCCAGGGGATCTGGTAAACACCAAGGATAACACCTCTGTTGCGACAGGATGGATCCTCGCTAACCCTGCAGGCTCCACATCGTCAATTTTAGCACCTCTGCTCTTAATCTGGCTAAAAATTATTCGAGGGTACTCCTGTCAGCCCTGAAGAAAGAGTGTCGCTATGGGGGCAGTAGAGGAGAGGTAACTCCCAGGGAAGATGGATGGAGCTGGTGCAGAGCAGGAGGATGGGGGCCAGATGGAGACACAGAGGCATAAATGGAAAATAAGAAAAGAAGAGATATATTATGTCTCGTGTGCTTATTTTTTTTTTTTTCGTGCACCACAGAACATTGTATCGAGGCCCATTGCTGTGATCTCCCCTCCTACTGGATGGGGACCTGCTGATCAACTTTTCGGCAGATGGACCCTCAAGTCCAGTCGCTGATGAGAGAGGTTGGTCGAGGTGCCTGAGGGTGGCCATTCCTAGGGGTGTAAGAAGGGTCCCTGATGGCCTGGGTGGGTGGCAGGAAGAGAGTCTTCTGCCCAGTTGGCAGCTGTTTTCTCCTCCATCTGGGCCACCACGATATCCTGGGCTTGGAGTGTGCACTCGGACTGCTGGCATGGCAGTCAGTGCCTATTGCTGCTGTGCTCTCAGGCTAACCTGGCAGTGGTGTGGTTCATTGTAGACAGAAAACCCCATGCTGTCCCCAGTGGTTTTTGGTGGAGGCCTGCAAGATTGGACTGCACCCGTGTGCCAGCAGAGATGTGACAAATCATGTAAGCATTAAGCCACTCCGAAGGAGGGTTGTACTGGGGAATTAATGCCTGGTTTGGCGGGGGGGGTTGTGGTACAAGGCCACAGGCCGAGTGCCTCCAACTGCAAAACTAGGCATCAGTTCCTCAGTAGAACCTTCCTTTGGAGTGGTTTAATGCACTTGTAACATAAGTAACTAAAGTGTGAGAGTTCAACTGTGGTAGGTAGTGAAAGGAACACAAACTGACATTGATTTATAGAACGTTTTAGGCTGCTGTTTTAGAAGTGCTACTTGAGTAGATGTGCGTGTGTACAGTGCACACTCTACATACATTTATTTTGTGAGTTCAGAAATTAAGCAGGTTTTGACATGTGACACAGAATTCAATATTGTAAGGGAAAATATTTGTATCTCTGTTGATATAAATACATCTTTACAGTGTGAGCGAACTCGTTAACACATATGATTCATGGATCCAGAGTGTTGCACCCTGGATGAATCACTAAGATTTCCATATGTACACCACTGAAATATTTTTTTTCCCACCTCCACCCCTCCCCGTTGGCCTCTCCTTCAGGCTGCCTGTGGGCCCCACAGCTCACTCCCACCTCCTCCGCTTCTAGCCACCTTCACCACCACACATTGCAGCCACCCTGGGGGTAACCCTGTGTAGCCCTTGCACCGAGTGGGTCTCCTTCCTCCAAGGGGGAAGGTGCCAGTGGGGGTCGGCCAGCACACTCCTTCATTGGCCCCCTGTGTGCTGCTGCAGTGACTTCTGGGGCTGACCAGGGCTTCTGTGGCAGCGGCAGACTGGGCAGCTGCCATCTGGTCGAGCGGGGAGCTTTTTCCTGCTTTCTCCCTGGGGGAGTGACTTATCTGAACATCAAGGCATATGCCAACATCCTCCCTGCCCCTCAGTCAGTGGGGCCCGACACACTGCTTTTTTCCCCACCTCCGCCAGGAGCCAGTAGGTGCTGGGCCACATCCTCTCCCTCCCCTTGGGAGAAGGCAAACAGTCATTGGACGCCAAGTCTTTCCTCTCGCCGCCGCTCAAGGCCCAAGTCCTGCCTGAACTCTGGGTCATCAGCTGATGCAAGTGGAAATCCAACCACTGTGCCGACGGGCTGGCTTGAAATATTATTATTATTTTTAATATTAAACGACAGTGTCTAATACCTAACAGACCCTAACAGAAATAACTAACTTGTTTTTCTTACGGTCTGTTAGCTATTAGATACTGTTGTTTAATACTGAAAAATACCCATAGTGTTTGAGTGTTCTACTTATGCAAATCTGCGTGGTTGACCCAGAATGCAGTAGTTTGGATGTACGATTCTGATGTTTTAATGAGGCCAGTAACACTGGGAACATTTATTTTTATGAGTAGAGATAAGAGTATTTTGCTTTATTATACGGTTCAATTCATGTCAATCAATCAATCAAATCTTTTATTTTTTTATTTTAGTTGTTTAACCAGGTATAGCACACTATGCTGAAAGTTTTTTTATAGGAGCGACCTGGGAGCACAGTGAGGTTAAGTGACTTGCTGAGGGTCACACAGTATGCAAGTGGAAGCTGTGGGATTCAAACCCAGGTCTGGTCTTCTGGATGTCACCAGATTTGCAGCTCAGAGCCTTAGACCACTGCGCTATACTGCCATCCAGGCGATCACCATTGAGCAAGCTCATTTACAAGGTGGACCTGCTGTTGGCAGGGAAAATTGTACAGTTACATATAAATATACATAATACAAAAGGAACAACATGTTTACAATACTGATAGGAGCAGAGTATTTACATTCGAAATCACATGTACAAGAAAGATATACATAATACAACCTGAACGTATTATATATATATATATATATATATATATAAGTTTCCATTGAGCAGGATGTGTATGGATGTCATATACAAACCATAGAAGAAAAAGAGAAAGATTATTTATATTCCTGTCCAGCAGAAACACGTTACAGGCCTGGATGGAAATTCTAAGCTATGGAGGTGCACATAACAGTGTGTAAGCCTTAGGTAAATGCGACAGAAGGGGGTGGTGAATAAGAGGGATGCAGAGGGTGCGAAGGGCAAGTGGGGCAGAGGAGGGGGAGTAGTAGTAGTGGCAAGGGCTGATGTGGATAAGCAGCTGGGACTAGTGTTGAAGAAGAGAGGACCAATAGTCAAGCTGCTAGGAGCGACAGAAGCAATTACAGATTTCAGCAAACGTTTTGTCATAGAGGTTCTTAAAGAAGGCAGGACTGACAGGTGAGCTAAGTCTCAATGATTTTTGTATCCTATTCCAGAGAGTAGGCAGGACATAGCTTATGGCGGCCCTTCCAAAGCGAGTGTTTGGCCTTGGGACATTCAAAGAAATCAGCAATTGACTTCTTAAGGCATAGTTCCTAATAGGACTAAGGGGGAGACAGTCAACAACGTATTGTGGGAGTTTGTTGGTAAGGGCTCGGAGCGTCCATATTGCTGCATTTCTATATCGCCTGTATTGAAGGGAGGGCCACCCTACGGCTGCGTATAAAGAGCATCGATGTGTGGAGTACGGGAGGCCAGTTATAAATCTCAGTGCTCTATGATATAGTACATCCAGTTTTGCAAGATATGAGGCAGGGCAGTTGCCATAAATGAAGTCAGCGTAGTCGGTTAAAAAAAGGAACGTAGATTGGACAAGCTGTCTTTTTGAGTCAGTGGTCAAGAGGCGTTTAATTCTGAAAAAAAGACCAAGCCTCTGCCTCAGTTTTTTTCAGCAGTTCTTCTGTATGTTCCACAAAAGAGAGTTTGTTGTCTAGCCAAATACCAAGGTATTTTAAGTTAGTCACGAATTCCAGATTTTCTCCTAATAAAGTAGAGATTGATGGTAATGGACTAGCGACAGCAGAGTAAGCCCCTGGGCCTGATGGTGAGAAAAGAATGGCCCTGGTTTTTTTTTTTCCATTTAGTAGTAACTTTTTGCTAAGGAGCTGGTACTGCAGAGTATTAAAGTCAGCTTGTAACTCAGCGCAGGCAGCTTAAGGCGATTCCCAGCTTAAGTAGAGCACCGTGTCGTCAGCAAACAAGTGAATACTGGCATCTTTGATGCCTACGTCCAAGCTGTTGCTATAAATGGCAAATGGTAATGGGCCCAGTATGGAGCCCTGGGGGACACCTCTTTTTATCGGTTTAAGTGGAGAAATCTCTCCATCAGCCTTAATTTGTTGCTGACTGTCAGAAAGGTAGTGTTGGAACCATCCCAGTGCGGTTGAGCTAATGCCTATAGTTTTTAAGGTGGAGAGGAGCAGGCAGTGATCGACAGTGTCGAAAGCCTTACTGAGGTCCAGAAACACGGCACAAATTTTTTGTTGTCTAAGTCCTGTTGCCAGTCATTAGTAACTTTTGCCAGTGCTGTAATTGTACTATGCTTAGCTCTAAAGCCAGACTGCATTGGGTTGAGTAGTCTAGCTTTGTCTAAGAAAGATCTCAGCTGCGTATCCACAATTTTTTCCAGAAGTTTTGCTTAGCTCTGTGTGTTTCTGTCGGTATATATGTGGTCCCACTCCCGGTCACTCCTACCCCTCTGTGTTCTTATTGGTAACTGCTCCTCTGTGGTGTTATATGTGCGGTTTCACTCTCGCTGAATCCTCTCCCCCTCCTGTGTGCTGCAGGAGCCGGGTGCTGCATGTATGTAGAGGAGCTGGAGGGGTGACTGTTCCACACGGAGGGAGAAAGAGACAGAGAGACACACACACACATCAGTGCTGTCTTGTCTGTCTGTGTGTGTGTCTGTCTGTGTCTCTGTCACACATCTCTGTGCACAAAACTGTGGGATTTTATGTAGCGCACATTGCTGCTGGGAACACTGACTGCTTGGTTCCTGGAGGTCCACGGGGTGGGTGGGTGAGAAGGCACTGCAGCCAACTTTCTGTTGATGCGGTGTGTAGGAAAGACAGTGACCGTTTATGTGTGTGTCCTGTCTCTCTCCCATCTAACTCTCGCGCCCGTGCTCTCGATGCCAACTGTGCATTACATGCAAAGTGGTCACTAGCGATTTTTGTGCTAGTTCATAAAGGTACTACAGCCAGGAGCAACAAGGCATTACTAGGGAATTAATGCATGGTTGCTCCTTGGTCAGCTGTTGCTATTGCTCCAATGAAAAGTACTTTTTTCTGTTTAACATTTATTTATTGCCATGTTACAAGCCATATTGAATACATGTCCGTGGAAACAGAACTCAACACTACAACAAAAGCATTTCAGTGGAGGAAAGAATAAATCGGGTTAGTTCATTGGAAATGTAGCATTTTTATCCTCTATGTGCCATGTATGATGAGTTTCTGTCAATGACGGCTTCCATTTTTAAAGTAATACTCCTTCACATTTAAAATTCGAGAATTGTTAGTATAGCTTCTCATCAAAAATAGACTTGACTTGCCATATTTCGAAAATGGTAATTAAATTACTCTTGCCCACCCATAGTTCTCTGGAGCAATGCTTACACGTGCTAATTACTTTTTGGTTGCTTTTTTCAGTCTGTTACTTCTGACAGTGATTGGTGACAGCAGCCAAAAGCCACTGTCATAAATCTGATACTTGTCATCGGTTCATATTACTGACAACACTAGAAAAACAGACAGTGATTGGCAGACAAAAGACCAAGGGTCCATCTAGTCTGCCCATAGTTCCTGATCTGTCTTATGAAGTACTGTCCATAAGGGATTCTGTTCCTCCCTGTCCATCCCCCCCATTCCCCTCCCCATTGTTACTGACCTGAGTAACCACCAAACCCCTCACTCTATCCCAGCCATGCCTGAAATTACTTATGGTCTTTGTGCCCGCCACATCCGCTGGCAGACTGTTCCATGGTGCCACAACTCTTTCCGTAAAATAAACCTTCCTCACGTCTCTCTTAAACCTCTCTGCTGCCAGTTGCCATTCATGACCTCGGGTTCTTGAATCTTTACGCCTGTTAAATATTTCCCTACAGTTCACCTTCTTTATTCGCTTCAGGAAGTTGAAGGTCGAGCACAAGGGTGATATTGTCAGTCTCTTGTATATTAATTGGATGGACAGTGATGGTATCTTTAAATTAAATTATAAAACACAAAATCTTGACTATTATAAAACAAAAGAAAGAAAAGGAAAAAAGAAATTCTTTACAGAAAGTGAGCCAGCTTTGTGGTGCCGAGCAGGCAAGGGACCGTTCTTTAAAAAAAAAAAAAGGATGTGCGTTCTGCCATGGGTCATTTTAGCATTAATAAATTTTACTGGAAAGATAAGTAAGGGGTCATGAAGATTTTGTAAGTACATTTTTTCTGCTCAGATGAATTTATAGATGCAAATATGAAGTTTCAAGAGGGGTTCATTAAAATGTAGGAGTTTCATTTTTTTTTTTTTCCCTCGCCTCCCCTCCTCCTCCTTGGCTGCCCACTTCTTCAGGTCCCCTAGGCCCTTCCCGACTACCTGCCGTCCCATGCCAGCCACTTACCTCATATTGCGGCTCCCCCGGGTAACCCGGCATATCCCTTCACCGGTCGGGTCCCCCTCCTCCGAGGAGGAAGGCACCGGTGGGGCCGGCCAGCGCACACTACTTGGCCCAGGGTGTCGCTGAGGTGTGCCGGTCGTGGGTTCGGTGGCAACGGAGGGCTAGAGATCATCATCCTGCCAGCCAGGGAGCATTTTCTCAGTTTTTTTTTTCTCTTGGGGAGCGACGTCCTGATGTCAAGGCTAACGCTGACGTCTGCCACTCTCCTTGTGCACGGAGCCCGACGTTCTGCTGTGTCTCTAGCCTCCACCAGGGGTCAGCAGGTGCCGGTGCACATCCCCACCCTTCCCCTGGAGAAGGAGAGCTGTCCCCGGACGCATCATCCTTCTCCCCCTGGCTGGCCCTCCAGCGACCCGAATTCGTCCCTGAACCCAGGTCGCTGGCGTCACAGACTGAAATCCAACCACTGCTGACAGGCCAGCAGGAGTTTCATTTTAAGGCATTTTTTATTGTGACCATGGTTGACACGTTAATCAAACCCTTATTTTATTGTGCAGTTTAATAATGAAAAAAAAAATGTGAGTGGTTTTGAACCTTAGGTTTAAATTTGACATTTGGGATGTTAAAGAATATAGAAGGTGACCAGGCGGTGGCCAATAAGATAAAGTATAAATACGTTCAAATATGAAGAAAGCACCGGCTCCGGTTCTAAACCCACTGCTGTTTAAAAATTAGGATTTTGTATGAAGAAAGTACTGAACTTCAGGTTCTAAGTCTACCACTATTTAGAAGTAAGAATAACATGCATGTGGTCAATAAGGCATGATTTCTACATTTATTTATTTAAAAGTTTTACCAGGTAGGCATACTGAGCGGGATAACGCTCGATTACAGATGCATCCAGTGGGTGGGTGGTAAAGGAGAATATACAAGAGAGAAATGCATACAGAGAACACATTGAAGTACAGTCATCTGTGAGCAAGCATACAGAGAACATTTACAGAGACATTATTGCAGCTGAGGGTAGAGTTCGGGGAACACTGCAGTACAGAGCCAGAGTGTAACTCATTAGAGTGGTCAGAGAGAAGCATCTAATCACTTTCAATATTATATGTAGGTGTGTGTTTAGATTGTATGCATTGTCACTTTAAAACTATTTATAAAATAGGTACATACAGTAAAGCAACCTGATTGGCTGACAACCCTTACCAGCTATGATATCACACTAAATAATAAGCCCCAAAAAACAGCAACCGATTTGGCAAAAAAAAATCACTGTGCCACCCTGCCTTCAGAATTCAGAATCCACCCGCTGAGGCTCTGGTTGCTACACCTCGCACCACACTGGCGACCCGGGTTCGGGAACGAGCCTGGACCGCCGGGGGTCGGCAGGGGCAATGGAGGATCGAGCGTCCTGAGGACTGCTCTCCTCTCGTGGGGTGGGATTTGTCATCCTGGTGGTGACTGGAAAGCAGTACAGGTTGGGAGGCACCTACCGGCACCTCTGCGTCAGTGGGAAGGGGGAATGGAGGAAAAAAGGTGGAAAAAGGGAGCTGGCGGGCTGCATGATGACCTCACGTCCCTGTGCCACCCCCCGGTTTCTGGATTAGGCTCTGGAGGGGGAAGGATTGCCGACGCTCTCCTTCCTGGGCCCTCTGCGGGGGAACTACTGGGAGTCGGCATAAGCGGGAATGCGTGGGGCTGGAGGATGAGTCTCTCCAAGGGAGGGCCATAGCTGCCCACCAGGCTCTGGGGCTCAAAAATAGAATAATTAAAAAAAAAACAAACCTCAAAATCCACCATGTAGTTCTTGCTTACAGAAAAGTCGGAAACGGCCACAGAAAGCAAAAGAAAGTTTAAGCCACAAAATTAACTGAATACACCTGGAACACTTTAGAAAGTGTTTTGCTTTTTTACTATAACATCCTACCTGTGTCCCTCCTGAGCCACTCCCTTTCCCTCCTTACCTGTAAATATTGTGGTGTCTCTGAACTCCCTCCAGAGCCGCAAGCTGGGTGAGAGAGGCAGGAGTTTCATGAAAGTTGCTACTGAAGATGGTATCTTACTGCCGGCAAGACAGAAAAAAAAGTCTTGGTCTTGCCAGTGGTCTAAAGTAGCAACCTGGCAGCTCTGTCCAGCACCCCTAGTGACAGCAGTTTATTTAACAGCGTCCTTAGCAACTTATGGAAAGTGTAGAGACTATTTGAGATTAGACCAGATACCATATACAGGATAATATCCACCTACGTTTAAACACAATAGCAGAGGCAGAGAAACTTCCTAAGAAAACATTGCAAGCGGTGATGTCGGTCGATGCCGAAAAGGCATTTGACAGGCTAAACTGGAAATATTTACAAAGGGTATTGGTGGGCTTTGGTTTTGGTTCCCGCTTTAGAGAATGGATAGCTAATTTATATGAGAATCCTAGGGCACAGATTAAGGTGAATGGCCTGATGTCGGATTCCCTGGAGATAGGTAGGGGCACACGACAAGGGTGCCCTCTATCACCTTCATTATTTGCATTAAGTATAGAGCCCTTGGCAGCATACTTTAGACAAACGCCAGATTTTCAAGGAATTAGACTGGGAGATATTCGCATATCATTATATGCGGACAATACCTTAATATATGCAAATGACCCAGTAAAAGATG
Source organism: Neoceratodus forsteri (assembly GCA_016271365.2). Lineage (NCBI taxonomy): Eukaryota > Metazoa > Chordata > Ceratodontiformes > Ceratodontidae > Neoceratodus > Neoceratodus forsteri. The sequence goes on along the minus strand of CM028129.1, from coordinate 1,712,473,681 downwards.
TGCAGAAGATAATAGACAAGCTCAAAATGTTTGGCTCATTTTCTGGCTATAAAGTAAATGAACTAAAAACAGAGCTATTACCCATTGGCAGATCCAAGGACCCACTCCCACTGCTCCCATATGGCCTGAAATGGGCCTCAAATGGTTTAAAATACTTGGGTGTTTGGATACCCAGAAATTTAGATTTATTATATGTTAAAAATCACTATAGATTATTATTAGAAGCACAGAAAGACTGTACGAGATGGAAGGAAATGTCTCTCACTTTGATGGGCAAAATTGAGACAGTCCGCATGAATCTATTACCAAGATTTTATTTTTATTTACAGTTTTGCTGGTAAAGCCTCCAGAAGGATTTTGGAAACTAATACATAATATGATATCTAAGTTTATTTGGCATGGCAGAAGATCAAGGATTAAATGGTCGATCTTGGTGGCCTCAGAAGAAAAAGGGGGCTTGGCCCTTCCTGAATTTAGAAGATATTTCTGGCAGCCCAGATACAAAATTTTATTTCATACATGAATAAGGTGGAAATTCCGCATGGACCTAGATGGGGTTAAAGCATTGATGGAGGATATACTGATGATGGACTACCAAAATATTCAAAGATTCCATTATAGTAATGTTTGGGCACATGATCCGATTTTGACATGGACAGAGATATGTAGAAAACATAAACTTCAGATGAAACAGTCTTTGGACATCGCTTTAAGAGCATGTATAGACTTTATACCTTTTACATTGGAGGGGGGGCTCAAAACATGGGAAAGGTTAGGGCTAACTAAAATAGGACAATTTTTTTAAGGAGGGATCGCTAAAATCATTTCAGGACATAGCCCAGGAATTTAAATTACTTCAGAGGGAACATTTTAGATTTCTACAATTCAAGCACTATCTGCTTAGTAGAGTGGGCAGAACTCAATTATAACCAGATGAGAATCCGATATCACAATTGCTGGGGGATCTGGCGTTCTCAACACAATCTAGAGGGAGAGTGGTTCAAATAGTATGCATACTTTCAACACTATAAACAGAACCTATAAGTAAGATTAAAACAAACTGGCAGAAAGAAATGGGAACAGAGCTAAATGAGGAAGAATGGGGCCAGATTTGGAAGGGAAATTTCACGACCACAGCATCTCCTGCCTGGAGAGACTTTAGGTGGAGGGTGGTTCAGCGCCACTTTAGAACCCCAGTTATAACTCAACACTTTAGGGATCATTTCTCGAATCTGTGCTGGAGGGGATGTGGAAAAGTGGGTGATCATACACACATTTTTTGGTCATGTCCGAAATTGTATTCATACTGGGTGGAGATCACTAAAGAAAGTAGTCTGATTCTGGAGGTGGGGTTGCCATGTATACACCCTCTGTATGGGTGTTGTGGCTGCCACCAGCAGAGGTGAGAACTAAAGCAATTAGATATCTATTCAATATCTTAATTGCAGCTGCATTGAAAGCGATAACCCAAAGATGGCTAACATCAAGGATCCCAGATAAAAAGGCCTGGTGGGGTAATATTGAGAAATTGATGGAAGTGGAACACCTCACAGCAAGGCTTAGGCTCCAGAAAGAAAGATATGTGGCTAGATGGCTTCCTTATTTTCACTATATGGCTGAAAGGGATCAGAGAAATGTGGTTGAGATTTTGGCCGAACAAGGGTAACGACCCTAGGGGGAGAGAAGGTGGGGAGAGAGTAGATCTAAAGGGGAATATATACCCAGGGAGGGAAGTACAAACACTGAGACCTTACCTGAGAAAAGAAAATGAGCCATAAATCCGAATATAGGGCAAATTAAGTAATTTTTGGTATACACCCTTGGCACATGCCTCAATAAAATGGGAATGGCGGTTGAGATGAACAAGGGAAGCAGCAATCTAGCCAGATGTCTTAACCAATTAGACATTCAGGATGTATTTTGATCCCTCAAGAATGTATGCACCTTCATATATTGTAGAGATGGAACTGGACCTAGATGAATAAACAGATGATATATGAACTGTAGATGGATTTTAATTGCACCGGCTTTTAGTTATTTATATGTTTGTTTAAGTGTACATGTATGATTTTTGTATGTTTAATGTATTATAATATGGAAAAATTAATAAAAAATAAAAAAAAAAAAAACGTTGCAAACAGTCAGGATTTATTTGAGAATACCCTTAAACAATTCATAAGGCTCAAGCCATAAAATTCAATCTGCTCCATGGAGCTGTGGGCACATATGATCTGACAGCAAACATTCAACTGCCAAAGCCGTGGCACCATTCTTGGGGCACTAGTACTGAACCTGGATCCCCTCCATAACGGAGCTGTGTAAGCTCCAGACACAGGTGTGATGGGGGCAGAGGTTTTACCTGGGCACTCACATACCCCTAACGGTCCATGCTTTACTTCCCTCTGTCCCAGTGGCCAGGCGCTCTCTCTTCAGCTCACACAAACGGGCACTAATCTTTCAGTACTGGCTCTCCCTTCAAAACACAGCTTCAAAAAATCAGCCCCACATTGCAGAGCCTGCATGACCTGGTGCAAAACCTATCCTACAGACCCATTTAAGAGGTGGTTTCCATGGGCATGGCTCGCACCCTTGCTGCAGCTCCAAGGGGGCTGAACACTGGGCTCTGACACGTCTATAACAAGGGTCAGTCTATGGATGGCACACCTTTTCACCAGTGGACATGGATTTTACAGCTGCAGGACCTTGAGCTGCCACCCCGAGGTCCTCCTCGGTTGGCCTCTTACACTCCGACCCAGGACCTACACCATGGCAGCCACCAGCCCTAAATGTGGAGTCCTCTACGCTGGCGACCTGTCCATCCCGGTGCCAAGATCACATTATGGGCCCTCCTTTAATTCCCTGGCCTTGGCTCCACTGAAAAGGCAGGCTCACCAACCCCAGGATTTCATCACGGGTGCGGATGGCACTCGGGAACTTCTCAGCCCATCTTCAGTGCGTTTTTGTGGGATTTCTGACACACTTGGGACTGGCGGTGGCTATCGCTCCACCCTGGTCCTGAGGCTCCGACTCTGCAACACTCCCCGGACCCCGCAACACGGCTCACAAAGACCCCGTTTTCCCACCATGGCGTCCCTTTTAAAGGCAGATGCCAGGGCCCCGCCCAACTACGGGTCCTGGCATCAAAATGGGCACAGATACTCCCTAGGCATTGTAGTAAGCCCACACTTTGGGGGGGCTTACACTTACGTATTGTATTCATATGTTTGTTACAAGATTATTGGTCACTGGAGATATTTAAACAATGGTTACCAACCCCACAACCACATCTCCTACTAAGGAAACTCTAGTGAGCGAAGTGCAGAGACGGTAGTGGAGTGGCGGTAATGTCATATTAGACCACAGACTCTGTGCTAAGCAAAGCAATAAGGAAAGCAGCATGTTTTGAAATTAGTGGTGTCTGTGAGTTTCAGTTGTTTTTAAGTGCTGAAAGCTTGTCCTTTGTGACTGGGGACTGCTCTGTCAGGCTTCCAACCCAGTTCGAGCCTTGAACCTGGGATGTCTGGAGCAAAGGCTGGCTAGGGAGAATTGAGGTAGAGAGGTAGATCTCTATTTAAATATGCCTTTCTATAACCAAGACGCAGTACAATAAAAAAAATTAATAACAAACTATTACAATACAAAATAAAATTGATTTACACGGAAAACTACTTAAAATAGTAGTGCAACTAGATTAAGCATAAAAATCAACTCTACTTTTTTTTCTCACTATAAAAGATTCCAGGTATCTTTCTGTTTTATTTGGTAGTTAAAATGTCTGGTTCCACCAAAATTTGAATATTGTATAATTGCTTTATTGTTTTCTGGAGAAAAAAAGATAGCCACCACATTTGTTTTAGAAATACCATTGCAGACCTGTAAGGGTTAGGATTGAGAAAAAAGAAATCATGGAATTTAGCATAGGCAATACATAAAAAAATAGATTTGACCGATATGCTGAGATACATAATTTTAATTTTTTTTTGTAGTATCTATTTATCTCCACTGCGCCTCCATGTGCCACTCCTTCGGGCCAATTGCCGAGGACACACTCCCCTGTGGCTTCGACTGATTCCCAACCCCACGCCATGAGCCACCTCCAGGGTACCCCGAGCGTAACCCTTTGTCGTGGGTGAGTCCTCCTCGGAGGCTTCCATGGCCAACGGCATTGGCCTCTAGGTGCCGCTGAGGTTGGTTCGGTTTCCCAGAGTTCTGAGTAGGCACTGGTCCGGGAAGCTGTCATCCAGTAGGTTGGAGGCGCCATTTTCTATTTTTTCCTCCTCCAGTTCCCCTATGCGTTGAATCTGCATTACCCCTGGTCTCCACTGGGGGCCACTACAGAGTGATGCGTCTCCCTAACCCACCCCAGGAGAGGAGAGCAGTCCTCCAGACACTTGATCCTTCTCCTTCCCCTGCTGACCCTCCGGCGCCTGAGTCCATTCCTGAACCCGGGTCACCGGTGTGGTTTGCGGTAAGGCGCCAGCCCCTCAACCCTCTGTGCCACCGGGCTGGCACTTTTTTTTTTTTTTTAATTATTGCTGAAATGAGCTTTTTGGAAAACATTTTTGTTTGCACTGCTGCACAAAGTGCTAAAACAAAAATCTTACAATACTATTGGGAACCCGAAAAGGCTTGACTAACTAGACATGTTTTTAGTTTGGTTTTAAAAATGAGAAGTAAGGGGACAGTCCAAATATCCGAGGCGTGGCTGTTCCACAAACGTAGAACAGCAACAAGTAATCTATCATTGGCTGATTTTAACCAGGATTTGGGAACAGCCCAAAAAAAACAGAACCTGTGTATCTTAAAACGTGGACATCAGTGTGCTTGAGCATCTGCTGAGATGTTCTCCTCCTCGGAGAGGGTTAGGTGCAGCCTCTCTTGCTTGCCCACTCCGTACAGAAGCATAGGAGGAAGAGCATGAGTGGGGTTGCATTGCCATTGGGATATCCACAAGACAGGAGTGATGCAAGGTACACTCTTGATTTGCAGTGAAGAATAGGAGGCTGTCATGGCTGGATAAAACAAAATAAGAGGAGTACACTGCGCCCAACAGAGTGTCTGCAACATCTGGGGACAGACTTTGACAAATCTTAGGCCATAATATCCCTCTCAGCCAACTGCACTGCCTCTCAAGAGAACTCAAGCAGCTCATGAACAAGACGCTGACATCCGCTGGGCCGATGCTTCACATCTTCAGTCTGATGGCAGCGAGCATGACTTGTCTGTGGGCCAGACAGTACTCTCAACCTCTGTAGCTCCACCTCCTGCCAGTGATCTGTGCCATCAAACCTACGCAGTAGGGAATCATTCTAGTGACTGCGAGCCACGTAACCCTCACAGCAGATACCAGGTCTCATAGGCCGAGGAGCAGTACTAGCCACAGCCTCGGCACAAGGAGTATGGGGCCGTGCGGAACAAAAGCTTCACATCAGCATCCTCGGAATGCAAGCTGCTGCTGTGCAAGCATTTGTATAATTTTGAATATGAATGCACCATCAGCATGTCCTGATCAGATCACAGTGGCTTACATTAGATACCAGGGTGACATGAAGAGCAAAGCCAGGTTTACGGATATACCAGGTCCTTCGATAAGTGTAGAAAAATGTTCAGCCCCTTTCTGCAGTGCATCTGGGAAGCACTCTGATCTTTCAAGCCGACTGTCTTAGTTGATGGAGGGTGCTTCTGAGCAAATGAGAGCTCATTGGGGGGTCACATGCTCTGCATCAAGTGGAGAATGCCACCCTTAGACCTAATGGCAACCAAGGGAAATACAAGCTCATTGAGATTGTTCAGCAGGTACCAGGAACCGCAGTCCCTGGGGCTAAATTGTTTCTGCCTGGCATGGCTGAATACACTTTATGTTTTTCCTCCATGATGAGTGATACCAAAGGTTCTGTGGTAGCTATGCGTGGATCTCTCTGTTGATTTTCATTGTTCCACATTGGACTTGCCTCACATGGTACTCTGAGCTTGCTGAACTGTCGGCGTATAGTGCCATACATCTGCCAGGCAGAACTGACCTACTGCATCAGGGCTCAATAATTCATCTATATCCAGACAAGTTCTGTCAGCCTGGTTCCTGAACTCAGGAGATTCATAAAAGCAGGACACTTTGTAAGAGGCGTCTAGAAACTACTGTAGGAAGCCTTCCACGAGTAGAACCTACAGAAAGATTTGGCTCACCTTCAGATGCTGGTGCTGCCACTTCATATCAAGCCCTCAGCCAACTCTCTGTCCAGTGTCTTGGAATTTCTGTAGCAAGGATGAGACTAGAAGTGCATCCCCCTCAGGTTCCAGGTGGCAGCCGTTTCAGCTGTAAGGAATTGATTAAAGTCACTTAAATTGACTGCAGCCTGACATAATTTGCTTCTTGAAGGCTTGCCACAGGATTCGACCAAGGCTCAGGTAGATCTTCCCTCCTTGGAAGCTAAACGTAGGCATTGTAGCTATTATGGGTCCTCCATTTGAGCCTCTTCCAGAAGGATTCCTCTAGCACTGCCCTGAAGGTTCTGTTTCTAGTGGACATATGCTTGTCTAGCTCTGTGGGTGAGGTTCAAGCGTTCTTCCTGCAGGAACACTACCTCGTCCTTCACAGAGACAAGGTGGTCCTACCGTACATACTGTGGCATATTTTCTGAGAAAAGTTCTCTGGATTTCCCTGCAGCCTTGTCTCCCACTGGCAGCTTACCTCTCCTCTTTTCCTCCACGGCTTGCCCCCACCCGTGGCAGGGGAGATCCCTCAACCTGCGGAGCGGATCCGGTGCGGGGGTTGCTGCCAATTGCAGGAGCGGGGCCTGCGGTGACCAGCATTCATCCTGCCGAGGAGCCATTTTCCGATTTTTCTCCTCTTCCCCGAGTGCAGCACGGGGCTTGCAATGACGCCAGTGACCAAGCCGTGCACGCTCCCTTATGCGAGATGCCAGGCGTCTGCCCCGTAACCACCGCCTACATGCGAGCCACTGGAGCAGGCCTCCAGCCTCCGCTAGGGATCAGGCATGCAGCGTATTCCATCCCACCCCCTCCCCAGGAGAGGAGAGCTTTCTTCAGGACACTCGATCCTCTCCCTCCCTAGCCGACCCCCGGTGGCCCGCTCGCACTGCGAACATGGGTCGCTGGCGTGGCAGGAGGTAAGGCATGCTTCCTCAGGCCTCCACGCCACTGGGCCAGCCAGGTGTTCCTGTGTTGTTATTTGGCAGGTGGTACATTTGGACCAGTCATTTGTCAGGCAGAGTTTTTTGGTGAGGAGGGTCAAAGTCTCAGCACGGTCTTCAGCTGTTTTGTTGCCTTTCAGTTGTTGTTACCTAGAAAAAAAAAAAAGAGAAATGCTATTAGAAATATTTTCATTCTCCAGACCCATGTTTATGTCCGTAGATGGACACGTTGGCTGCTGTGCGATGACTCCTAATAATTTTAGGTCTTATCTAAGTATGATAATCAAATCTCCTCTTGTGAATATTAAGGTCTGTGTTGAAATTTTATGTATAAGCAGTATGCAGTCTGTGTATATGAACCGTCCTCTGTTCTCTTTATACAGTGGCGTGAAAAAGTATTTGCCCCCTTCCTGATTTTCTCTATTATTGCATACTGTATAATATCTGTGCTTTTAGTGACATTATGTCAAGTTTGCCATGCTGTCCTCGCACTTAATAAAAAATAAATTTAAAAAGTGCAAAATCATGCACTTGGGGGGCACAGAATCTTGGGGGGGTATTGCATAAAATAGTGGAAGAGGTATTGATGGTCACTAAACTGGAAAGGGAACTTGGGGTTGTCATATCTGATGACTGCAAGGTGACGGAACAGTGCAACAAAGCAGTAGGCAGGGCCAGCGGGATGCTGGGGTGCATAGGGGAGTGGACTCACCAGTCGGAGAGAGGTGCTACTACGACTGTATTGACCGTTGGTGAGACCCCACCTGGTGTACTGTGTCCAGTTCTGGAGATCATATCTCAGGAAGGACATAGACAGGGTGGAGGCTTTCCAGGGGAGGGCAGCTAAAATGGTGCAGAGGCTGCACCAGAAGCCCTATTAGGAGAGACTGGGAGATCTCGATATGTACTCCATGGAAGAGAGAAGCAGGGCCTGATTTATGTGATCAGGGGCCCTAAGCACACCAGTAACCATGCCCGCCCCCCCACCACCCCACGGTGTCATGCAACATACAACTCTCACCACTGAAAACTGCGGTTAGAGGCACAACACTGTGGCGCAACAATGAACTAATTCATTTTACTATCACAAATGTAGGCGCTTCCTACTAAAATGCAGATAGACACCAATCCTGTCAGAGCTTAAATGCTTTGTGTAGGGAGTGTCACAAATGCAGTTACAGTACTGTATACTAGTGCTAAGAGTTTAACTGTCCCTTCCCCACTGATAAATAACAAAAAATGTCACCTCCCACGTATCACGTAATTCTCAGTATACACTCACGCAACAGTAAGTATTTAATAGCCAGCTTACCAGCATGTTCGTTATTTGTTTTATTTACTTGCTTCGCCATAGCCACAGACCATGCACAGCAAAATTAAGTGGAGGCAGTTTAGTGGACCATGGACGGACAGGAGGACACACGCACACCACCCACTCTTTCACAGTAGAAGTTAAGCTGAGGGAAACCGGTCACTTCTCTCTTTTTAATTATAGCATACCACTAGAATGTAGTACAGTAAATCCGAGTGTTGAACCGCAGTCCAGCAGTGGCAGTAGTAGCAGTATTGTGGATGGGTATTCAGTACAACCAAAAACGTCATCTATTTCCCTCCCACACAACACTGTGCATAGTTGTATGCTAAGGGGCTTGACTGTGTGCCTGTCACACAGTAAATGGATTTACCAGTTGTGCAGGCGGTAACCATGAGCACAGCACATGTGGTGCGTAAATTAAAAATATTCCTCATCACTTGCATTGCACCATCAGTTTTGTGCTTGTACTGTCGAGAGGCCCACTGGGCTATCATTGTAGGTAATCTCCTTCCCATCTTAGATTACTGCTGTCCCATATACTCGCGTGTATCCACTGCCCTTCGAGCTCATCTCACATCCGTCTACAACAACGTTTGCCGATTCGCCCTACTCACCCCATTCTCCACCCATCACTGTTACCTTTACCAGTCCCTCGGCTGGCTACTGCTTAAAGGTCTCTTTGACTTTGCCCTTGGCAGTATCGTTGACGACACACTCAGGACTGGGAACATGTCCCCTCTCTCCTCCCTCCTAAAGATTAGACATTCACCAAGGACCCTCCATTCCATGGTTGCCCCTCCCTCCCTTGAAGTCCCTAGAGCTGCTACTAGTATGGGAAGTAAAGCCTTATCTGTTGCAGCCCCTACCCTGTGGAACAGTCTACCCTCATCTCTCAGATCAGCCACCTCTCACCTCACCTTCAAAACCTAGCTCCTTGGGGAATATTGCTGTAACTGCTCGCCCAGGTAGCCCCCGACAGCTGTACCACTACTTTTTCTGCTGCACTAATGTCTATACCCTCTACTACTTTCTGTACTCAGTGGTTGCTAGGTCAGAAGGACAACCAAGTCCCAGGTTGGGGGTAAGCACTTATAGCCACCTTATTGATTACTTAGGAATTTAGTACCTGTACCTTTGACCTTTGTCGATTTTTGTTTTTGTATGTATTATCCTATGTGCATGTGTATAGTTTGCTTTCTTCTTATTTTGATCAGTATTTCATGTATTGTATTGATTTAACTTGTGTGTGTGTGTGTGTGTGTGTGTGTATAATTATCATGTATGTATGTCATTCCTGTGGCCCGGGGTCATGCCTGAAAATGGTCCTTTGGATCAGTGTACACACCCGGTAATCAGAGTCAGAGTCATAAATAAAATAAAATATGGCCACAGGGTGACTGCAATAATTGCATTTACATTTAAACTTCATTTTTAAACTGAAGTTGTTAATGACGACTAAAACTGAGTCGGCGAAGTAAAACTTTTTTTGTGTGTTGCTGCTCCTTTGACCGGGCGGCCATGCACAGGCTCTAGTGTTTTTTACTTCCCAAATCCTAAGTTCTGACCCCCCCCCCACCAAAGACTTCACCGGTTGCATGCACTACTGACCAGATTCCAGAGTCCTCGCACACCTCCTGCTGTCTCCCTGCTGCTGCCTCCAGTGTTGTTTAATGCAAATTTGGTGGTGGGGTACTTTTTTTGAAACAAACATAAAATAATTTATAATTTTTCACAGGCTGTCTGCAAACTGTCCAACTCACGACAGAGCCCTCTATCCTCTGGAAAGTCCAAGTTCCAACCGCTGACTGGGAGGAGTACAGTACCTCTACAGCAGGCCATCCCATCAGTTAGTCATGGCATTGGCAGACTCCCACTGTTGACTCTGAACCATCAGGCTCGCCACTCCCCCTCAGGCTCCTTTTTTTCTGACTGCCTGTCCAGCTTGAGCTACCAGAGCAGCTGACCTGGCGGCACTGTCATATATAGACGCATCCCACTCCTAGGTCCAGGAGGATGTGATTGTAGCCACGCACGAACACTTAGCCTATCGGGTGACTGTGACTGCTGCCAAATTCAAAATAGCCGACACCATCCCTCATTTCTGCGCAGATGCCGACAAGTGACATTCACCATCTCAGTTGCTTGCTGCTGCCATCAGGAGGGACACTGTGAATGTGATGACGCAAGTCGTGACCCAGGGGCATCGGAGGTGGTCATCCCCCCCTTCAAGTTTGGAGATGCAGTCTTCCTCCAGGCAGCAGAAAGGATAAAAAAACCTGATAAATGACTGCTGCATGGAACTGTGGACCACAGCTGGTGTGTGCAAACAGCTTAAAACAGGGCCCCACTCACGGGCATACTTGGTGTAACAGTAAATCCGGCCCTGGAAAAGGGGGGCATGGGGGAACAAGGTAAAGACCTGTAAGTACCTCAGAGGGGTAAATAAGGAACAGGAGGGAAGTGTTTTTCAGAAGAGAAGAAGCACAATAAACAAGGGGGCATTCAATGAAGTGGGGAGGGGATTTAAGAGGGATGCGAGGAAGTACTTCTTCTCTGAAAGAGTGGTGGATGCCTGGAACAGTCTTCCAGCAGATGTGGTGTGGGGTGAAAGCAGTGATGGCCTTCAAGTGTGCATGGGAGAGGCACAAAGGAATCTTTGTAGGAAAGCTGGGTGTGGGTGGTGGTGGTGGTGGGGGGTACCCAGCGATCAGGTAGTGCCTGCGATGACAGTAAATTCAGGGACAAAATGGACTGACTGAGTGGGCCAAGCAGTCCTTATCTGCCAATAAATTATTTGTTTCTGTGGTGGAGGAGCATGGATTGTGCTGTGCCAAAAAAAAAAAAAAATTCAAGTAAACAAAAGCCTCAAGGATTTGTAAAATTAATTTCATGCTGCAGTGTTTTAGGGAGGATGGGATCGTATTTGTCCTCTGTGGAGCCGGCTGCCTAATCTAATCCACTTCTCCATTAGATTGCCTGCCCCAACTCTCAAACGTTCTGCGACGTCTCAGATGGAAGAGTGTGCTCAATAGAGGTTAATGGGGCAGTTATTTGCATATTTGTTCTTATATATTCAAGAATAGCATTCAAGGCCACCGCTTAATGCACAGTTTTGCCTTTATTCTTATTGAAAGTACTGTACCCAGTGAGATCTTTTATTTCCAGCAGAACATCCATCAGAGACTAGTAGCCATGTTTTAACATCTTGTCTGAAGTACGGCAGTATTCACATTGAATGTACCTAGCAGGTGTTCTCTTGACAACTGATGTCTTATGAATCTTTTAATGTACCTGCATGTCACTGAAACTGAGATTATATAAGACATTTTCATCTAAAGAATAAAGAATAACATGCCTCCTAGGCATATGAATTATTACATTTTCATTTGCAGTCAAAACACGTTTGCTATCAATTAAATTACACTGACACACGTGAATAAGTAAATACCCAGTCCAAATTGACAGCATCTAATAAAAACAGATTTGAGTAAAAACCTTTTTAAGAAAAGATTTTGGGTGTTGAATGTCGTGCAGCATACTATCTCTAAATGTGGATCTTACTTTGAGGGTACCTCTTGCTGTAGGCCACAGCGGTAGGACTTGGCCGCCAGGCACTAGGATCCCATGGAAACTTTCTAGCTAGCAGTCTACCAGAGGGGACCTCCCACCACTGATGTCACCCAACCCTAGAAGAGTGGGTGGCCCCCATACCCTCCACAGCTCTTTCCCGTTGTTGAACAAGGCACGTCTGATCTTGGGAAGCTGCCGCAGCTAAAGTCAACCGCCATTTTCATGCCCTTTTCTACCGTGTTTTATTTTTTTCTATTTTCTCGCCATATTTATTTTTCCATCTTTCGATGATTTTCTTGTTCGTTTGTGTCTTCTAAACTGACGTTGTCTACAGAGCATTCCACGAAGTGTGCTTACGTGCAGCAAATTCCTGCGAAGGATCACCACTCTTCTTGTGTCTGCTGCCTAGGCCCAGACCATGACGTTCAAGCTGCAAGATTTGCCAGATGTTCAACCAGGCCACCCGGTGCCGCCGCCAGTGGACGCTCGAGAACTTTCTCCTAAAGCAGAACATTGCCTCCATGGAACGGGAGTTGCAGGCCAGGAGCTCCTCTGCCTCCCCAGACCAGTCCTTGGGTTCTCACTCTTCTAAGCCCAGGGACAAGGCCAGTGGGAAGCATAAGCACCAGGATAAGGACCACAACAGGCCCGAGTTTTCCTCTTCCCTCTCATAGTCGCTGCACCTTCGCTTGACCACTCAGGGGTCCTCCTCCTCCTCTGGGGGATTGGCCCTGATGGCCCCACATGCCCTTTCCTCCACAAGACTACCGGTGGCCAAGTCTACTGCCTCTATAACTGTCTCCGGCAGAGGCTCCTCAGGTCAGGGTTCTTCCCCTGCCCCATACCCCCTGTTGCTTAGGCCCCTTGTAACATTGAGTACACAGCATGATGGCTCAACTGGCACTTCCTCCCTTGGTGGCCGCCGGGGTTTCCTCTCCCCCGCCTCTCTGGCATTGGACTCCTCTACTAAGTCCATTGTCCCTCCTATTTGGGTCCAGAGGGCCGCCGGATTTTCTCCTGAGCCGAGTCCCCCTCCTCTGTTGCCCGCACGGGATCCTCCCACACCAGTGCCCGCCTCTCTTCAGCCTGCACCTGTGTGACCACCTCCGACTTAGCCTTACCCAGCTTCTGTTTGGCCTTCACCGTTCTTTCCCTACCCAGTGCCAGTTGGACCTATGCCTGTTTACCCCAGCCTATGCAGGCCTACCCTTAGCCGACACCCACTGGCCCTCAGCTTATTCTTCCCAAACTTACACCCTTCAGACCATCACCAATCTATCTCACAGCAGCACCTGTGTATCCTTACCCAGCGCTGCTGGACCATTGCTGGTACTGGCGGATATTCAAATACTGGTTTCTTCCCTTTGGGGTGTTCTGCAGACATGGGTCCCTACATCTCAAGGCCCAGCGACCCCTGCCCCACAGAATCCTCCTTGAGGCTTACTACCTTGGTTCCTTCCAGGCCAACCCCGCCTCCCCCAGCAGGCTCACACCCCATGTCGCCTACCCGATGATGTGAATGATGATTGCACGGACTTGCTCTTGTCCAATGAGGGGGAAGATCCAGACTTGGGGGAAGGGGATTACGGGACTTTAATGGGTCTCCCACCCCCTCCACGAGCTCCTCAGAGGGACTAGGGATCCCAAGGAACGTCCCCAAGTCCTTTCCAGGTGATCCCTCCTACTCGGCCATTATGCAGCACATCAAGGAGGCAGTGGGGTTTGAAACAGAGGAGCAGAACCCAGAGTGATGTCGTCTTGCAGCTTACCTTCGCCAGCTCGACTCACAGGTGAGCAGACCCACAGTGACTTGGTGGTTATCAGTGCCGCTTATGACTGCACTAAGCTGCCAAAGCACTTGAGCTCCCTATCACCAGACAGAGTCCTGTTGTCTGGGCCTCTTCAGGAAGTGGACATTCTCCTTTTCTGCTTTGGCGATCCATGCCATCCACTACCTAGCCTGCATGCTTCAGTATCAGAACGCACAGTGGGACAAGGCCAGGAATGCTCTCCAGTCCCTATCCGATGATTCTGCCAAGCAGCAAGCCCTGGATGCACTCAAGTCAGCCTCCGACATCAATACCCACCTGCTCAGGGTGGCCTACGATGCTGTGGACACGTTGGTCCAAGCAGTGGCTACTGGCATATGCTTGCATCGTTACTCCTGGCTGTGGGTGCCTGGGTTTGCCCAAGACATCCAGTTGTCGATTATGGATGCTTTTTTCAGGGGCAGTTTACTCTTTAGAGGTGATGTAGAGAATATTCTCTCTAGGCTACAGGCCTTGGGACAAGCCATTAGGTCTGTCCATTCCTTATACCATACACAGCCTAGAACAGGACAGAGAACTTCCTTTCGCTGGACTGCTGCTAGGCAATCCCGGACATTGGCCAAACCCCAAGGCAAGCGGAGGGTGTCAGTGTCTGATCTGCCTGCCCCCAATCTCTCCTCCAGCAAAAGCTCCAGAGGAGATCCAGCAGCCCCAGCTGTAGCTGCCCCCACCTCCTGACTGCTTGCCAGACCCTTCCCCCCCTCCAGTAATGTGGGAGGTGGTCATAGGGGGTCACTTCTCCCTCCATCTAGACAGGTGGAGGGACATCACTTCTGACAGTTGGGCTCTGCAGCTCATAGAGCACAGCCACTCCCTAGAACTTTTGGAGTGGCTTCCAGACAATCCCTCAGTTCAGTCCTTTTACCCTCCTGGCCACATTCCACTAATGTGGGAGGTGATCCAAGCTCTGCTGTGCAAAACAGCCATTGAACCCATCCCAGAGTCCCAACTAGGGCAGGGGTTCTACTCTCACGTCTTCCTGGTCCCCAAACACACCAGGGACCTCAGACACATCCTGCACCTCAGCGAGCTAAACCTGTTCATCCAGTACATACGAACATATGAAATTTGTCAGCAGATAAAGGCCTAGAGGTCTATCAAGTCTGCTCGAGTGTGCAGCTAGCACCCCTTATTCTGCAGCTGCCCCTCCCTTCCCCTTCATTAACCCTCACCCTTGTCCTGTCTCATCCTCGTTTGAAGCAGTCCACTGTTCTACTGCATACCACTTCAGCAGGTAACGCATTCCACCCAGCCACCACCCTCTCTGTAAAAAAAGTGTTTCCTCATCTCCCTCCTGAACCTTCCTCTCTCCAGTCTCATATCATGGCCCCTGGTGGCCCTCCCCTCCCTTACTTTGAACAGCCCCTCTGTACCCGTCTTGTTTATTCTTTTCATGTATTTAAAGGTTTCAATCATGTCACCCCTGTCTCTCTCCTCCAGTGAGTACATGTTCAACCTCCTCAGCCTCCTCTTGTATGATAAGTCCCCCAGCCCCTTGATCATCTTTTGTCGCTTCGCGCTGCACCCCTCCAGTAACTTAATGTCCCTCTTCAGATACGGACGCCAGTACTGCACGCAGTACTCCAGGTGTGGTCCAACTAATGACCCATACAGTGGCAGAATCACCTCCTCCTCGAGATATACCCTTGCAATACAACCCAGCATTTTGTTGGCCTCTTGCAGCTGCCTTCCTACATTGTGCCGAGTTGTTCATTGACCCTGTAATGAGCACACCCAGATCCTTCTCCTCCTCTGTCTGGGCTAGCTGCACTCCCCTAGCTGGTAACCTCCTTGGGTTCTTCATCCCAAAATGCAGCACCTGCACTTTTTGGCATTAAAGCCCAGTTGCCAGGTGTCTGACCAGGTTTCAAGCTTTGCCAGATCATCCTGCAACCCCTGCCATCCCCCTAGGTCATCCACCACCGCGCCTACCTTGGTATCATCAGCAAAGAGACTGATCTTGCTCTTGATGTCCCATGATATGTCTGCAATGAATATCCCGAACAACACTGGTTCCAACACTGAGCCCTGTGGAACACCGCTCGTCACTGCCCTTGGGTGTGAGAGCTCCCCACCACCACCACCCTCTGTTGCCTTCCCTGCAGCCAGTTTCCTACCCATCTCACCAGCTTTTCACCCGCCCCTGTGCCTACTAACTTCCTTCCCAGCCTTCCATGTGGCACTGAGTCGAATGCCTTACTGAAGTCCAGATACAGGACATCCACTGCATGGCCCGTGTCCAGTTGCCTAGTTACACAGTCATAGAACTCGACCAGGTTGGTTTGACAGGATTTGCCACCTATGAAGCCATGCTGTCTGCTGTCCTGTAGTCCTTTGGCCTCTAGGAGGGCCACCAGCCTCCTTCAGGATAGTCTCCATTAGCTACCCACGATGGATGTGAGGCTCACTGGTCTGTAGTTTCCCGTTCATCCTTGGGGCCACTCTTGTGGAGGGCACCACATGAGCCATCCTCCAGTCCTGAGGTACACACCCGAATGTAGTGAGGCATTAAATAGGTCTGCCAAAGTCCTGCAAGGACCTCTGCCAGCTCCTTCAGTACTCCTGGGTGGATGCCATCTGGGCCTGGCACCTGTCCACCCTCAGTGCCTTCAAACCTCTCGAACTCTGCCTCCATGATTTCCCATCTGTCACCACTTCCCACCCTGCTTCTTCCATTTCTCCCCTTGGGTGTCACCCTCTTCTTAGTAAATACTGAGCAGAAGTACTCATTTAGTGCTTCCACCTTATCGCACCCTGCTTCCACCAAACCCCCCCTTCCTAATCCTTACTATGTGGTCCTTACAGCTCCTTTTCTCCTGCTGTACTTAAAGAAGTCCTTCTCCCTTCTTAATGCCTTGTGCCAGCCTGAGTTCCAGTGAGATGGCTCCTTACTGCCCTTGTCACCTCCTTCGATTCTGTCAAGTACCTCCCTGTCCTCCCCTCCCTGTTTTCTTGTACTTCCTAAAGGCAGCTCTTTTCTCCTTACCTTTCCATGACCTCCTTGCTCAACCAGCTCGGTTTCAGCCCTAGCCTTCTTGCTCTGGGCTTTGCAGCAGGTTTTGGTTGCCTCCACTATCCCCAGCTTTATGAGCTCCCACCTCTGGTTAGTGTCCATACTAGATTGAATTCTGGCCAGGTACCCTTTTACCACTTCCCCCATCCTCCCAAAGTCGGCCCTCCTGAAGTCCAGCACTATTGTGCCAGATTCCACTCCTTCCTTGCCCATATCCAATGTGAGCCATACTGAGTGGTGGTCACTCCCTGACAGCGGTCCTCCACTGTAAGTTCTCTCACAAAGTCCCCATTTGCCAGCACAAGGTCAAGGGTATTCCCTAACCTGGTTGGTTCACTGACCATTTGCAGCAGGAAGCTGTCCTGGAAGGCATCCAGCAGTACCTGCTCCCTTCTGTTCCTGGTTGTTGGGGTGCTCCAGTCCACTCCTGGCATGTTGAAGTCCCCCACAATCACCACACTACCCTTCTCGCAGGTCCTCCTGATCTGTCCCCCTAGTTCCCTGTCTAACTCCTCCGTCTGAGATGGTGGCCTATACACCACTCCCATTCTAAGAATCCTATTCTTGGAATCCTGGATTTGCATCCAAAGTGACTCCGTACTACCCTCCGCTATCCTCTGCTACAGTACAAAAGGTTCAGGATGATTACCCTTCAGCAACTGTTGCCCCATTACACCAGAGGGACTGGATCTGCTCCCTAGACATGCAGGATGCATGCCTGCATATCAGAGTGTGCACCTCTCATAGGCATGTCCTCAGGTTCCATTTTCAGGGGGGGCCCACTTCCTGTTCAGGGCCCTGCCGTTTGGATTGTCGTCAGTTCTAATCCAATCTAAGATGGCCGCTAAGCTGGGCGTGTTTCTGTTACTCCTTTTTGGGAGTGTTAGTTTTAGTTAGACATTTTAGTCATTTTATTTGTTTGTGTTGTTTTTCTTTTCTTGTTTTACTTTGTTTATTAGCTGGAGTCTTGCTGCTTAGTGGCAGCGGTAGCGGTGGTTTGCATTGGGTCTGCGCTCGTTCCTTGGATTCAGGGAGAGAGGCCGGTCTTGCCTTTTCCATCGCCTGTTTTGCCTGTTCTGCGCTTCGCTATCCGCAAGTGTTGCTTGTGCGCTGACTGTGCCGATTGGACTTTTCTCTCATTCGGCTTGTGAGGAGCTAACCGTGCATGGGTGTGTGGAAGGCGAGGGCTATGGAGAATTTCTGGCTGGTCCTTGGCTGGACCTCGAGGAGTGTTCGGTGGAATTGTGCCTGTGGAGAGTCAGCGAGGAAGAACTGAGAGTTTTGGATTTGTGCTCTGCCGGCGATTTCCCTGCATTTTCTTTGTCCACCCCACAAATCTTGGGTGGTGGGGCATCCTAGACTGGTGGAGTTCTGCTGTCTTGGTTTGTATCCTTGTCCTTTGGCCTTTCTATCGGGTGTTTTCTCTTTTGAATTCTGCCGCCCCACGGGGGGCTTGGTGTTGCTATCCAGCCGGGGAGCCGGCTGGGGTACTACGCTCCGTTGAACCCTTGGAAATGGCTGCAATAGTGGCCTCTCTTAGGGTCCTTTGGTGAAGGTTGCATTATTTCTTGTGAATGCACCTGGCATAGAGTAAAGGGGCTTACATGTGAATGAGACTGCAAGCAAAATCGTTTCATGGTCTCAGTCTTTGGATTTGTGTCTCTCCTCTTTGACTAACTGGGCTCTGCCTGCTTTTGGCTTTGGATTTACTTATCTCTGGGCTCGTATTGAAGAGACTGCTGACTCCCTCCCCGTGGATTACAATTTTTTCTGCTCTGTTATTTGGACAATTGGGTGGTGAGAGGATCCTGTGTCCATTCATTTTATCTACTTCTGTTCTTGTTGGATTCTACAGTTTCTGTTTTATTCTGGCAGTGAGAAAAGACCATAACTATCTCTCTCCCCCGTTGTGAGAGGACTTGGGGGTGTGGTTTATAATTTAATTTCGTTGACTATAAATTTTTTGATTTGTTTCTCTATTTTATTTGTTGTTGTCCTATTACAATTGCTGTAATTGTTTGGCAGTGAGAGTGCCTTTTTACTCTCTTTCCCCAGTGGTGAGAGGACTGGGGGAGGAGGGGGATTACATATTGTACTTTATTGTTTTATTTTTGGGGTTTTGGAGGTGAGAGTCCCTAAACTCAGTCTTTTTATATTTTCTTTTGTGGGTTATTTTTTGTTGGTGGAGGTTTTCAGGGTCTGTTTTAATTCAAGCTCAGATTTGATACTAGCTAACCTGGGAGTCTTGTGGGGTTTTAAATTGTTTTCTTTTAGGGGTGTTTGTATTAGTTTTATTTTGGGGTTTGTTTATTGTATTTATTGTTTAGCAGCATAGCTACAGCATGTGCTAGCCCCTAACCCCCACAGTTGTGCGCTACTTGTCCTCTTCACTTTGTGCCCTATGCCCTTTTTATCTTCCCCCTCTCCAGTTTGAGACCTATCAGCGATGCAGATCGCTGGGCATTATGCGTCGGAGAGGGAGAAGGGTGAGGGGTTATGAATGGGGGAGGATGAACGAGGGGGATCACCGTATTGGGGTGGTTGGGTCCAGATGGCGCCATGGAGTGAAATGGAATCCAGATGGTTGTTCTCTATGTCTGGTGCCCATACCCAAGGGCACCACCGATTATGGTGGGCAGACGGTCTGGGCGGCCCACGAGGTTCATCCAACTCGGGCAGTGTTGTGCAATGCCGAGTCCATTAAAAATAAGACTGCGGCCCGGTGGCGCTGAGGGTTGAGGTGCTGGACGCCACACTTTGTGCTGCGCTGGTGACCTGGGTTCGGGAACGGACTCGGGCTGACGGGGGTCGGCAGGGAGAGGGAGGATTGAGCGTCCCAGAGGATGCTGTCCTTCCTCGGGGAGGGATACCAGGGATACCTGGAGGTACCCGTCATCCCAAAGAGAGCCAGTGGAAGCACAGGCTCTCAAAGGGCTCTGGCGGCTCCGTACAGTGGAGTCGGGGAGGGGGAGATGATGTTGTGCACTTGGGAGGCAGACGTGTGTCAGCACGTCACTCTCTGGACTTCAGTCCTTGCGCTGGCGCCTCCAGGGCTTGGGTGGGGAAACAAGAAAATCTGGAAAAAAGCCCTCTCGGTCCTAGATGAAGACCAATCAGTGCCTCCCAGGGTCCACTGGACTACGGGCAGACCTTGCTGTGCCAAGTTCTCCTCCAGTAAGGTTGAGGAAGGTTCATCCTCACCCCACCCAGCCGGGATTGCTGGGAATCCAGGTAATACAGGGGAGAACAAGAGAGCACTCTAGGGGCAGACTAAGAGTCGGTGTTCCGGGGGGGTTGATCAGTGGTCTGAAGGAGTGGACCAAGGGGGTAGTGTAGGCAGATAAAGTGGTGTGCAAGCACCACAAGTGAAAAAAATAAAATAAGACTGCAATTATTGCTGATCTTGTTGGTATGGTGGACCTGGCTTACATCACTGAGACCTTGTTGGATGAAAATTCTGGCCCCATTTTGGAGGCTGTGACTCCAGCTGGGTACTCGGTGATACACCACCTGAGATTTTAGTGGGGGGGAGGTTGCAGTCTGTTTCAAGACCGAACTTGGCCTCACGGAGGTACTAGTGGGGGGGTTAAGTCTTTTGAGTGTATTGTAGTAGCAGGTGTAGGCTTTCGAATCACCCTCATTTACCATCCACCCGGTGATGAGAAGCGATTCCTTCAGGAAGTGGTGGACTTCATCATTGACATGGCGTTTGAGTTGCCCAAAATGATGGTTCTTGGCGATTTCAACGCCTGGATCGATGATGAACTCTCGCAATTTGGTCAACACTTCCTCCAGTTGATGATAACACTGGGCCTTACACAGGTGGTTTCCACTGCTACACATAAATTTAGACACTCTACGGACCTAATCTTCCTTCTAGAGGTTGAAGCATCCGATGTGGGGGTGGACCTCTTCGGGTGGTCAGATCATTACACCATGGGGTTTAGTTTTTGCACCCCCTCTAGAAGGCCTTCCCCTGTGGAGTTGGTTAGGTACCGCCCTTTGCAGGATATAGATTCCCAAGGCCTTGCGGCGGTGCTTGACCTCTCATCCCACACAATGGCAAGCAGTGACCCAGAGACTCTTGTGTCTGCTTATAACACAGCCGTTACAGGGGCTCTGGATTTCATTGCTCCAATTCATGTTCATCCCCTCTCCTATCGCCCCAAGTCCCCTTGGTTTGATGGGATGCTGAGGGAGATGTGGAGACGGGGGTGAAGATTAGAGCATTGCTGGTGAAAGTCCGCCCTTGATGCTGACCACCTTAGATTGATGGACCATTATTCGGTCTATCAATCTGCAATCTCCCATAAGAAGGCAGAATTCCTGTCGATAGAAATTGCGGTTGCTTGGAACTGACCAGCTCAGCTATTTCGAACTGTAGACAGACTTTGCAGCCCAGCCTGTCTGCAAGTTCGGAAAACTTTTTCGCAGTTAGAGTGCAAGGAGCTTGCTCAAATCTTCGCATATAAGGTGGCCAACATCATGGCAGAACTGCTCCCATTACACTCTAGGGGGGTTGCGGTTGACCGGTATGAGACCACTGTGCTCCAATTTTCCTGGAGTTCTTTCGGTCAGCTGGAGTTAATAGATGTCATGAGGATCGTCCAGAATGTGCGTCCTACGTGCCGTAGTTTGGATCCAGGACAGACTTCCCTAATTTTGGGCTGTCTTGATATCATCGGTCCAGTCCTTGTGCAGATAGTCAGGTGCTCCCTGGAGTCTGGTGAGTTCCCTAGCTCCCTGAAGGAGGCGGTGGTGACACCACTCTTGAAGAAAGCTACCTTGGACCCTGACTGTCTTGCAAACTACAGACCTATCTCTAACCTTCCCTTTGTTGGGAAGGTGATTGAGAAAGTAGTGGCAGCTCAACTGGAGGACCATTTGACCATCAGTGACATCTATGAACCACTCCAGTCTGGTTTTCTTAAAAGACATAGCACCGAGACAGCGCTGGTTCGGGTGCTCAATGATCTCCTGGTGGCTAGAGGTTGGAAGAGCCATTCCATCCTGGTTCTCCTTGACCGTTCTTCAGCGTTTGACACTGTAGATCACATGGTGTTGATAGAACACCTGAGGCTGTTATGTGGAATATCGGGAACTGTCTTAAGATGGCTCACATCATTCCTCACTGGGATATCACAAAGAGTTGTGTCCGGGGTCTTTTCCTCAGATTCAACGGCTCTGTTGTGTGGGGGTGCCTCAGGGTTCTGTATTGTCATCCATGTTGTTTGCGGTGTATATGCTACCCATCGGAGACATTGTAAGGAGGTATGGGCTGAGGTTTCACTGTTATGCAGATGATACCCAGCTCTACCTTTCTTTTGCAGCCGACCAGGAGGGAGCTCTCTCTGTCTCTAACAGCTGTCTAAAAGAAATCCAGGAGTGGATAGATTCTAGCTGGCTGAGGTTGAACTCAGAAAAAACAGAGGTACTGGTCGTGGACCGAGGTCGACAGATAGGGGGGGTCGGGTGGTGCTGTGTCCTCCTGAATTTTTCTTGGAGGTGTTTCTCTCCCGGCCTCTGAACAGGTGCGGAACCTGGGGGTAGTTCTTGATGATAGACTGACACTGCAGTCGCAGGTGTCGGCTGTCATCAAGACTTCCTTTTACCATCTTAGGAACATCGCCAGGGTTAGGCATCTTGTTCCATTTGCCGACCTGCCAACTTTAGTCCACGCCTTTGTGTCCTTGCACCTGGATTACTGCAACTCCCTCTATCTAGGGCTTTCAGGGGTTGAAATCTGTCGCCTGCAGCTAGTGCAGAACGCTGAAACTCGGCTTTTGACGGGTTCTTGTAGATCCTGTCATATTACTCCGGTGCTGCTCGAACTGCACTGGCTACCAGTCCGGTAGCGAATCACCTTTAAAGTCGGCTTGCCGACTTTTAAAGCCCTACACGATCTGGGCCCAGTCTGTCTGAAAGAACTTTTGGTTCCCTACCGCCTCGATCGATCACTCTGCTCGGCCGACAATGGGTTGCTAGAGGTTCCAAGGGTGAATTTGAAATCATCTGGCGCTCGTGCTTTTTCTTATGCTGCCCCCACCCTTTGGAACTCTCTACCCCGTCGGTTGCGGGACTGCACTTCTGTGGAGGGGTTTGAAGACCTTTCTTTGGGAAAAAGCCTTTTTGGAACACTGATTGACTTAATTGTCTTGCTTTTGCTGAATATTTTTAATGACTTTTTAACTATTTTAACTGTTATTTATGTAAGGTGCCTTGATAATTGAAAGACGCCATATAAATAAAAAATTATTATTATTAATTCCCCGGGTGTTTACCAAATGCTTGGTGGTAGTGGCAGCTGCCCTCAGATGGCAGGGGTTCTATGTGTTCCCTTATCTGGACAACTGGCTGCTAGCAGCACTGTCCAGGCAGCGCCTGCTCTAAACCTGGATGCTACCTGCTGCCGCTTTCAGGATTTCGGAGTCACCATCAACCTATCCAGATCTTTTCTGACCCCCTCCCAATGGTTCCAGTACATTGGGGAGGTGTTAGATACAGCACAGTGGATGGCCTTTCTTCCTTCGGACAAGGTGGAACGTCTGGTGGATCAAGCCTGTCTACTGTACTCCAACCGTCACATCCCAGCTCGGATCTTTCTTTGCCTTCTGGGACTTATGGCCATGGCCATTGTTACAGTTCCCCTAGCCAGACTGCATATGAGGATTCCCCAGTGGACTCTGTGGGTACAGTGGGACCAGCATGTGGGTGCCATTTAAAATTCCACCCCCGCAGCAAATCCTCACAATGGACTCCTTGTGTCTAGGCTGGGGGGCTCATCTGGGTGCCCACCAGACTCGAGAGCAGTGGACCTCTGTGGAGGTTGGTCTCCACATAAACGTCTTGGAGATGCGAGCAGTTCTGTATGCCCTTCAGGCCTTCCAGACATATTTCTTCCCAGGCCCACTGCTGATTCAGACAGACAACTCCAGCATGGTCTTATTATAATTATCAACAAATGGGGAGGAACTCGCTCTTAGCCCCTGTGCCAGGAAGCAGTGAGGATCTGGTATTGGGCAATAGATTACGGCCTGGAACTTTCATCCATCCATGTTCCTGGCGTCCAAAACGTCTTAGCGGACAGCCTAAGCCAGTCCCTATCTCGGGCTTATGAGTGGGAACTCTTCACCTCCATGGTGGAAGATCAGTTCAACAGGTGGGGTCATCCAGAGTGGACCTTTTTGCATCCCTATGCAATGCAAAACTGCTGCTTTTCTGCTTGCTCGCTCCAGGGCCTGGAGTTTCCTGGCAAGATGTGTTGTCCCTCTCTTGGAAAGGGAGGTTTCTGTATGCTTTCCCACCTTCCCGCTTCTCCAGAGAGTCCTGATCAAACTTCAGATAAAAAGGGCATTGATGATCCTGGTCGCCCCTTCTGGCTGCATCAGAATTGGTTCCCTTTGCTTCAGCAGCTGGCAGTGGAACCTCCAGTGCCCCTGTACCTCTGCACAGGCTTGCTCTCCCAGGAGCAGAGCACCCGGGTCCATCCAGATCTCAAGTCTCTCCATCTTCATGCGTGGCTCCTGTGGAGGTTCAGGGTGTCCCCTAAAGTGGCAGATGTTTTGATGGCAGCTAGGAAGCCCTCTACCTGGGCCACCTGTTCTATGAAATGGAAATGCTTTGCCATATGGCCTGCATTGCACCACCTGGATCCCTTCACCTGTTCGGTGAACCAGATTTTGGAGTACTTGCGTTCCCTGAAGTACTCCTCCATTAAAGTTCATTTTATGTCCACATCTGCCTATCATGTCCCCATAGATGGCTGTTGAGTGACTCAACTAGATGTGTCTTGCATGTTTCTGAGAGGCATTCTGCACCAGAAGCCTCCAGTCCACAACCCTGCCCTGGCTTGGGATTTGAACTTTGTGTTGGAAAAACTCACCGTGCTTCCTTTTGAACCAGCCATGAGTTGCGAACTACACTATCTGTCTTGGAATATGTTGTTTTTAGTTGCCATTACTTCTACTCGGAGGATTTCTGAGCTTCAGATGCTCATGTGTGAGCAACCTTATTTGGTTTTTCATTAAGACAGGGTATCCTTGTATAGCAATCCTAAGTGTCTTCCCAAGGTGGTGTCTGAGTTTACTTTGAATCAATCCATCCACCTACCTGTTTTGTTTCCCAGAGCATGCCAATCCAGCAGAAGCATTGCTGTATACCTTGGATGTTTACAGAACTTTGCGTTACTACACACACCGGACTAAGGACTACAGGAAGCCCTCACAATTGTTTGTTTCTTTCTCCCCCCTGGGAAAGTGGGAGTTCCAGTGTCTGAGCAATGCTTGTCCATATGGTTGGCTAACCGTATTATTCTCTGTTGCAGGAAGTACAGTAAGGAACATCCAGGTGTGGTATGTGGTCATTCCACCAGAGGCATGGCCGCCTCTGTTGCATGCTTCCACAGTGTCTCTGCTACAGAGATCTGCACAGTGGCCATTTGGAGCTCGGTTCATACTTTTACCAAGCACTATAGTTCGGACATAGCCTCTTGGTGCAGGGCCAGTTTTGGGTTAGCCATTCTAAAGGGCCTCCTTTCTTGGGGCCTTCCTTCCAATCTCCAGGGCTGTCTAGCAGTTTTTGTATAACTGCTTGGGACTTGTCCTAGCATTGTGGCCTGCTACAAGAGATACCCCTTGAAGTAAGGTAGAACTTAACGTAACAATAGAACTTCATGAGGATCTCTTACAGCAGGCCATGCTTTCCCTGCCTCCTTCCCCCTGTCTTTCTGTCTTTGTAGCTTTCCCTTCCTTTGGAGGGGAGCCTTCTGCTTCCTTTTCTTTCTAACAGCTACCTCGGCTTCCTCCTTGTTTCACCTAGTAGGTTCTGCTTTTGGTCTCCGGCAGGAGAACTGAGGAGGATGTGGGGGCTGCTCACTCTTACAGGGTTGGCTGACGTCAGTGGGTGACGTCGGTGGTGGGCAGCCCCCTCTGATAAACTGCTAGCTAGAAAGTTTCTGTGTGATCCTTGTGCCTGGTGTCCGAGTCCTACCAGTGTGGCCCGCTGCATGAGATCCTCTCGAAGATCTGCTGTTGTGGTAAGTTCTTACATAACTGTACTTTTCAGAGAAAGGCACTTTCAAATGAGAGAAATTATTTATCTTCTTCAAAGAGATCTCCCTCCATTGAGCCACACCTGTAGTACATAAATGCTATCAGTGTCAAGACTTCTCAGAAACATTTGCCCAGCTGAGGCCACCCACTTGGTTCTGTTCCACCATCTACTCGACATCAGACTGAAGTAACACTCCTCAGATCCTTGAACAATCTGTGTGTTTTTTTTTTTTTTTATCTCCCTCCCGGTTGGCCCTCCCTCTGGCGAGTGCCCCAGCCCCATCACCCCGACGTCCACTGGGACTTAACTACCAGCCATCTTCCACCTGGGCTTGCCCCCCGGCAAGGTCGGTGGGGTTCTCGAAGCCCCACCATAGAATGGAGCCAATTTGAGCTGGTGTGCCCAGTTGATCACATGCCTGTGGTCACCCATCGGCATCTTTCCCTGGTTTTCTTCCCCAGAGATGCGTGGCAAGCAGTGATGTCATGGTGCATGCCTTGCACTCCCACGTGATGTACACCGATGTCTGCCACACTTCCCAACCTTCTTGGCCTGGGCTGCATTTCCCCCAGTTTCTGCCAATGGCCAGGCAAGCATTGGGCCCCCAGAGGAAAGAGCTGTCCTCTGGATGCTCGATTTCTCCCCCAGCTAGCCAGCTGACAGCAGATTTGCTTCTGAACCTCGGTCGTTAGCGTCACAAGGAGTAGCACTACCGCTGCAACTGTGTTGGTGTTTTGTTATCTTTCTTTCACTGCTTTGAGTGGGACCCTCCAGCCTTACTTATTTATTTATTTATTGAATTTTGATGACCGGGTAGGCCCGCTGGGCCCCGGAGGTCCCTTTTTCAGGGGCGACCCGTGTGAAACAACAACTTACAGGTAACAGATCAGTACAGTCAGGTGATTGTAAAGTTTTTAACAGTAAGAATACATAGGTTTACGGGCGGCAGGTAGTGGAAGACATGCAGGCTGTAAGGACATAGAGGTTACACATAATGAGACCATTATACATCACAAGTTAGTGATTATATTAAAAGTGCTCTGGTACTTATTTATTTGCTTTTGTTAACCGGGTAAGCACACTAGACAGCCACGTGCCTATTTTCGGGTGCGACCCGGGACCACCTTGTCTGCATGATGCTGCTGCTGGGTCATCTCCACCCCCCCACCCCCGATGATGGTTCTCCTGTCCAAGGTTATGTGTCACCCACCCCGTGGTGGCTGTTCATCTCCTGTCTGTGGCTGTCGTTAGTCTCCCTTCCCTGATAACTGTTGGTCTCCATCCATGGTTGCTGCTGGTCTTCCGCCCTTTGGGCCTCCAGTGTCAGCCATCCCACCTGTGATGCCTCAGTCGATGGTGCACTTGTTCCACTCCTCCACCGAAGGCCTCCTAGCCATTCCCAGGGCTTGGCTTAAGACCTCGGGAGACCAGTCATTTGAGGTGGCGGGCCTGGCCCTGTGGAACTCGCTTTCAAGATCTTGGAGTGAGGTTCCATAGGTGGAGGTTTTTAAATGGGGTCTGAAGGCACATCTTTTTAGAGAGACTTTTGGGAATTGCCTCTGCATTCCTGAAGGAGTGGACTGCTGAATCTGATTGATTGGAACACGTGGTTGTATTTTATCCATTGGTGATCGCTTGTTTTATTGTTGATATATGGTTTGTATTTATATATTTTTTGAAATTTGAACTACTGCCTGCACAGCACACAGAGCCTCCTGGAATTGGTGCCAGATAAATAAAGTTTATTATTATTATGATTATTATTTTGGTTCCCTCTCCCTGGATTAAATTGCTGTCAACGAAAAGGGTGAGTTCTGGCTGGTCTTTCAGCCACTGTCACCATTTCAGCTGTCCTTCTTGACACCAAGGTTGATTCCTGTTTTTTCAGCCAGGACCCCCGTTACCATGGGGCCCGTGGCTCCTTTTAGTTCCATTGCCTGGCTTTGCCTTATGGACTTTCTTGCTGTTTGGATTGGCTTTCCCATTTATGGTATCTCTGTTTCTGCTGGTCATCACTTTTTTTGCCTTGTCGACGTTCCAGCACTGTGTGCAGTCCTCTGTTTTACATAGTGGCTGCGTTTTGTCTCCATCATTGGGTTCCCCATTGTTGGTTACTTTATTCCTCAGTTGGCCTTTCCTCTTTGACATTCATTCTTTGTGGCTGACTATTTTCTACACTGCACCTGTTCCCATTCACCATCACCGTTTTGAATGTTGTCCTTTCTGGTGGTTGTTGCATAGCTTTGCCTTGTTGATCTTCCTGCTTTGTGTGTAATACTCTATCTTTTACAGGGGCTTTTTCATAATTCCATTGCTGGGTTCTCCATCAACATTTGCATCATTCGTCACCTAGTGTTGCCTTGTTGATGTTTGTACTATCTGCCTGGGTCTCTGCTTCCTGTACAAAGCCCTTCCTGTTTGTTGTCTTCATTTCAGGCATCATCATCCGTGTTGGTCATCCTGTGGCTTTGTCCTTTTGATTATCCTGTTTTCTGCACTGCCTTCTGTCATTTCAGTGGCTCTGTTGCATCTCAGTTGTGGTCTTTACTGTCACCATCTGCCTTGGCTGTCGACTGGCTTTGCCTCGTCTACATTCCGGCTACTTCCCTGAAAAGGCTCTGTTCTTAAACCAAATCTGTCTCTGGTTCCTTGTCGTTTTATGTGGTGTTCGGTGCCCGTCACGAGGCTTTGCTTGTGCTCTTCCTTCTTTAGGTAACTTCCTGTTGCTTTCTCGTTAATGTTCCCATTGTTAGGTGCAGCTGTCTTTTTCCTCTCTGTCCTTGGGAATCTTCCTCTGGTTTTATGCCATTGATGGTCCTGCACTTTGGCCTGGTTCTCTGTGTTGTTAGTTTCTGGCCTTTTGGCTGTTGCTTTGTTGTCATCGTTTTCTGCATTGCTGGCTGCCACGAGTGTCTGGTCATGGGCTTTTTGGCTTTGCCTTGCCCAGGCATGGATGCTGCCTGTTTTCCAGGTTAGTGCTCCCACTGCTAACTGATATGGCTTCCGACCTGTTGGCCAGGCCATTTGCACATCTTCATGGGTGCCTCAGCTAGAGTTGCCCTGACCCTGACTGTATCTGTGTTCTACAGGTGTGGCGCAATGGAGGTGATTCTCTTGAAGATCTACTGTTATGGTAAGTAACTCTACTTCTTTGGTGCAGGGGGTTGATGCTGGGCATTCAGATAATTTAAATGATATAATACTGTTGTATCACGTGTGTCCTCGATATCATTTCATAAAAGGTGCTGGGGATCTAGACTAAAGTTTACTCAGAGGCATATCTTGTTGAGAGAACATTCTGATTTATTACCTTGCCAATTCCAGTGAGTTAGAAGATTCAGCGACTCTCTCTCCTTATCTTCTTCACCCGTGTTCCCGAGCCCATGACCAGTGCCCCTGAAATCCTGCAATTCCACTGCAGCAGAATTTTTTGCAGAACTTGCATCATGTCTGGCAATGTGTCTAGTGCCGCGGAATTCAGTGCAGTTGGTGAGCTTTCATTCCGATATACAATTTTCCCATAGTGCTTGGATCAGTTCCCCTCCTTATTTATCCTGAAACCTCTCCTCTGTGATAAGCATGAGATGTCATCAGTGACATCAGATAGCATGATTGTATTCTACCATGGAAGTAAATGATTCATCCTGCAAGAATGAACAGATGCCTCAGAAGTCTAGGAGCCCAGCCGCAGAAATCAAGGCTGAAGTACTGCAGAAAACTAGGGGCCCTGCCCGTGACATTTGCCACCTCTGTATCCTGCAATGATGCTAGTTGTCCCTCAAGCATGCAGAATGTAGCCTGGACTGTTGCAGCCAACTTGCGGTGGTCACAAAACAACCTAGAAATAAGTGGTTCATTCTGCAAGGATGAACAAACACTGCCTCAGAAGTCTAGGAGACCAACCAGAGAAATTCGAGGCTGAAATGCCGTAGAGAACTAGGGGCCGTGCCCATGACACTTCCACCCCTGTATCCTAGAGTGACGCTAGTTGTCCCTCAAGTATGCAGAATCTGGCCTTGACTGTTGCAGCCAGCTTGCAGTGGTCACAAATCAACCCAGCCATGCCCATGAAAGTGTACATTCCGTAACCCCTGCAACACCAGATGCACTGCAGTGGTCACACCCTACCTTGCTTGCAAAGAAACATTTGTTAGGCCTAACCATCTCCCTTCTATCAAACTTCCAGACAACTCATTTACTGCTGGCTCACTCACCATCAGTCCTATAAGGTAGCGTTTGCCTCTGTTCTCTTAATAAAGCAACCAGTTTCAGCTGCTTGTTTACTCCCAGACTACTTTACAGAAACTTGGCCCTTTACACTAAGAGTGAAATTACATTGCTTGGGCCCTTAAATTTAAAATATATCACTTGGCCCCCAAGGCTAAATAATCCCCTTTCTGCCCCTAGGCAAACCTAATTAGCTTGGCCCCTAAAATATATTTTTCCACACACTCACCTGTATCTGTTCCAGTAAAACAGTTATGTTTGTCCTCAAATCAGAGACCATGATAACACAGTAGGTTAAAATGACCAACTGTATATATAGTTTTAATGGCTCCACGATGCCGGTTTGAGAACACTTTCGTCGACCAGCATCACAGCAACGGGATTTATGTCAACTGCAAGTTGCAGTTGACATAAATCCTGATTGTCTCCTGGTCCTTTTTTTTTAATGGGGTCTTTGCCACCCGAAACACCCATGCGTGGGGCTCTGCCCCCCCACACCCCTGTACTTCAGATTATCAACTTCGAGTTGGAGTTGATTTGGGGAGGGGGTGCAGGAGCGGGAGACAGTGTGCCCCAGTTCTAGGCACACTGACACAGCTACCTGTTGGCGAACTGTCGATTTTGTCGACAGCGATGTAGGTCGCTGTTGGGGGGTATACCTGTTTTAATGTACAGTTGTTTTTTTTTCTTAAATTATTTGGTAACTAGGTAAGACTCACTAGGCACAAGTGCCTGTTTTCAGACATGACCTTACAGCACTGGGGAGGTTAAGTGACTTGCTCAGAGTCGCACAGTATGCAAGTGAAGGTTGGGGGGAAATCAAACCCTGGTCTACTGGATGTTGTACCAAGCTTGTTTGCAGCTCATTACTCTAACCGCTAGGCTATACTGCTAACCC
This sequence comes from Neoceratodus forsteri, assembly GCA_016271365.2. Taxonomy (NCBI): domain Eukaryota; kingdom Metazoa; phylum Chordata; order Ceratodontiformes; family Ceratodontidae; genus Neoceratodus; species Neoceratodus forsteri. The sequence goes on along the minus strand of CM028129.1, from coordinate 1,712,442,627 downwards.
CAGTACTGACATGTCTTGTTGAGTGGAGCTAGCTGAACAAAAGCCCATTCTGTTGTGCTACACACTGACAGCAAATCCAGTCCTGAGCAAGCAATAATTTTGATTTTCTGTTGGTTTATCTGCCATCAGACTTTTACCTGTGCTCAGTTCGGCTGGCTAAGGGGTGTGGGGCACATCAAGCAGACGTGATATCAGGCGGGGCTAACTGAACAGCAGCCTGTGCTGCTCCACCAGATGCCAACAGCAAATCCAGCACCAAGCAGGCAGTAACATCACTTTCCTGGCTGCAGTTCACAGAGACGTCCAGTTTCAACACACTGTGCTGCCTTTTCTGTAGGTTTTTCTGCCTACGGTCTTGTACTGTGCACTGTTCTACTGGTTAGGGGGTGCAGGGGCCAAACAGGCAGCCATGACGTCAGTCGGGGCGGGGCTAGCTGATCAAAGGTCTATGCCGCTAAAGTGGCACTTGCGCGAGCAGCACTCACGTGAGTGGTTGTCACTGGAGTGGTGAGAGTCCATGGCGAGAGGCTGCGGACAGCTGCCTTGTACATTTTTCAGTGCTTATTTGCTGTCTATTGCCGTATGATTAACTAGAATCTGTGAACTGAGTTAGTACAATGTGTTTAACTATGCTTCTATACGTTTTTGTGGGGAGCTTGACCTTGCTAGTTGTGAGTGAACAAGCAAGATGAAGTTTAAAGGAGTTATCTGAGACTGGCCTAGTTCCTCCACCAAAGTACTGTGTTACCGATGATTTTGTATTAAATTTTAAACAAATAGAGAAATGTAAGATGTAATGTTTGATATATAAATATCCAGAAATGTGTCCCCATATGGGATGTTAGTATTATTTTAACAAATAAAGGAGGATAACTGTTTTATTGATATGAAGTTTTATACTTTATTCCCTGAGATTACTAAGATTATTCAAAATAGGGACTTCTTGGTGAGGATTTAACTGACTAATGTAACTGGGGATCTTACTTCGAGAGGGCTCTTGCAGTAGGTAATTACATATAGGACTGAAGCCGGATGGCGTCAGGACCCAATGGAAAAATTTCTAGCTATCAGTCTCTAGCAGGGGACCGCCCCCACATTAGGTGACCGACGTCATGCGGCGTCAGTATAAAGGGGCGGTCCCTCACGCCCGCCTTCCAGTTCGTTCCCACTGTTAGCTCGTGTCAGCGCCTTGCGGTAAAGTTCAACACTCGTCAGCTCTGTCGCCGGTAGTGTTTACCATCGTTTTTTCGAGTTATTCGACTTAATCGTCAGCCTTTCGTTGGTGTATGTTGTCCCCTACACCCTCCGAGCACAAAAATAAGTGCAACTTGTGAGGCGCCCAACTCCCGCATAAGAACGGCCATTCCCAGTGCCTCTTCTGTCTGGGCCCGGACCATCAGGTGGAGAGGTGCCAGCACTGCCTTAAATTTGACGCCGCCACCCGCAGACGGAGGCAGCAGTCCCTGGAGGCCCATATCCTCAAGAAGAAGATGTCCTCCATGGAGAAGGAGTTGAAAAAGCTCCGGCAGGTATCCACTTCCCCTGAAGGCCATCGTAAGAAGAAGGACAAGGAGAAGCATCGGGACAAGGGCTCCTCTTCCACTGCGACTCCAGCTGGAGTCACTATGCTCCAGATAATGTCCCCTCCGGGGGACCGCTCCGCGACGGCCGTCTTGGAAGTTTCCAGGGCGTCGTTGGCCCACCCGTCTGGCCTGGGCCTGGGCACCTCCAGGCTATTGGAGGCCCTCCGCCTCCGGTAGAGAAGGCCACTGTGCGGCCCACTGGTTCAAGCGGCTCAAGCTGGACAGCCCTTCTGACGCCCACACGGAGATGGTCAATATGTCTCTCAACCCTTCAGGGGCGGCACCGACCACTTTCCCCGCCTGACCAGGCCGCCCCTCCTTCGCGGCCCTGCCTCGGGCGAAGGGATCCGCTGTTGGACGCCAGCTCCTTCAACGCCCCGCCTGACTCCACTAGTAAGTCGGATGTCGGCCAACCGACGCTGCTCATGCTGTGGCTGAGCCGGGTCGGACCTCTACGCCCCACTATCCTGCTCTCCGCAGCTTTCGCTGTCTCTGGGGACCCTGGGTCTCCGCAGCCTGACCCGAGATTTTTCCCCACCATCCCCAGGTGATGCTGAAGTTCCTGCTATGCCTCCATCAGGCCTCCCTCCTGCTGGGCCGGACAACCTGTCAGTTCCCCGGATGCTGGCTCCGACGCTGGTCATACCGACGCCGGGCGACATCCCTCTCCCGGATGCCGCTCCAGTGCCAGGCCCTCTGCCTGCCAGGCTTTCTGCTGCAGGCCCGCTAGCTCGGCTTCCGGCCGGGCTGTCTGCTCCGTCAGAGCCCCCGGGTATCCGACCCCGTCTCATCCAGCACCATCTTAGTTGACTAGCGGTTTGTGGAAACCTCCATCCCAACTCATGACCAAAAGTAGTCTCTGGGTTTCGAAATATACAGGATCCAAAAGGTTTGGTGTTTGCACATTTTAATAAGCAAAGCTTGGTGCCCCAAATGGACACAGTTAAGCTTTGACCTGAATCTACCTCTCCAGACCTGTATTTCTGACAGAGATGTGGCCAAGAAATAATATAGCAAGTGACACAATTGAGATGGATGGCTGCCAACAGTTCAGAAATGACTGTGTTGACAAATGGGAAGGGGGCATAGCATTGTATGCCTCAGTGGAATTGAGACTGGCCTGCTCCCTGAAAACATTCCATGTGATAGTCTAGAAATAATATTAGCTGAGATAAAGTTACCGCATTCCAGACTGGTCTGTTTAGCCAGTTATCGCATCCCAAAGAATAACTCACGTGGAATAGTGCAATTAGAAAAAGTTATTACCCTTACAGTATATAGATTCCCATGACATTATCTGTATTGGTGACTTCAATTTTTCTTGGAATGAAGGTAGAGAGACAGACCAAATAAATAGCAGAGCTGTCAAAGTAGGCTTAGAACAATTGATTGTGGACAGAACCAGGATCAATCTGGTGAACCCCTCAAAATCTGCTACATTAGGTCTCATTCTTGTACTTCAGCATCATTTAAAATTCTACAGTCTGGAGTATACCCAGGCAGTTTTTCTGATCATCAAAAGCAGAACATCAAATTGTTATTCCCAAAGTTTCAAAAATGTTGACTATCATCTGTTCATGGAGATGTGGATAGGAAAAAATGAGACAGGCTGAAGAGAATTCCCTCTGTTGATGAGACCTGGTCATACGAACATACAAAACTGCCAGCAGATTCAGGCCAGTTGGTCTATCAAGTCTGCTCAAACGTGCAGCTAATGGTCTTTACATGGCAGCTGCTCCTCCCACCCCTTTCTTATATCCAAATTTTTGCCCATGCTTGCTGACACCCCTCCTCCCGGTGTTCCCTTGGTGACCTTCCCCCTGACCTTGTCCCATCCCCTTTAAAGGAAAGCTGTGCTTAGACCTTACCCTCCAGTTTAGCTTTACTGAGAAAAGCTGCTTTTTCTTCGCACCGTACAGTTGTTTATTTTAATTCTGAAACGTCCGCTACCTGAAAGTATGGTGGATGCTGGGTAGCTCCTTTAACTGTAAAGGTGTGAGTAGCAGCGCAAGCGCTAATGCATTTTTATCGGCTATAAAAGCGGTTCCACCTTTCCAGTTAATGGAGCCACCCCAACGTCTGCCATACTTCCAGTTAGCGGACTTTTCAGAATTAAAATAAACAGCTTTGCGGCATGAGGAAAAATCCGCTTTTCTTAGTAAAGCTAAACTGGAGCCCCTGCAAAGCACAGCTTTCCTTTAAAGCTACCCACCGATTTTACGGACATCATCTCTTTAGATTGTGCATTCCACATTGCTACTACCCTTTCTGTGAAATAATGCCTTCTCATTTTCCTCTTGAGTCTTTCACCCTCTAGTCTCAGAAGACTGTGCCCCCTTTTGTCCCTCCCCCTCTTTAAATTAAGAAATCCATCCATACCAGTCTTGTTTAAGCCTTTCATATACTTAAAGGTTTCTATTATGCCCCCTCTGTCCCTCTTTTTTTCCAAGGAGTACGTGTTGAGCTCCTTCAGCCTTTCCTCATAGGGTTTGTCCTCCAGTCCTAGGAACATCTTGGTTGCTCTGCGTTGGACCCCTTCCATTAATTTAACGTCTTTCTTTAAGTAAGGGTGCCAGAACTGCATGCAGTACTCCAGGTGTGACCTCACCAGTGACCTGTACAGTGGCAGGATTGCCTCCCCACCACTGGAGGTGATTCCCCTGGCTATACACCCCAGCATCTTGTTAGCTTTAGCTGCCACTTTCCTGCACTGTGCTGAGTGGTTCATTTGCCCTGTTATTAACACTCTGAGGTCTTTCTCTTCCTCTGTAGTGGCTAACTGTACACCCCCTAGCTGCAGCCATGTGTCTGACCATTGCTGTAGTTTAGCCAGATAATCCTCTAGCCCCTGCCATCCTTCTGTGTCATCCACCAACGCACCAATTTTGGTGTCATCCACAAAAAGACTGATCTTGTTCCAAATACCGTGTGAGATGTTGGCAATAAAAATGCCAAACATTGGGACCAGTACCGAGCCTTGTGGTACTCTGCTGGTTACAGCTCTTGGAGTCGAGAGTTGTTCCTCACCCCCCACCAACTACCCTCTACTGCCTGTCCTGCAGCCAGTTCCTGACCCAATCCACCAGTTTTCCCCCCTGCATCTTGGTAACCCGACTTGCTAATCAGCCTCCCATGTGGCACCGAATCGAAGGCTTTGCTGAAGTCAAGGTATAGGACATCCACCACTTGGCCCCTGTCAGGTGCCCTAGTCACCCAGTTGTAAAAGTCAACCAGGTTGGTCTGACAGGATCTACCAGAGACAAAACCATGTTGCCGTTTTGTTCTGGAGACTGTTCTCTGGAGACTACCTTTCCTTAAGGTTCCTGAAATCAATGACTGGATGGCCTCCAGCTGGTTACCACTGAACCCCAGTATGATGGAGGTACTGGTGGTGGAGTCGAACAGAGGGCATGATAGGTTGGCCTCTGGTGCAGAGACAGGACTTTGTCTTGGTTCTGTACCATTGAAGGCCTCCTCTAGGGTGCGTGTTCTTGGTGTTATTCTTGACAGTGGTTTGACACTTGAGTCCATACCAGTTTTTATCATCTGAGGACTATCGCCAGGATAAAGCCCCTAGTTCTGCAACTGGACCTCCCCACTCTGGTGCATGCCTTCGTGACGTCCAGGCTTGACTACTGTAATGCACTCTATCTCGGGGTCTCTGGGGGTACCCTGCGCCGACTGCAGCTGGTGCAGAATGCAGCAGCAAGGCTGTTAACAGGACAGTCTAAATACTGTCATATTACCCTGGTGCTGCGTCAACTGCACTGGCTGCCGGTTAGGTGGAGGGTCCTCTTTAAGGTGGGTTTGCTCACCTTTAAGGCCCTACATGGCCTGGGCCCTGGCTACCTGAAGGACCTTCTTGCACCTGCTGTCTCGGTCCGCTCCCTCTGCTCCTCCTCTAGGGGCCTCCTAGCGATTCCCAGGACAAGACTAAGAACTTTTGGTGACAGAGCATTTAGTGTTGCTGCCCCCATCCTGTGGAATTCGCTTCCTCTAGCTGTTAGGGAGGCCCTGTCTGTTGAGGTTTTTAAGGCCCACCTCAAGGCCTTTTTGTACAATCAGGCCTTCCCGGACTGTGTTTTATAGTCTTTACTTGTTTTTTTAATAAAGATAAATTTGTTGTTAATTTAGTCTTAGAGACTTTAAATGCAGCTGAAGTTGAGGGTAGTTAACTATAGCAAATTTTGTTTTAATTTGTTTTGAGTATTGTATTTAATTGATTATTACTTTGATGTGTTGTATTTATTAATTGATGTACAGCGCCCAGAGCCTCCGGGATGGGCGTCTTTTTAAATAAAATGTGCCTTGCCTTGCCTTAAGGATAGTCTCCATTAGCTTCCCCACAATGGATATAAGGCTGACCGGCCTGTAGTTACCCGGTTCATCCTTGGGTCCACTTTAGTAGTGGGGCACCATGTGCGCCATCCTCCAGTCCTGGGGTATGCAACCAGTTCCTACCGAGGTATTGAACGCGTCTGCTAGTGGCTCTGTCAGGAACTCTGAAAAATTCTTTCAGAACCCTGGGGTGTATGCTGTCTGAGTCAGGTGCTTTCTCCACCCGCAGGGCCCTTAGGCCTTCCAGTACCCTGCTCGTTGGGATTTCCCCATCTGTTAACCCCTCTCCTCCAGTGCCCACTCCCTCATCCCCTGTGGCATCGTCCTGTGCTTCTCACTGGTAAACACCAAGCAGAAGTAGTCATTGAGCACTTCTGCCTGTCTGCCCCCTTCTCTGCCCATCCTCCACCTTTCTTGATCCTTGAACGCTTGTCTTTGCAGGTCCTTCTCTCCCTTGTGTACCTTTTCTCCTTCTCTGATACCTTGTGCCAGTCTAAGATGCATCGAAGCCTTGGCAACCCTAACTGCTCTGCTCACTTCCCTTGATTTCTTCAGGAACTCCCCCCCTTGGTTCTCCTAAATTTCCTGAAGCCTGAATATTTCCATGCCAAATTTAGATTTAGCAAGGTCTGTAGCAGATATGCCTCAATTAAATGCAGGAAAAGGTACACGTGCTAAGTCCCCATTATACAGTAGAGAGCTGTTTCAGTTACAGAAGTAACAAGCTATAGGAAAAATCTAGTTCTAAAATAATATTGCAGTTTGGAACAAATTTAGAGCCCTGCACAGCAAATATGTCAAAAAAGTAACAATGATAAAAAAAAAAAAAAAATTCAGTTTTTCAAAAAGAAATTTGAAGTACATAATGAATGCCAGTTGGGTAATGTGCAAAAATAGTGACCTTCCTCCAAATTTCAGTATTGGAAATAATATAAGTACTGAGGCTAATCAAATTAGCAGTTAATCTAATGATTTAATTTAAGCAGCAGCTAAATGTTTAAAAGATGTGTCCCAAACAGTGAGTAAATTCTCAAATGGTGGTTTTGCACCTTCTGGGGTTAGTAAATTTCTGTTTAAGGAATTTGATGAAGAGGAGGCTCTCAAGGAACTTTTAATTGTTTCCCTTCATTCTCTGTTTGTGCCCCCTTACTCTTTGTCTCAATGTCCTCTGGAGACCCCAAGGCTTTTGGCTCCACTGGCCCTGCCTGCTTCAGCCATCTACCCACGCTGCCTTGGGTTACCTCCCCGGGTGGGGACAGGGTGGAGGGAGTGTACCCCCAAATGCATTTCCTTCATCAGGAGATGTGCTGTGCTGGTCAGGTCCAGGCATGTATGCATGGAGAGCATGCTGCCGTGTCTGTCCCTGGCCTGCATCTGTCCCTCCCGTGATGCCCTCAACTGCTCTGCCACTTGTGGTGAGCCAGGTGGCAGCGTTGCAGTGAGGATGGCAGCTTCCCCTCCCCAAAGGAGAGTGTCCCCTGGGATGCTCAATCCTCCTCCACCCCAACAACCCAGGCTTGTTCCCAAACCCAGGTCGCCGGCATTACAAGAGGTAGCATTACCACTGTGCTGGCGGGCCAGCCAAGGAACTTTTTAAACATTAGTAAGGCCATTGGATTGGCCAAATTAAGTAGCTATTAAAATATGCAGCTACAGAAATTTGTAAGCCTCTAACATATCTATTCAGTTTTTCTATCATGACATGACAAGTACCTTCCCTAGTGGGTGGAAGACATCAAAAATTTCACCGGTCTTTATAGTGGGGGCAGCAGTTGTTTTAGCAAACTACAGGCCCATCTCCATTTTACGGATCATGTCGAAGATGATCTTTCTTTATTTATTTATTGAGCACACTTTATTGATTGTGACTCAAGGCACTTTACAGTAATAACATCATAAAAACAATAAAATATAACAAAACATAACTATAAATTACATAAAAACAGGTTAGGTAACTAATTAGATAAAAAAGCCTGATCAAACAGAAAGGTTTTCATCCCCCATTTTAAAAATATCCAGTGGCAGGGATTCTCTAATATAGTGAGGTAAGGAGTTCCACAGGGTTGGCGTGCTGAACGAAAATGCCCGGGCGCCAGATGTCTTCAAACGAACTCTGGGGATTTCGAGGAAACCCTCATCAGTGGAGCGGAGGGGATGGACAGAGCGGCAGGGACACGAGGCCTTGCAGATAGCCAAACACCTGACCGTGCAGGGCCTTACAGGTCAGCAAACCAACCTTGAAGGTGATGTGCCACCTAATTGGCAGCCAATGCAGACAGCGCAGCACTGGTGTAATATGACACGATCTGGGAAGACCAGTCAACAACCTGGCTACTGCATTCTGCACTAGCTGCAGACGGAGAAGATAAACCCCTGCTAGCCCCAGGTAGACAGCGTTGCAGTAATCTAGCCGTGAAGTCACAAAGACGTGGACCAGGGATGGGAGATCACTCAGGGGAACCAGATGTTTAATCTGGGTGATGTTTTGTAGATGGTAATATGCACTTTGGACCACAGCCGACACCTGGGATTTAAGTGTCAAGCTGCAGTCCAAAGCAACGCCCAGATTTTTCACTCCAGCTCAGGTAAGCAGCCTGGAGTCTCTAAGTATCAACCCGGAAACTTGACCAGGTTGTACCTTCACCCCCAGGTGACTAGCTCCCACCACTAGTACCTCAGTTTTGTCTGGATTCAATCTCAACCTGGAGAGGTTAGTGGTCAGGCCAGTGACTGACTACTTGGATAAAAATAAGTTGTTGAATAGAAGATACTTCAGATTCAGAGCTAAGCACACAGCACAACTACCATGATCTTGAAAGTGGCAAATGATATTCAGGTGGCCGTGGACAGGGGCTGTATGGTTGGGGCTGTGTTTATAGTCCTTTCTAGGGCCTTTGACATGATCAGCCATGCTTTCTTGCTCGAGAGACTGGCTGAAGTGGCCTTCAGTGTGGTAAATAGATGTTTGCTAGCTATTTATGGGGGAGGAATGGTGGATTACCATGGGACAAAATCAGAACTTAAACTTGTTTGAAAATATGGTTCCTAAGGTGTCATTTGAGTTCTGGGCCCACTCTTGTTCTGCCTGTTTATTTTTTCCTGATCTTTTTACCTCCTCCTATGCGACCGCTGTCGTCCTCTCCTTCCTGGCCAAGTCCTGCCATTACCTTCAGCCGTCCCGATCGTATCCCTTTGTCAGGGGTCCCCCCCTTATGTGCCGGGCATCGGGAGGGAAGATCTGAGTGCACGTAACACTCACTTGCATCTTTACAGGGAGTGGAAATGCAGCCTGGAGGCATCGCGACTAGGAGGCGTGGGGAGGCGGAGCCACCATCATCCCGATGGCATGCGTGCCATTTTCACTCTTTCCTTGTTTCCTCTTGCTGTGCCTTGTGGTGCCGGTCTCCACGGCTGCTACAGAGCGAGCTGCTCACCCGACCCAACCCAGGAGAGGAGAGGAGAGCAGTCCTCCGGACGTTCAGTCCTCTCATTCCCCTGCCAGTGCCCTGAGTCCATTCCCGAAACTGAGTCGCCTGCGTGGTTCGAGGTAAGGTGTCCAGCGCCTCAGCCCTCTGTGCCACTGGGCCGGCTGCCTGTTTATTAATAACATTGAAAAGGATTTGCAGGATGCAAGTGTGCATCTCTTTGTGGATGACACAGCTGCTTACTGTCTTGGGAAGGATAGGAGCATGGTTCAAAGATCATTGCGGGAAAATTTGATAAGATACTGAAGTATCTGACTGAAAGCAGCCTATTAAAGTCGAAGAAAACACAGACTGGTTTTTGGCTTACCTAAATGGGTTAGCCCAGAGGAAGCCCAACTGTGTATTAAACCCTTGGATTCAGTAATATTGGAGGCAGTTGATAAGTATAGGTATCTTGGGCTATGGTTTGACTACTGCCTAACTTGGGAAATCCATATTTTAACCATAGTTAGTAAAATTGGACAAAGACTAGAGGCCCTCTATAGTGTGTGTAATGCTCTTCTGTACTGTACAAGACTTCAGGTTGTTTACACTATGTTGTTACAGCTAGTCAGTTACAACACCCTTGTGTATGGTGGTGCAGCAACCACTCGCCTGGGTAAACTAGATGTAATTGTCGATCACAGAGTGCTTTTGCGATGGTACGAGATTACCGGCATTCGGGCCCAGAGGTGAGAAAAGAAAGCTGAGGATGGGTACACAGCAGGGAACATTAAGAGATGTATTTAAAATTAAGGGGTCTTACAATCCGTAATTAAGGACTGGTTGGGGAGGGTGGTGGGACTCAGAAGGGTGGGTTTTTCTTAAAGAAAAGGGTGGGAGAGTGGGAGTGAGCCACCGCGAGGTGGCTGTCCTCTTCCGGGGAGGGATGTGGGGTTCCCCGGCTCTTGGCTGCTTCCCAGTGGAGGATGGGTGGTAGCACTAAGCCATAGGGAAGCCCCGGCAGTTGTCAGGTGTGGGTGAAGGGGTCAGTATCAGCTTATGGGCGTGAGACAGGCCCACGCACATGCGCTGTCGTGCTGAGGTCCTTGGATCAGGGTAAAAGTATAAAAAAAACCTAATAAAAAGAATATAGGAAAAAAAAGAGGGTGGGAGAAGAAACTTAAGGATAACAGAACAACAAAAAGGTAAACCTGTGATGGACAGTGTGACTTTTAACATGTGAAAAACATTGGCAACTTGTTTCTATTATATTAGCAATGTACATGCTTGGTTGTTGCATCTGTTTGGCTGATGCCTCAATAATTTCTTGCTTCGTTTACAACAGTTTGTGCCATTTGGCAGTTCAGATGGGGGACAATGACGATTCCCCACTTCTTTAGGGACCCTCACAAAATTCTGGGGGATTCTCAAACATTTATTTAGGATCCCCATATTTTTCAGAGAGTCCAGGGCTCTCAAAAATCCTACCAAGGGCCTGCTTTTTCCTTGCCCATTGGTGTAGCAGTAGCACTATCACTTGTAACACTGGCAACTCACATTCGGGAATGAGCACAGATCATCGGGGCTAGCCATGAAAGGAAGGATCGAGTGTCCCATAGACTGCTGTCCTTTCTCAGGGAGGAAGGGAATAAGACTCCCGCTGAAGGACTGCTGCTCGATGGAGACCAGATGGCAGCACAGTTGGGGGCAAACACAAGATATGGGGCTGTCACAGGATTCATTTAAGTTTTGTTTGCTATTTGTAGTTTCAGTTTAGTCATTGATGTATCATCAGACAAAAATAATTAATGTAATGTTATCTGTTTCTCTTTGTCATCACTGATAATGACTGTACCTGGCTGTATACTGTTCAAATGTTTGTTCTCACCTCATGCTGCGTCATGAAATACTCTTTAATGTTGACTCTGGTCTCCCCTGTCTGTACTCTCCTGGGTCATGCCTGAATATAGGCAATATTGTTGTCTATTGTACTTACCTGGTAAACAAAAACTAAATAAATAAATATGCTGGTGTGGATTCTTGCCATGGTACATGTACACGCTTGCGTCACCACATCCACTGCCCCTTGGGAGGAAAATGGCAGGAGGCTGCAGCACGACTAACGCAGCTGACCACCCAGCGCACTGTGGTCCTGGAAAGTGGTGGATAACCAGAAAGTCCGTGAGAAGGTTGGTGACGGGGCTGGGGGGATGCCACCTGGCAGACCTATAGGAGGATAAAATATGGATTGGGGGAAAAAAAGGGGGCATTCTTGAGTTCTTTGGGGGAGAGACCTGTAAAGTGAAGCTGAGTAGTTCTGGCACACAAAGGACTCAAAAAGAAACTCTTATAACACTAAGAGACACAGGATCTGTACATATAAACATACTATAAATCATGTTGAGGATTTCTGTTTTTCAGAATTGCAACTTGAATTTAAAATTATTGTAGCAGCAGTAAAAATTGTTTTTATTTATTTATTTAAGAGATTTACCAGATTAGCATACTGAGCGGGATCTGAATCGGAAACTCAGCCAAACTCATTTCCAATGAGATCTTTATTGCACAAAAGTTGCAAAATTCACATTTGTTACAGTGTAAAAAGGAAAATATCAAAAATAACAAAAGATGTATAACTAATAATACACATAATGTCGAATTTAAAAGTTTACAATTATGAACACGTACATAGACCTAAAAAAAATCACTCTGATATATACAGAAGACATTTACTTTAATAATTCACATGTAGAAGGGGACTGTGCTAAAATTTATATGCACTGCATGTTAAGATGAACGTCAGCCAGTATCTAGTTCTGAGCAGTATGTTACCATCCCTGTTACTTGTTCATAATGCCATGTTTTTAGTTTAGTCAGACTTAATCTACCCAGCGCTGATCTTAACACAGGTGGAGTGTTTGACTTGGTAGCAAATTAGGAAAACCTTGCTTTGCAGCAAATTAGGGAACTGGACTATGTGAAGTTAACTTAAAGCTGTAGAAGTTTAGAACTGTTTGCATGAGACAGCCTCTTACGGAGAAGAGTACTTGGAATGGTAAGAAATAAAGACTCCTGACCGGCCAAGAATGATGTCATGAGTTATAATGAGAAAAAGAAGGTAGGTACGAATCAACATGCAAAATCAGCAAATTCTTTAGAAGGTGAGCAATCATAAAAATGGAGTTCTATAAAATATGAGGCGCTTTGAGGCCTGAGGGAGGTAGACAGTGTCCCTTAAAAATTCTGAAGGGGACTGACAGAGTAGACAAGGGGGAATTTTGTCAACTACTACATGGTAGTGTGGTGCAGCGGTAGCATTACTGCTCGCGATGTCGGCAGCCTGAATACGGAAAAGAGCCTGTGTCACTGGGGGCTGGTCAGGAGGAGGAGGAGGATTAAGTGTCCCAAAAGACGCCCTCCTTCAGGGAATGGAGGGCAGTCCACTCCAGTGCAATATTGCCACCTGGGCAACCACAGGTGTAGCAGTTAAAGCGACATGCAGATCACGAAGGTGGGGACTCCAATGGAGACTATCTCTGCATGTTTGCATGCGTGCATAGAGCTTAAAATGCCCCAGTGTTGGCATCCCACAGGCTTCAGGAGGTAAAACTGGTAAATCCCTGACCAGAGCAAGATGACGGACCAACACCTCACAGGTCTTGCATCAGCAATGTGGCCCTCTTCCAATTTTGGATTTGAATCTGTAGCAGTAGAGTGCCCTGCCACCCTTGCTATGGGTAGAAGCTGTGGGAAGCAGGGGTAGGTTGGTAAGTTCATGGAAAGCCAGGTGACAAGGCTAATGGTTGGACCTTAAGAGGGCATGGTCGGACATCAAAGAAATAAAGAGAGGGGGAAAAAAAAAAGACTAGTACAGGGTAGTAGAACAAGGGAGTACAGAATAAGGCTGCATGGGGGAGGAATAAAGGGACATGTCTGAAACCATTTTTGTTTCTCTCAGGAGGTGGGGAGCCTGTGGAATAGACTGCCAGATTGGGGGGGGGGGGAGCTATAGAAGTAAGGAGTGTGGATAATTTTAAAGTTGGGCTACACCAGTTACTTTTGGTGCAGAATCTCACAGGGTATATAACATTTGAACAATGAAGGGGAAGGCACCAGTCTCAGCTGACTATTGAAGAAGCACAGTTGCAACTACTGTATGTGGGGGGGGGGACACACTTAATGGATCTCTGGTTTGATTTGTGTCTCGCAGATCCTAGGTTCCTGTTTCATGGGGGGAGGGGGCAATCCTCCAGTGCTACTGTATACCGTTTTGCCTTTGAGTGACTAACCATCTGCCCTTACCAAAGTCATTTTCTGTGAAAGATTGTACAAGCCATTGACCTGAAGCTCATTTTAAATCGTGTCCCTCAATAAGAGCTCAGTCAAAAATACGTAGTTCTAAGAAGACACGTAAATATATCAAACTAGCTACTTACGTAACATCATTACTATCCGATAATAAGTGTTTCAGTACATTTGAATAACCATGTTAGCTTTCTGTACCAGTCGTCAGTACTCATTCAGGTAACGGGACTCATGCAAAAATATGCACATTGCCCTTGACGGGTTTTGTTGCCACTTTTTAAAGATGTTAGAGCTGGTAGGTGGACATTTTGTGGTCTCCACCGAATAGACAGGGAATTCCTACTTTGTGGTCTGATATACGCAAAGTTATGCCACCCCTGTGGACTTTTATCTCTGGGGAGTTTGTATTCAGGGCTTTTAGTATTCATCACATTTATTTATTTATGATTTTGGAGATACCTTTGAGCGCAAGCTCTTTTACAAAGGTCCCACGTCAGGGTAGACAGTATGACAAAACACAAACTACAGTGGTTACAGAGCCAGTGAATAAGACATCATGAGCGGTTACATGAAGGTTAGACAAAATAGGAGAAAAAATAAGAAGGGAGCAAATTTTGATTAGAGATAACATTTTTATTTTTTTAATTGGTTGCCCTTGATAGCTTGCCCTTGTAGGAATTCCTAGTCTGGTGATTGTTGTAGACTAGGTACTTCAGGGTTCAGTTAGATATTAGAGCAGCGAGCAATCAGTGAATCAAAAGAAAAAGAATAGAGAAAAAAAAGAAAATGGGGGCGGCTCAGCGAGCTTTGTTGAGTGGGGTTGGTTGTGAGGAGGGTTCAGGGTGGGGCTGTAACTGGGGCGATTTTAGAGGGACTGAAGAGCTTAGTGGAGACCTTGGCTGTGCCAGTAGGGGGGTGGGCATGGAGTCTCCGTGTAGGCCAGTATGGTACTGCCTTAAAAGTAGTCCAGCTGAAAACAGCGCGAGTCATAAAAGCAGGTGCATTTCGATCTAGTCATTAGGTCACAATTAGGGCACAATGCACACCCGGGAAAAAGCTCTTCAATATTTTGTAAAACTTCATGGTTAGGGCACTTGTGTATAACTTGTGTGATACCCTTAGGGCATCCCTGTGGCTCTCTCTAGAGCACTGCTGCTGCCTTCCCCTGTACTGGTCCTTCACCCCCATCCCAGTCTAGACTGCAGCTGTGGGACCCAGGACAGGGCTGAACACTGTCATCTGTTCGGGCTTGTTCATTGTTCTTATCACCATGACTGGTGCACCACCACCTTTCTTCAGTCCGCTGGACCCTAGACTGCCTTCAGGGTAAGGGAGCCCACCACAGAAAGGTTGCTAAGTTTCAAGCAGCTCTTGGAGCTGCACAGAGTGCAAAGCCACCGAAACTGACATGAATTTGGAGGCTACTTCAACTTTGCAAAACAACCAAACTAGTACATACTGCCCCTCTGAAACTGACATCTTTTTGGAGTGCAGCTCTGCAAAATAGCTCTGAACCGCAAGCTGGCCCAGGACTTGTATGTATGCTTTTCCCCTTGCCACTGAGAGCCAGGGGTTTAGCATAATGAACAGTGCATGAAATGCTGGCCACTGATACTTCTTCCATGGATTTCTGCACAAGGCAGAGACGTGCAAATAGAGCAGATTTGTCTGAGAAATATCTCTGAGGAGAGGAGAGGAAAGCCTGTGTGAATAGCTCTCACTTGCTGTTCCTTTCTGACAAACATGTTTGTCCAGAACAGACTTGAGACCCCTGGAAAAGGGGATTGATGCAGCTAGAGGGCAGGCCTGGGCTCTAGCCCCAGATTAGAGCAGGGGTTACCTTGAAAGCCGCTGTGCGTCTGGGAAGGTGGTGAGCCACTGCCTCCTACTGCTGTTAGGATTTTATCCTTACAGGGGACCGAACCAGCTAATGTCACGAGTGACTGCACCACAGACACAGAGACCGGCACTCCATCGGTGCAAACTTCAAGAAGTACAGTAAAATCCACTACAGAAGAGCTGAAGACAACTGTGTACTGTGTTCAAAAAATATTTAAGGTAGCGGACATACCTGGAACTCTGCTACTGCGTGAACCCCGGCGCTTCGAGGGCAAACCCTCTTCCTCAGGTAGTGCACATAGGTATTAAATCCACGGATAGCAGAACTGAGGCTGAACCGTGACTTTAGTATATCCACAGGTCATTTCACAGCAGCCTCACAGTGCAAATATCAAAAACACATAGTTCAAACCTGGATACAAATTGACAGTTGCTGTCCACCCATCCTGTAGTCAAGAACCCTTACCCCAGCGCTTCAACTCAATTGCAAGCCTTCATCACCCCCTGAGGAATAGGATTTTCTTTGCATGAATTGGAGTGCCAGTCTCTGTGTCTGCGTGTAATAGCCTTTGTTTACCAGACACCCAGCCTAACATGTGGTGCAGCCGAGTCTATGCTATTTTTTCCGAGTGACTGCATGCCTATCAGGATGGGTGTAGGTAAGTCCCCCATGTGGGGTGAAGAAGGTCAGTATCGTACAGAATATCATGGCTCATGCCCCTTGCCACTGGGAGTGTGTTGGGTCTGCCACCACACCTGTAATCAGCCTACAGAAAAGACCATCCGATCATCATTTGCCTAAACAGGGGAGATGCCCCCATGGAAACAGCACCAGCCTGCCCATCTAAGGGTCATGAGTACTGGGTTTTACCCACAGAACTTGCCATTCCTATTATTTAGCTAGATAGACACTTTTTAGGCATTCCTACACAACCTTAGAATCAAGCGCACAGCTGCAGCTTACAGCCGGTAGCAACTATTTTACTATCTATCCAGCTGTGTAGTTTGCCATTCAGCAGCTGCAGACAACAACCAGATTTGCACAGTACCACATCGAGGTTCATGTGTCACAGGCCTGCAACTCTGCATCTGCGTCCTTGCTGGACCTGCAAATGGGAGCTTGCAGAGGGACTGTGGGGGTTGACTGGTGCACCAGTGGGGGGAGAGGTGCTAAAACATGCCTTACGGTGGGGTGAATGCAAACTGCTGTCCTTGTTTTCACCTTTGCCTCAGCTTCTCAAGGCTTTTGTCAGAAGAGAAGATGATCGTGTCATTTGCACAGAGTATTACTCTGGCTGACTTGCATACACCTGGTAGGTTATTTATAAACAGACTGAAGAGTAGGGGTCCTGAGATTGGCCTCTGGGGTACACCTACACTGACAGGCCGTACATCCGAGAATGTGTTTCACAGCTTGAGATCTGCCTGCCAAGTAGCCTTTGAACCAGCACACTGAGTCTTCACACAGGCCCAGGCTCAGTAGCCCGTGGCAGAGGCAGACAGGTTAACGAGGTCGAAAGCAGTGGCCCAGTTAAGGGGTGTATCGGAGTATTTTACACCCTGTGTTGAGTCCTGAGTAGTATCATCACTACCAGTTGTTTCCACGGACTTCGCGCATTCGCACTTCAGTTCACCAGAACAGTGTGACCACGTCGCAAAATACTACCTGCCCCTTTAAGAGCACTTAGAACTTGCATGTAACAATTTGTTGCACTGCCTGGCAGTGCCATGTATGCCTGTCAGTCAGAGATTTAGTCAGTCTGGGGCTTGTCCTCATGAAGAGAACATCTGCAGCACAGATAAAACCTGCCTTATTATTTTATGCGTCTGTCTGGTTATTCGCACGGTCCAGATGGGGTCCTCACCAGCAGCAACTGAAGGGTCTGGCAGACCACAGAGGAGTTAAGGGGTCTTTTATGATGGACCATATAAAAAAAATGCTACACATGGTGGAGAATGCAGCCCTTCTTCTGTCCAGACCTCATCTCGCGTTGCCTGCGTCGCTGGGTACCCCAAAGTTATCTACTCTAGTATGCCTGAACTGCTTGAATTCTATGTACAACACAGCCTCTGCTGCATAAAAGAAAACAGTGAACTGTGTCCTGTTGTATACAGCAGCCTGCAGCCCTCCCCTAACATCATGACTGTGAAGAAGAAAAAAAAAATGTGTTCAACATTGCTAGCCAGCTAAACAAATAGTCTTTCAGCAAGTTATTTTTTCCAAGCCTGAGCACCATGGAGCTCCAAACTGCACCCCAGCAGCGTCACCTCGTGGCAGGGCTTACGGAATGCCAGCTCCCTATACTGTCTTCTCTTAGTGGGGACAAACAAAAGAAAACAGATTTACCAGCCAACACTCCCGCTGAATTCTACGGCACAGAAAGCTGCTCTACGAAATTAAATAAATAAAGCACAGGGCTCCAAGCTGCTGCCCACACACAGCTCTCAGGCCAGCATCGAGGCTTCTTGCTCCCCGTCTCACCACAGTAGAGCCCTCCCCTCGGAGCAACAGCGACAGCTGCACAGTCAGAGCCACAAGGACCGTGGTTCATCCAGAGCCCTTCAGCTTGTTCCCAAGTCACCCAGCTCAACTCACAGACGCTCCAACGAATTCTCTAACCTCCTGGCCGGCCGCTCAATCCATGGAGCACTCTCGTACACGACCACAGCTCCACACAGCCTCAAGAACTCCCTGACAGCTACCCAGGAGGGCGAGTGCGCACAGGGAACGAATCGGAGCTCCACTCCCTTCCAGCCGCGGCTTCCTCGTCACCCAGCAGCCGCACGCAGCTCTGCTCCCTCCCGTGTCTGCAGTGGGGCCGCTCCTCGATTCTCCAGCTCTGCTCCTCCAGCACAACCACAGCCGCCCTCTAGCTCTTGCGGCAGCTTGGAGCCTCTCATAGCCAGTCCTGCAAACCGGAGCCTCTGCTCAGTGCTCCCCGACTCGGCTCTTACAAAATCAGCCGCAGCTCGCTCATGAAGCTAAAACTGAGCGCTTCTCTCACCAGGCTGCTCAGCTGTTCCCTTCCGACCTCAGCGTCCTCTTGCTCCTGCTCGAAGTCTGTACTCACCACTCGGCCACATAAACAAACGGGCAAGAAAAATAAATAAATAAATCTGGGCTGCACCGGAGCCTCCGCTTCCCACTCACAGCAAAAAGCTGCCACTTGCCATGCTACAGAAAGGGCTTCTCACATGAATAAAAGACAGAATGCAGGAGCCCAAGTGGAGTAAATAAGGAAATGGGGCAAGGGAAAACAAGAAAACGAAAGGCTTTAGGCTATTAAGCAGCATAAGCAAACACAGCATAAATCAATAAAGGACAATAATTCCTGTACAAACTTAAGGAAAAAAAAAATAAAGCACAAGCTCACTTAACAAAACGGAAAGCAAACAAGCAGTCAAATACAGAAATTTCGCCAGTTGGGACACTCACCACAAAACTCTAACCATTTCAGTCTGGGGAGAAAGCAGCAGGGTGGCAATCGCTATTTTGAACATTGTTAGGCAGCCCTGTGGAAGAAATCCTCCATCTTGAGCAGAGCAAAAAAGAAAAAGATAGGAAGTGACCTTGATTTTTGCCGCAAAACCTTTATTTAAATAACAAACCACACAGAACTGAGTGGGAAGTTCTTTATTAAGATATCAATTGATAAACTTTGCTACAAACAAAAAATTTGTACTTTTGTCTACAAAATAATTTTTGCTCTGCATTTCATCTATGACACAGCATCCTGTCTCCTGCATGACGGCAACTCCTTCTCACCTGTACGACCTTCGCTCAGTGAACCGAAGCTCATCTCCAACCACAATGTCTGACGACGACGACACAGATATGGGCGCCAGAGCAACCGGAGTCCTACCTTCACCCACCTCTAGGGCGTGAGGCTACAAAATCGAAACAATCCTCCATGACATTCAGTCTTCTATTTCTACTCAAGGAGCACCGGCTATGCAAGCTATTCAAGATGACCTGGCCTACGTTAAAGCCATTTCACCACAATCCACAGTCCATACCAGTCTACAACAAGTACCCTTCTCAGCCTTGCCTCACGAAGACACTGTCAACTGGCTGGAACAATTCCAAGCCTGGATTTCCTTACATGGTTGGACTGATCCCTTGCACATCTCCAATGCCTTGCGCTTGCTTCTGAGAAGGAATGCCATTTCCTGGTTTAACGCACTTCCAGACCTAGTCAAAGCAGATGCTGCCACACTGTACACAACCTTCAAAGTCCATTTTCTCCAAACACACCCACCCTGGTTATTGGAGCAACAGCTGTGGGAACGTACAGTGCAACCCACCGAATCTCTTGAAGCCTTCATAGTGGACATTGAGGCTCGCTGCAGGCATTTACAGAAACCTGAGAAAGAGCAAATCACAATATTTGTTCAGGGACTACTTCCTCAACTCCGTCTTTATGTAATTCAGCAGAAACCAACCACCTGGGTGGACACAATACAAGCGGCACGACTTGCACAACAATCCATAGCAATGTCCCAGGCTACCAGTGTACAAGCACCTCAGTCGTCACAGTTAGCCACACTCGCAACATGTGTCCAGCAGCAGCAGTCGTCAGTGATAGAGACGCTCACTACAAGTATCAATACTCTGCACCACTGCTCAACTGCTTCTTCTACTACCTCTGTCAGTGTCCTCTGCCCAGTTCGACAGCGACCTCATCCACCTCCGCCTTCATAGGAACCAGTGACCTGCCAGTGGTGTGGATACAGGGGATACGCTGCCTCTGTCTGCCGAAAGCTAAAGTACAGCAGAAATCAAGAGAACCACAGGCGCCCACTGCTGCACAATCAGCAAGATAACCGCAACTACTCCCAGGACCAGGGGAACACAGGAACTGACCGCCCCTCTGACTCTTGCAATTGAAACAAAATGCTTCCTCCAGCTGCAAACTCTGGTACACTTTTACATCCAGGGGCAAAGGTACCTGTCATCCGATCACCTCTCCTAGCAAACTATGTACCTTTAACTATCAGAGATTGGTCTACACACCTTGGTCAACACTGGAGCAGAAATATCAGTTATCAACAGCAGTATTCTAAACAACCAAGCTATTCATCACATACCTAATGTCTCTCCAGCCGACATAAAGTACATTATCACAGCAAGTACAGCTACCGTACCTATCACAGGCATGGTCCATCTCAAGCTCCACTTTGGCTCACAGCAAGCTACTGTCAAGTTTTACATAGTGCCTGATCTTCAACCTGCAATAATTCTAGGCCTGGACTTTCTCAAAGTTCACAAAGCTATCCTAGACTTTGCCTCAATCAAACTGTCACTAGATCCTCAGAGGCAACTTGCAGCTATAGACTCAGTCACTGTGCCTCCTCAGTTGGAAATGGTTTTGATTGCCAAGATTCGAGGTGAACCACTTCCACAAGGTGTTGTTGGATCGCCACAGGATCCCCCGCTGCATTCGTGGTCTCCTTCCGGAAAATACCTTATCGGTGGTGCATGATGCACTGCCTTCCAAAATTGCTGCAACTTCACGGATGAGCCAGTGGTTATTTCAAAGGGTGCCAACATGGAAAGTTTGTCTGCTTGTCTTCAGGGACCAGCTCCATCTCATGCCAGAACCTCAGCCTGGTTCCACCAACCCTACTCCTGTCAGTACTATCACGACAACTTCAACAGGTTACCCATCAGTCAACGACTATCCTCTTCCAAACTTCCAGCATCTCCAACAGAAAAGCAACAACTTCTAAAATTCCTGGAGAATTACCCACATGTCTTTGTTGGTTCAGATAACAAGCTCGGATGTTGTGATATCCTGCAACACACCATCAAAGTACAGCCCGACCAGAAACCAATCCGTCAGCGAGCCTGCAAAGTGGGACACAAACAGAAACAAGTCCTCAAGGACATAATCAAAGACATGCTTGACCAAGACATAGTCAAAGAATCTACAAGCCCCTGGGTTCCCTTGCTTGCTGGTGGTAAAAAAGGACAAAGGGTATAATTTTGTGGTAGAGTACAGAAAACTCAATGCCTACACAGTGCAGGATGCTCATCCCTTGCCTACAGCCGAAGATGCTTTAGAGAGTTTTGGTGTGGCCAGTCTTGCTTACTTCACCACTCTAGACCTTCAGAGTGGGTTCTATCAAGTTTCCATTGATCCAGCTCCTCGTCCATACACAGCATGGCGCTGCCACTTGGGACTTTCCCAGTTCAAACCTCTGCCTATGGCTGTGGGTCTTTGGAACAGTCCAGCCACATTTCAACATGTTATGGAAGCCGTACTACGTGGGTTGTCTTGGAAATCTTTCCTAGTCAACCTGGATGATGTGATTGTCTTCAGCAGAACTTTGCCAGAGCACCTCCAACATCTCACAGAAGTTTTCGAATGTCTCAGACAAGCCAATCTCAAGCTTCGCCCAGAAAAGTGTCGTTTTTCGCAGCATCAAATTCATTACCTGGGACATGTGGTTAATTCTCAAGGCATCTCTCCAGATTCAGACAAGCTCAGCTGTCAAAGACTATCCAGAGCCTAACAATCTCAAAGACCTTCGAGCTTTCCTGGGCTTGTCTGGCTACTACCGAAGGTTCATTTGCAACTACGCCAAGATTGCAGCTCCACTGTACGCCCTCACCAAAAAGAGATGTGACTATATTTGGACTTCTGAATGTAAAGAGGCCTTTGACACCTTAAAACAAAAAATTATCTCTTCTCCAGTATTGGCCTACCCAAGGTTCGACCAGCCACTCAAGCTCTACTCAGATGCTAGTTCCTTTGCAGTAGGCGCTGTGCTCTGTCAAATTCAAGATGGAACATAATGAGTTGTCTCCTATGCTGGGCGCTCTTTTTCCTCAGCTAAGCAGAACTATGGCATCACAGAGAAAGAATGTCTAGCCATGGTATTTGCCGTGAAGAAATTTGACTGCTACCTTCGCTACTCCTCCTTCACAGCTATCGTTGATCACTCTGCCCTCAGATGGTTATTTGAAATGAAGGAACCAGTAGGCAAGTTCACCCGATGGATCGCCATGCTGCAATCCTACAACTTTGAAATTCAATACAGACCAGGTTGAGTTCACTCAAATGCTGATGGTGTAACCCAGAGACGATATCCCTCTGCATCCTTTTACAAAATACAATTTTCCTTTTCCCTTATACAAAAGTGGGAACAAAG